>ML781981.1:840808-890850 GCA_009831015.1 Picea engelmannii | reverse complement strand
TGAAGGTTGACGGGTGGGCAGAGTGCATGAAAGTCCTCTGAAGGTATTCAAGGACGAAGCTCAGAAGGGATAACCCTTTGGTCATTGGAAATTTGATTCAGCAGAGGCCGCACAGGAAAAGGTGGCAGAGCAGAGGATTCCTCATAGAGGAAGAGAATCGACGACTTGGAATAGTCAGGCAGTTCCACGAGATTCTGTGGATCGTTAGATCTGGAAGGAGCTGCGAGGGGTTTAAGCCGCAAGTGCACGGAGAACCATTTCCATTGCACATCGGCAAATCGGGGTTTACGGGGCAAGGATCCCATGCACATTGAAACTGCGAAGGGCGATTTCCCGATTTGATCGAGGCCGTTGATCCGAGCTCGGACAGGTGGCACAAATCTGGAGTATCGGAATTTCGGCATTCGAGGTTCCCAAAGGCGAGAGTTTTGGAGCCGTGGATCCGCGAGTCGCGAAGTCCCGACGTGACGTGGCAGTGTGGGACCCGGACGTCAGTGGGGGGATGTGTGGAGGCGTATCGGCCCATCGGTGTTCGGGGATTCGAAAGGTAAGTATCACCCTGCCTCACACTCGCCGATTTCCCGATAGGACAATCCCCGAGATCAAGAGTGTTGACCGTTTACATCGCGGATCGGGATTCGGAGGTTTCTTGTTGCACGGGAAGTGCGCACAAGGTTCGCGAGTCCGCGAGACCCGACTTCCTGAGTTCCGAAAGGGAAGATTCCCGAGAAGACTGTGGGTGATAGAACTCCCTGTTTGGAGTTGGAAGAGCATCGACTCTTCGGGCCGTGGAGTGAGAAGGTCCTGGTGGAGCGACCGACTGCTGAGAGTACGGTTGCCGTCAAATCTAGCAGAAGTATGACACTGTCATGAGGACTGATTTTAACATGCAAGAATTACGATGTATGGTCTATCAAGATGAAAAATTTCCTTAGTCTAAATATTGTTGGGAAGCAGTAGTTAACAAGTTCAGAGAACCAGATCCGGTCAATATACAACAAATGACAAATAAACAGAGAAATATTATCAGAGAACTCAGGAAAAATGACAACAAATCCCTCTGTCTCATCCAGCAAGGGTTAGAGGAATATATTTTCCCCAAAGAAGTAGTAGTTGATCATGTCAAACATGCATGGGATACTCATGAAACCGCCTATCAAGGCATGCATGGGATACTCATGAAAATTCCTATTAGGGCATAGATAAGGTAAAAAATGCAAAGTTGCAGACACTCAGGAAGAGTTTTGAGACTCTTGTAATGAAGGATTCAGATTCTATGGATCATTTTATGACCCATGTTGCTAGCGTCATCAATAATTTGTGCACACATGGAGAAAACATTTAAGATCAACAGGTCGTTGAAAATGTACTCCTAGGTCTTCTTGATAAGTTTAATATGGTCATGGTCACCATAGAAGAGTCAAAAGACATTTCAACACTAATAGTTGAAGAACTCATGGGATCTTTGTTAACTCGGGAGCACATGTTCAATTGAAATACTAAATTTTTGGAGAATGAATTTCAATATCATGCCTCCATAAGCAGAGGTAGAGGTCAAGGGAATAAAACAAGAGGTAGACAAGGCAGAGGACGCTCTAAAATAAGAGAGAGGTCAACTTCATAATATTCAGAAGAGAGTGAAAAGTCAAAACAACCATAAATAAACTCTCAGAACCAAAGGGGGAGAGGTAGAAATTTCAATCAGTTAAGGTGGACTGAGAAATCAAGGATCCAGTGTTATTATTGCAATTAATTGGGTCACTACAAAAATGAATGAAAAAATAAGCAAGAATATCTGAATGAGGAAAAGAAAATGCCACCAACAATGAAGAAGGAACATTTGAATCAATGTTTTTCTCATGCCAAGTCACAGAAGAAGCAAGTAATAGCCATGATCTCTGGTTGCTAGATATTGGCTGCGGAATTCATAGGACAGATAACAAAGATTTGTTTTCTAGTTTAGATAGCTTTGTCACATCTCAAATTAAATTAGGAGATGGTTATCAAAATAAATTTTTAGGCAAGAGTATAGTTTTTGTATTGTCTAAGCAAGATGAAAAGAAGGATTTTCTTGATGTTTGTTATGTACCTGGTCTTAAACATAATATGATGAGTGTATGCCAGATGAATGGACATGGTTATAAGGACATTTTTGAAGGTTCCAAGTGTACAATATTGGACAAACCATCCAATAAGAAAATCATAGATAGAATACACATGACCAAAAATAGAATGCTCCCTTTGATATTGAGAAGTCTTAATTTGTCACAGTTATATGCCCAAAATGTATCAAGCTCAAATGAGACTTGGTTATGGAATATTTTTTATAGAAAATGTTTCCATACTCCATGCATCGTGTTTGGAATATGGCCTTCCATTTCCCTCTCCAAACTTCATTTTCCCATTTTGGTCCACTCCAAACCTAAAAAGACACATTTTTGTCCATCTACACGAACTCCCAGTTAAAAAGCTCACGTACATATGCGGGTTTCTCCATTACATCCCACATACATCGGTTTTGGCACTCAAAAAATAAAAAAATGCGTCGGGTTTCCATGCCATTTCACGGGATCCATGATCCTTGACCTTCCATATACTAGAAACACTTCCAATTGACCCTTCAATTCCATTTGGAGGCTATAAATTGAGCCATATCCAAGCATTGAATATACAAAAGTCATCATCAGATTGAGAGCAACGATACTCTCGAGAAATTCCACCTCAATTGAGTATGCATCCCCTTGTCCTTAAAAGTATGAACTTCTTGTGTTCATCCCCCAAGCTCTTCCTATCTTGTGATATAGAAATTTATTGACTCCTACATGTGAGATTGACTTTATGGAGGATTGAAGTGATGGAATCTCAACTGGAGGGACTTAGTTTCTCGATTCTAATATGTGTTGTTAAATAAGTTTCTCACCTATGTACTGTTCTTGATTACATTAACAGAAATACTCTTTTCTCGCCCAATTACTATCTTGCAAATATTTTTATTTCTTTCCATGGGCATAATTTTTATGTATCTTAATGTAATATTCTAATTCATATCCTGGCATTATATATCATTTCCACATACTTGCGTATCTTGGTTGTTGAAGACAAGTTTCATGTGTAAATCTTTGGGTTGTGTGATCAACAGTGTTCTTCTTCAGACGTGTGGACGAGGTAGGCTTCTAGCCTTCTGTTGTTAGAATTTTGTTTATATTAAATACTTGAGATTATAGTTGATTTATGGGTGTCGTTCCATCTGTTTTAGTTTTCCCCTAGCCATAGAGATATTTTCCTCATAAAAATATTAGATATGGTCATTTACCATTTACTAGTCTCAGTATTTTACAAAATATGATTGGGGTTAAATATATGCAACTAGATCAATTACCAAAAATGAGTCAAGTTGTTTACCCATCGGAAAACCAGGTTACCTAGCCTAGATTTCCATCCCGATATCCTAACTCCAATAAGCTTATTTCGACAAATCCAATTTTCCTTGATTGAAGCAATCTATGGTCCTGATTAAATTAGTGCCTTGAACTGTATGATAGCTAATGTCTCCTCTATCACACATTCATGACATGAACAGGTGGGGACCTCAACAAACCTATGACTGAGGTTACGTCAGTCTCTGATTTTGTGGATCAATGGATACTAACAACTCAAGGTCTCTCATTCTAAGTGGTCACAATCTGTCTCAATTATATCTCTCAGATGAGACTACTCTGATGGATCTGATGGTCATAGGTTCGTCTCAATTAATAGTCATGATTCACTTGTGGTATTTTAGCTACTCAGCAGTTAACATGTGTCTAAGTATTCCTCCTTCAAATGGAATCATCAGATATTCAAAGACTATAAATCCATAGGCATACAGTCAGTTAGATCTATGTTCTTTGTGTGCTTGGACTCTTGCAATCACAGTTTCTTCCATCGAAACCCTCTCTAAGAGATCATCTTTCTGTCCTCCGACCTTCTACCTTCTGATAGACTTGTACTCTCACTCTTGAGTACCAATGGTCTAAATCTCACTATCTCTACATATGACATCTCACGATCGCTACAGTATTTTTCATCGAAATATCATTGTGACTTCACACCTTAGGCCTTATGACGACCTTGCCTCTCGACAGGATATCTCCCTAGACCCAAATATCCAACTAAAGATGAAGATCTACCTCTTCCATCGCATCAAAAATTGCATTCCTCCAGTATCATACATCAATTTTTCTTTAAGGTTGACGGTGATCTTGAGGACTTAGAAATCCTATAGTCCTACTAGGATCTCACTATATCCTATAGTTTAACCTTATTTCCTTTGACTCATAAACCATTATACACTCGACTAGGATTACTCCACCCCGAGAAGCCTAAATGAAGATATTACATCCTACAAGTTTTCCATTAAAAAGAAGGGGAAAATAAGGGTTAAAACAAATTCTAGTACTAAACAATCATGCATCCTCTCCTACGAGGTTTAATCACTTCCCTCAATTTACCATACCTCTTCCCCCCAAAAAAGGATACTTTGCCCAACATCTAATGAATATTTTGCATCCTGCAATCTTTCCATTCAAGGAATGGGCATTTTATAGGAACACATTTCTATATAGACCCTTCTTCATCCTTTCATTTAGGGATATCATGATTGACAATGAAATGTAATTCTAGTTACTCCATTTTATTCAATAATTCAACATTATTTCATTTAATAAAATATTTAACATGAACCTAAGGCATTTTATCATCATTAATAAGAACCCAATAAGCATAACAAGCAAAATATACTTATTTGTTCAATAATGATTCTAACCATCCAACATACTAAGGGGGAACGTGTTTCCACCCAACTGTAGGCTATGTTGCACTATATTTTCTACAACATTCCATCCTCGTACTAGGCCATGATACCACGAGGGGACTAATTTAGTTGACTTCCAAATCAAGAAATGGTTTTGGAAGGTTACTCTCCTTCACTCCACTCACAAAAAAAAAGGTTTCCCTCTTTCCACTAATCTCAGTGTTATATCTCTGTAAATTTCCTTGGTTGAGGAGGAAAATCACATAGGTAACCATAGAGAAACTTGAGGCTGGAAGCTATCCCTTCCAGCCTAGAGGGGGATCTATCTCTTCAAATCAATCACTGAAAGGATTGATTTGGTTTTATCCTCAAAGGCTAGATATCTAAGATAAATTTGGGTTTATAGTGTTGGTGGAAATGTGGAAAGAAAGTTCATTGGGAAATGGAGTCAGAGAGAAGTCAAAAATCAATGAAGGTTCATTGGATACTTGGTAAATTAAAAAGTGACTTATTAGAGGCAATCTAGAGAGAATTGCTTTACGCCAATTAGATGTTGTTTTAGATAGAATATTACAGAGAAAACAAATAACCCCTTAGGGAATCTAATAAGGATGAATCCCAAGGTGATTATGGTAGAAGGACAAATGAAATTACATGCAACATAGAATCAACTACAGATGGATTCTGATACATACAATTCATATTAACACAAAGAACAAACCATATAACCTAGTTGCATTTAGACTGGAAGACAAAACTGTAAAATCACATGCATAAAGTAGCAAGATCACATGTATCTCTAGAGTCAAATCTCAGGGACTTCTGATCGAGTAATTTCATTAATATTAGAGAGAAATTACAAAAAAGTGTTCAATAGTCTCTTCCTTACACACTTTCCCCGGTTAGCTCTCATAGCTTCATGAAATATATACAAAAAATATCCTCCCATGCTTCCAAATTCGAATTCTAACAACTTTCCTATGTTAAGAAATAGTTACAAATCTCATGGCAACAAAATCTAAACTAAATGATGAAAAAGAGGATTCAAAGTTGGTTTATTAATTACAAGATAATAATAGATAAATCCACGTTTGAAACCATATCTTGATGATATTTGACCTATGGAATTCATTGTATATGATATGGAATTATTTCCAACCATTCCTTGTTGATCTGGAGGCATTCTAGAAGCCATGTCATAGTGGCGCATCAAGTCTGTTACACACCAATAACCTACAACAAAAACACAACAGATTGCGCAATAGACTGGGAAAATAGGGTTCAAATATGATATCATATATCCTGAATAAAAATATATTTTTCAAAACTGAGAGAGGTTTTTGTATATGAACCCGTTCTTGTGAAAAACCTCTCTCAGTTTCCTACAATTCCTCTTCATATTCTCGTGATCCACGTTCAAATATGATGACCAAAACATTAAATGCTTACATATGGAAAAATGGGTTGTAAAGATTCATTTGAATCTCATAAAATATGAAATTTGTGGTAAATCATAGAGAGGTTTTTATTGTTTGGTTATTCTTTGAAAAAAACCTCTCTGGGATTTTCAAAATCCCTCTCTGGTTGGTCAGAAAAAAAAATTGAAGTTGACCACTAAACCAGTCATCGGTGCAACGTTCCCTACAACCACTGCACAACAAAATCCTTTGTGCAACATAATCCATTGCACAACAAAACCCTATGTGCAACAAAACCGTCTACGCAGAAAAATCCTATGCACAGTGTGTAAACAATGAGAGGTAAGTGAGCAAAAAATGAAAGCAATGTCCTCTACGTAGCAATGAACATCAGCATCCTCTTAATACTCAATTTTCTCAACATTAAGAAGTTGCGCAACAACTTGTGCATCGTTATAATTTTCTTGATGATGCCACATGCCTCCAACACATTTGAGCTTATGAAATATTTAGTACCATGACAAGACTGACTATAACTGACTTGAATTGACCTCATGATATTTCATTATGACTCTTTAGTGATATGAAAACCCATACCTTTGGCACCAAGACTATATGTTTCATGACTCAAATTTATTTTATGACCTTACTCAAACACATTTATCAATCACAAACCCATCTATTCATAACCTAAGACAAATCATGCGATGGTCTTTATGAGATGAAAGAATGAATTTACCCTATCATACATTTTTTATTCACATCCTAACAACCTATTTATAGGACACTAACACATGATCCAATGGGGATGTCATCCTCCCTGTGAGGTGGAAAAGAACAATCAGACTAGTAGCCTAATCCATTGGGATAATTCCAAACCGTTGATATCTGCAACCTGCACTTTCTCCTTATCAGGCCTCCATCTGAAAACAAATTATATTCGAAAACTGAATTGCACACTGTTGAAAACTAGAAGATGAAAGACAAATTGTATCATGCTGCAAAATGTTGAAATCAAACTGAAAAAATGATCAAACTATGACCTTATTGATAAGTACTCCTACTCTACTCGAAGAGTTGATTTATTTCTTATGTGTAAGGAGACTTCCAAACTATCCATTCAATTAGTATCTTGCTGATTGAAGGTTTGGAATGTTCTTTGGAAAAACAAAATTTTGAAAATAAAATGGCATATCATTTGAACATTTGCAAGCAAATTCAAATTTGACAAAATCTAAAAATTTCTCGCTTACTGACTCTAGAAAGACTGCAAAAGGATCTTCAAAAAAGTGCAAAATGATGTCATACTCATCCAGTATATTGCAACTTTTCTCCAGGTGATTTATGTAACAAAAATTTACCCCTTCATCTGCATCTTTGATTTCATGCAATTTACTCAATAAGCTACCATAAGAAGTATGAAAATCTATGTTATACTGTTGTAATAAAACATCTGCACTAATTGACCATCATCTTCATTTCCAAATTTACAACTCATCATAGGCTACAAATTTTGACTATTGAAACACTCTATATAACATGCTACAGGTTCATGAAACACATGAGAAGGCTATTGGAATTTGTTAGAAATTTGTTCCAATGAGGTTATATTATCTTGCACTAGCTCAAACCCCTTTGTTTCAGTGGTGATTTTGAAATTTTCTTTTAACAGTTCAAATGAAGTGAAGCATAAAGGAAGGGAATTTTCATCAGCAGACTTATTTTCTTCGCCATGCTCACTAGAATAACTGTGGAACTGTTGACTTATAACACTATGAAAATTCTCCTCAATAATTGAAATGAATAAAAGAACAAGGGTAGAGTATTCCCTTCTCATGGTTCATTCCTTTCCTCATGTTCTTCATCGTTTTCACAACTAAAACATGCATGATGACTTATTTCCTTAAATTGTTGAAACTGAACACTTCCTGATGGAGAAGATGCAGTTGGCTTCTCTGAAAAATCAATCTCAAAATTATCATTATATTCATCATATTTGGGCAAGTCAACTACATTTGCAATGTCATCCAAAAGGAAAAATCTTGGTACATAAAATTTCTCTAAAGTAAGTTGATCCTTATCTTCTGCAACAATGTAATCATTGAAAACTTCGAAAGAATGCTTGGAACAATCACTTTTCTTATCATGTTGAAAAAGATCAGGATATAAATCAACTTCTTGTTTATGCACAATCTCATGTTCTTCTACTACCCCATCATTCTCTATATTTACAACACTCTCTAAATTATGATTTTGTAGCCTCTGACATGTTTGAATATTGTCTTCCACTTCTTGGGCATCATCAAACATCTGTTGTAATGTCTTAGATATTATTTCCATCTGAAGAAAAGAAAAATATATATGAAAGGTTGTTGCATAATGGAGCATGGCATCAACTTCAGTGTGTTGAGTTTCCTTCTGCAAGTTGCAATAAAGACTAGAAAACCTCCTACTGACCGTAGAGATAGTTTCATTGTTCTGCCTTTTCTTGGCATAAAAATCTGTAAGATGTAGATCCAAATATTTCCTCTTTCCCCAAAATTTCAAAAAGACATTCTTCAATTCCTCCCATGATGTGATGATCCTAGGATGTAAGTGTCTAAACCACTCTTTTATCTATCCTTGCAATGACTGGGAAAAATCTCTCATTAAAATATCATCATGTTTGATTTCAAGGAGGTCTGCAAAATGCTCAAAATCTTGGACATGTTTTTCAATTGAAATCTTCTCAAGTTCACCATCGAACATATGTAGGTGTCTATAATGATTTATTGGAAATTCATTAAATATAGAAGGCAGTTTCAAAGACCTATATCTACCTATGATCTTGGTAAGTGTATAATCACGTACATGCGATTGTATATCAACTTTAGTATCTAGAGGATCACTATCTTGGCTATGGTTATCATTAAGATCTTGTTCAGGATCACCAATACAAAAAGTAGATGTATTTACAGCTTCAAAATAATGATATACAACTTTTAAAGGAGAGTCAAATGCAGATCTATAATCTTCATTCGAATACAACAACTAAAGGAAAATTAGTTTAATTTGTTTAGGAAAGGACAAGAGGTAACTAATGAAAAATAATAATATCTCTTGGAAAAAATGAAGCTTTGACACCTATTTTTCCCATGATGTCCTTCCATGTCTCTTTCATTGGATCTCATCCCCCACTGGAGTCTTTGAATCTGATTGAAGCATGATTGGAGTCGTCGGGTGAATGGTACAACCTTATTTTTGTTTGACCTATTTTCACCATCAAAAGTCAAATATGATCCTTGTCGTTTATTTGAGGGAAGATTTCACCTTCGTTCCCTGAAAACAACGCCAAAATTTTATCTCTCTGTAAATTGCCTTGGTTGAGGAGGCAAATCACAAAGGTAACCACAGACTGACTTGAGGCTAGAAGCTATTCATTCCAACCCAGAGGGGGCTCTTTGTCTTCAAATCAATCACTGAAAGGATTGATTTGGTTTTATGCTCAAAGGATAGATCTCTAAGATAAATTTGGGTTTATAGTGTTGGTGGAAATGTGGAAAGAAAGTTCATTGGGAAATGGAGTCACAGAGAAGTCAGAAATCAATGAAGGTTTACTGGATACTTGGTAAATTGAAAAGTGAATTATCAGATGCAAGCTCGAGATAACTTCTTTACTCCAATTAGATGTTGTTGTAGACATACAATTACAGATAAAACAAATAACCCCTTAGGTCATATAACAAGGATGAATCCCAAGGTGATTATGGTAGAAGAATAAATGAAATTACATGCAACAGAGCATCAACTACAGATGAATTGTAATACGTACATTTGAGATTAACAAAAAGAAGAAATCATATAACCTAGGTGCATTTATACTGGAAGACAAAATTGTGATATCACATGCATCAAGTAGCAGAATCACATGTATCTCTGGAGTCAAATCTTAGGGACTTCCGTTCCATTAATTTCATTAATATCAGAGAGAAATTACAAAAAAAGTGTTCAATAGTCTCTTCCTTACACACTTTCCCTCTTAGCTCTCATAGCTTCATGAAATATATACAAAAACAATCTTCCCATGATTCCAAATTCGAATTCCAACATATTTCCTATGTTAACAAACAATTACAAATCTCTTGGCAACAAAATTCGAACTAACTACTGAAAAAGAGGATTCAAAGTTGACTCATTAATTACAAGATAATAATAGATAAATCCACTTTTGAAATCATATCCTGATGATATTTGAACTCTGTCACTCATGGTAGATGAGATGGCATGATTCCCTAACCTTCCTTGGTGATCTGGAGGAATTCTAGAAGCTCCATCACAGTTGCACAACAAATTTGTTGTGCAACAGTAACCTACAACAAAAATGCAACATATTGCGTAGTAGACTCAGAAAATAGGGGTCAAATATGACATCATATCTCCCAAATAGAAATATATTTTTAAAAACTGAGAGAGGTTTTTTTAGGTGAACCCATGCTTGAGAAAAAATTCTTTTATTTTCCTAAAATTCCTCTCCATATTCTCAAGATCCACGTTCAAATATGATGACCAAAACACTAAATGCTTCAATATGGAAAAATGGATTGTAAAGATTCATTCGAATATCCCAAACTATGACACTTGCTGCAAATCAGAGAGAGGTTTTTATTATTTGGTTCATCCTTGATAAAAATCTCTCTAGCATTTTCAAAAATCCTCTCCACTTGGTCAGAAAAAAATTCTTGAAGTTGACCACTAAACCAGTCATCTACGCAGCCTTCCCTGCAGCCATTACACAACAAAATCCTCTGTGCAACATAATCCTTTGCGCAACAAAAACCTTTGCGCAACAAAGTCCTCTGCACAACAAAACCCTGTGCATGGCAAAATCCTTTGTGTAGTGCACAACAAATGAGAGAAGTAACCTTTGCACAATGTGCAACAAATGAAAGCAGCGTCCTCTACGCAACAATGAACATCAATGTCCTCTTAATATACAATTTTATCTGCATTAGGAAGTTGCACAACAACTTGTGAAACGCCATAATTTTCTTGATGATGCCATGTGCCTCCAAAACATTTTAGCTTATGAAATATTTAGTACCATGACAAAACTGACTATAACTGACTTGAATTGACCTCATTATCTTTCATTATGACTCTTTAGTGATATGAAAACCCATACCTTTGGCACCAAGACCATATGTTTGATGACTCAAATTTATTTTATGCCCTTACTCAAACACATTTATCAATCACAAACCCATGTATTCATAACCTAAGAGAAATCATGCCACGGTCTTTTTGAGACGAAAGCATGACTTTACCCTATCATACATTTTTTATTCACATCCTAACAACCTATTTATAGGACACTAACACTCGGGATCTCCACAAGTTTATTAGTTAACTTCCCAAATCTATTTTCTTTACATAAGGGAGCTCCTTCTCTAATACTCAGTCCCTCAAAAATCTCCCCTTACGATTGTCTTTTTCTTTCCAGTAAGCACCAAGTCGCAGTCCTTTATTTCTCCAATCTGGATATGGATCTTCTCTTCTCCAGGGTGAACATTAAATTCTTATGAAAGCTTCTTGTTTTCCTAAAGAAACTTTATCGAATATCCTCTATTCTTTGGAGACATCTTCCCATGCTCCTCTTCTCACTGCACCATCTATTTGTCAATATACCACTCACCCTCTTAACAATCAGTTTCTATGTGAATACAATATACATGCATATATGTTTTGTCTCTTGTCTATCTCACAGATTGTTGATTTTCTCTCTCTCTCACGTGTCTTCCTTCTCTCTCGTGTTCCTCTATTCCTTCCTCTATTGTGAACTATGTTATTTTTTCACCTTTTCCCTCTTCTTCCTCCTATCCTTGAGATCCCCGATTACTTTTAGCATAAGTAACCTGGTATGTCAAGATCCCAAATCGGAGGGAAAAATCCAATGCATCCTTCTAGATGAGGTTTCAGCTAGCCTTTCACTCCTTCAAGTACCACATCGGTCAGTAGTTATAACTGCTCAACCACCCAATCCTGATCACCATAAACAAGCTTCGTAGTTCCATGCAATCCAGGTACGTTGGGAAGGTGGTGTATTCAATTCATGGAGGTGTGGGTTGGATTACCAAGTGAACTTTCTATTTTCCTCATTAAAACTTCCCAATTCCACCTCATGAGTCACACTCATGGTATTATGGCCAATACTCAAGGATTTCCTTCCCAGTCCATTATCTGATGTGTTTTCATTAATCATAAACCTAATTACATGCATCATAAATCAGAATAAAGGATGTCTGGGCATAATTATAGTCATGGGGGAGAAATAGGGTGTTACAATCGTTGCTAGATGTGTCTGATTCTTTCTCTGACTCACAAGTATATAATTTTTTATTGTTGCATATGTGCCTTGTCAATGACTTGTCTCCACAATATCTACATTTTTTTACCCATTTCTTATATGGGACCTAGTGTCAGTTTTCATATCCCCTTAAGGTGGGTGGTACATACTTGTTAGTCTCATCTGTAGAATATTTATTTGATTTTTCATTTGAATATTCGTTTGATATTTCTAGACTTGTGAATGATGGCCTATTGAACTTTTTGTTTTTTCAATTAGTTTTGTTGCATGTCTAGCATCGTCAACATTTTTAGGTTTCCATAGTTTTATTTCACTACGGATGTAATATTTCAACCCACAAACATATTTTTAGTGATTGTTCATCTGTGAATCCACTCTGTCTTGTTTGCAAAACTTCCCATTCCTATGTATAGTCATTTACATTTCCTTTTTGTTGAAGATGCACATGAATTCGTTATACAGATCATCATCTTCTTCATCATGGAACCTTTTTAATAAGGTCGTTGTGAATTTTTCTCAATGAAAGGAACACACATCACATTTTTTGGACCACCATAGAAACCAATCGTACGTTTCCCTTTCTAAGTTATTGGAGGATGTCATTATTTTTTCTCATTCACCCAACAAAGGATTTGATTCAATGATACCCTCCATTTTGTTGACCTAGACAACAACTCCTCTATGGTCCTTACTGTCATATTTCAGTAATTCTTTTCTATTTTTTTTATCATCTCTATTTTGAAATCTTGAGTTATGCATACTACCTGAAAAAATCATTTCTAGTGCTTCTTGATGTCTTTGATCACTTGTATTTTGTGATTTTAGACTTTGAGGCTGTCTTCGATAGGCTAAGGGTTCTAAAAATAATGTGTCTACTTGTTTGGTCAATTGATTAATCATTTCACTATGATCATTAAGTCTCTTCATTGTTTCATCCTTATCATCACCCCTCATTCGTAGTTGTTCTTCACATTGACTATCGAAGATTTCCATTGATCTATTAATTTTCTTTCCCCATTGTATCAACGTGTTGATTTTGTTCCTCCTTTCCAATAATCTATCGATTTTATCCATTAATTCTTTTTGTACTTCTCCTCACTCTCTTTGTCCTTCTCCTAACTCTTTTTTCTATTCTCAACATTACCAACACGATGTATTATGTTGTTGAATTCATCTCTACATCGACTAACATCTATTTGTAGTTAGTCATTGCTAATTGTTAGTGTCCATTAGTCCTAGTGATCAAATGTACTCTTTTCATGTGATTTATAGGGTCATTAGGTCAAATTGTTATATTTTCAAATAAAATTCTCAAACAAAATTTGACATCTCTTGGTTGTCAAATGGTCATTGGTGTGTCCAAGTTTCATTACTACTCCGTCCACTCATCCAAGGTCATAAATTTTCATCATGGTCATGTCATCATTCCTTTTCATAAATTTTCAAATGAGTGTCTTGGTCAAAGTCATAGTCTTTTGGTTTCCATATGCTTTTGCTTCATTGCAGTGGTAAAACACCTAGGTTTCCTACTCTATCAGCTTCATCCACACCTCACATATCTATTCCTTTCATCTCCCTCATTTTCCCTACAAACCCTAGCCTACACTACACTTTTCTATGTTAGGACCGTCTTTCCAACATTTTTACCCTTTCCCCTCACCCATTTCCCAAATTTCCAACTCCCTACACTCCCTAACACCAATCCCTACTCCCCAAAATTTCCCCAAGAATTTAGACAGCCCCTAACCCCTTCATTTCCCTCCATCCACAATATTGTCCCTTATCCCCTGTTTTCATAGTCATACCCTATCCCTTTCCTTCCCACTCAATTAAGGTTTTAATCATGGAAATTGGAAAGAGTGACACTGAGAAGAAAACATACAATAAAGGAGGGCAAGTTCCCAAATATGAGCCCACCAAAGTCCAAGAAATCATGGCTTCATCTTTCGTCAAAAAATCCTTTCAAGATGTGGGTTGCCTAAGGTTTACATTGCACACAGGGATAGTTCTACTTCAAAATTACTATTTGACTAACCTTTATTTTTATTTTCTTCAACATTAAAGGTGGATTTCTTCAACATTCAAAAGGGGATTCATGTAAGTATCGATCTCACGACACTATGTAGCAACTTCACAATCCCAAGGATCCACGTCTTGGAGAGATCAAAAGAGGTTTAATCTATTTTCACAAGAGTTTTAGGGTTTTAAAATATCTATTGCATATAAAGGTTTAAAAAAACAGATGATGTTCAAGGTGCTTAAAATTTTATTTGTTTCATTGATTAAACTTTTAAGAGCAATACCTGGTCTTTAAAAATTTATGAAACTTTTGTGCTCCTATTTTTATTATCAAATTTTTGTTTATGGAAAAAAACATCAAATCATTAAAATTACTAAAATCAATCTTATAATATTTTGCATTTTTTAAAATCAATAAAAATAATATAATTAAAAAAACTGTATTCAAAATTTTATATTCAACCAGAATTGAAAGATTATAATGTATTGTAAAACATTTAATAAAATCAAACACCGCATTAATTACAACAACAGAAAACTATGACACCGACAACTGTGTTCCCTCCAAATCGCCAAAATTATTCGTCTATCAAAAATGCATAAAAATCCGCAGTAATTACTACGACAGAAAAATATGACAACGACAACTGTGTTCCCTCCAAATGGCCAAAATTATCCATCTATCAAAAATGCCTAAACCTAATGAAAAAATCACGTTAAGACATTCAGATTCTCCGTCGTAAATTCCAAAAAATTCGAAGTGAGTGGTTGGAAAGGTTCCAACGAAAAAATCGCGTTATCACATAGACATGTGGTTCACATTTAGTTACGTAAATGTTATATTTTTTAGGTTTTTTTGATTGGAATTTGGTGATGTAAATTTGGATAAAATTGTTATTTTCTGTTATTTAAATTGCATTTTTGAATGCATAATTAGATTTTGGATCATACAAATTTAATCGCTCAAATCTGTAGATCCAATCATTCCTCACCTAATTTTAAATTGAAAAAATGGCCGAGAAACTTTTAATCTTACTGGATTTCAAATGGAAAAAGTCTCGGAGAAACTGCCAAAAGATAGAAAGCGAGTCCCCTATTTTTTATGAATTTTTTCTTCTAATAATTGTACCTCAAAGATGCTACTTATTAGGGTGCCATTGGGTGATCCAAAGGTTTTATGTTTTTTATTTTTTCACATTTTCATTTATCAATTTTACAATTTTAAGGAAAAAAATAGTGAAATTAAAATTAAAATTACATATTTTTTGAAAAAACTAAATCAATTTATACAATAAAAAAAATCCAGATTAAAAATTTCATTAGGTAATTTTGTGATACCCAAAATTCTTAAAACCATCAATTCATGATTTACTATGTACACCTATTTTTATGACTTTTTTTTTCTAATAATTACACCTCAAAAATAAGAATAGATTTTAGTTATTAAAATTATATAATCCAATAAAGATTTTTGAAGAAGTTAAATCAATTTATACATTAAAAAAATATAAATTAAAATTTCACCAACAATCAGGTCATTATATCAAGTCATTACATTTAGTTATTAAAATTACAAATTTTTGAAAAAACTAAATTAATTTGTACATTAAAAATAATCCAAATTAGAATTTTACCATCAATTATATTATTATTAAGTCATTACATCAAATTCATTACATTTAATTATTAAAATTGATTTTTGAAAAAACTAAATCAATTTATACATAAAAAAAAAAAATTAAAATTGTACCAATAATTACGTCATTACATCAAAGTCATTATATCACTGGATTCCAGTAATGATTGCCACAAAATAAATAAAAAACGTATAAACTCCACCCCGTTCCATTTGCCTATAAGTACAATGTTTCCTGCTACTTTATTGGGTAAAATATTTCTATTTCATCTTGTTTTAATAAACTTTGAGGAAAAACAGTACCAAAAAACTTGCTGCCAAACATATTTCATGTGTAATTGTTTTCCAGATGAGCAACACTGTTGGTAAGCCAGAGACGCCGTCAGAAACATGTTAATCTCTTAATGCTCGTTAAGAGATATGATGTGTTCACAGAGGATTTTTGTTTAATAAGAAGGAGATATACAAATAAAGTTTGGGAGATTAATATTTAATTAAAATTTTATGGATGGTTGTAAATTAATAATGTTCTTTTTTTATTTTATATATAATGGTAATGTAAACATGGAAAAACAACAATATGTTAAATTGAAAGGATGAAAATAATCAAATAATATTTTATTATATTGTAGATTTGTGTTTGTACTAGTGCAACATATAACTTATTATAAAAATGGTGAAAGCAAAGTTATGGCATAAATAATATATGTATGTATTTTCAGATTCTCCTATAAGTCAAGAACAATATATATTAAAAATAGTAAAAGATATTAATTTGAAAGGAATTATGTGTGTATTTTCATCCAGATTGGATTTGTATAACCTATACAAAAATAATGTGAAAAATAGAGATATTAAGAGTCATTTAGAAAAATAGAGGTTTTGATGTATTTGCATCAGAAACCACCATGTTTGTCATTTCAAACCTAAACTCCATTTAACCAAATTAACAAACATTTATGTTAAAGTTCCACTCATGCTGGAAGTGATTTTGTGACTAAATTATTGTGCACAATGTATATCCTTCTTCTCTGAGTGGGGATATCAATTTGAAGGATTTGAGTATTAAGTATGGGTAATAGTGTTCTGACATGGTAAGGGAAGGAAACTTGGACCTTAGGCCGTTGAGGTTTCTTCTAAGTATCAAGGTCCCAGACCAACATTTCAAACAACCACACTTGACATCCCAAGGACATCTTTGTCTTCCAAGTAGGGATACAAGAATTGTTAGAATATTTTGAGAACTAGTTATGAGTCTCGAGGCCCTTGACATGGTCATGGGAGTGAATGTGGTGATTGGACCTGTAGCATACACAACCACTAGCAAGCTGGCCATGCTACTTCAAACCACACTTCAAGAACTGATTTTTTGATAACAATTATTGATAAATAAGCATGAAAGAAATTCAATAAACGCACATGCAATAATCAAGATTCATGCCAGACATAAAAATATTGCTTAACCATGCCACGCACATCAATAACTAGTAGGAAAGCACATTAAAAATGCATATCTCAAAGATAATAAATAATACACAACGGGAACAAATATACAAGTAGAGAAAAGCATGATAGATACCACTTATCTTTAATAAAACCAATCACCAACTGGTTGCAGACCAAGTATGTTCCACCCAATGTTAGACATTGTTTTTCCAACTCTCAATAGCAGGTCACCCCCGAGCCAGGGCTATGAATCCACAAGGATGGGTTCCAAAGCGACTCTTAGCTTCCCAAACCAATTAACACTCAATATCTCATAGGTTTTTCAACACACATCAATCCAAAGTATACCAACTCTCTTCTCTCCATTCTACGCCACCAAAAGACAATGAAACCCCTTCACTACCACACATTCCCTTAGGATGTGCACTTCTTTACAGGGTCGTAGTGCATCTCTTCAAGAATCTCCATGTTGGGACTCTCAAGATTTGCAGTTGTGAACAATGTTTAGCACATGTCAATGCATATCGGGCATACATGCACTAATCCATGGCCAGCATACATCGGTGATTACTAGAACCAACAAAACATTGAATTCTTTCCTAAGAAATTTGTTCTCATGTCCCAACCAATAACAAGAACGAACGAGGAATAATGAATGAAAAACCAAATGAAAGAGTGAAAAGAGTGAACCCCCAAACATCCCACAAGAGGGGTCTTTCTCCATGAAGCTGATGTAACCAAGAACCACATGGTCTTTCCCCAAGAAGCTGATGTAACCACTTTTCTCAATTAAAACCAATATGGGTAAATAAAATATAATGAAATGTCTTAGCCCCTTTAGACCCTCTCTTGTGGAATCATATCCCCCTATAAATCTTGTCCTTGTCTATCTTGCAACCAACGATGTATTTTATTATTTGCAATGTTCAAAGTATTACATTCCACAGGCACTTCGGCCTCTTTTAATTGTTTGGTCACTTTGAACTTTCATCAAATAAACAAAATAAATTATCAATATGGGGACTCCAAATCAGGGTATTGCATGATCCTAGAGTAATATTTTTGAAATACATGTCTATAAAAATCACCTTGAACCACCATGCAATACCTCTCAATCTTATCCATTCCTTTGACTAAGGATATAGGTACCATTAAGGGATTTTTTATATTGGGCACATGATAGTTTGGGTCCTAGACATATTTGAAGGAGGAAACCTAGGAATTACACCATTAAGGTTCAAGAATGACACCTTGATCTGCTATAGATGACCTCCTGAGCATATAAGTATTGTGCGAGTGGGGATATTGATGATATTATGAAGTTCTTAGAACATGGTATGGTTTTTGAGGTTGTGAATATGGTTGTGGGGGAGCTTATGTCTTAGGCCATAAATGAAGATCATAGGAATTAAGGCACACAAAAAAAACATGGCCTCTAAAGGGGATATTTGGCCTCTAAGTGGAGTTATTTGCATCATTACAATTTTCGAGAACAAGTTATGGTTTAAGGGTCCCTCAAAATGGTGGAGGGAAGAAACATATTCTTTAGATATTTAATGAATATTTCATGCATATAGGACTCTCATACCTCTCTTTGCCACCCTCGACCTCATCATGGACCTACTGATGTCATCCTTCTAGAAAATACTTGTCAGCATTAAAAAATCCCTATTTTTGTGCACAATCACACTTTTCCCTCTTCCAAGCCATGACCAATCTCTAGTTTCCCTCTTGCAATATGTGTCTAGTCGCTAGTTTCCCTTTTGTGACAAGAGATTGCCTCTTAAATCTTCTAAAATTGAGGAATTTTGAGGATATTAGATCGGGATAGGTTGGTCATGATGCATCAAGAGATTGGAACTTGTGCACGATCTATTGATCATCAAGTTCCAAGCTTTGAAACTATCTCTAGAATATCTTCCCTCAATCTATAAAATAAGGCCAAGTCAAGAGGTAAATAAAATCTCAAGAAAATTCAAGACAAGCTTATGTTGCTAAAATAGACTAGAAGATATTTCTATAACCTTCAAAGATCAAATATCCTTATGGAAGAAGGCTAAGGAAGGAAGTATCCAAGAGCTTGGAGATAGGGGAGTGCTTCAACAAGTATTAAAGTATCACTTAATGTACTTTTCCCTCGATCAATATAGATGTATGGTTTTCCCCTCCAATTTGGTGTGATCTATGTGTGTTTCATATATTATATTGGAAGTTTTGTCTTTATTTGAGCAAGGTATATTATATTTGACACATAATTTTCCTCTGTATGTTTAAATTTTTTCCAACAAGTGCTTAATTGTTGTCTTGTGTGCAAGTGATAGGTTGTCGGTGCAAGCAAGATGATATGGGACTTGCATCACCACGAGAAGTGATAGGAAAACCATCAACAAATGGTATGTTTTCCCTCTCCTTTTTTAACATAACTAGAGTGTGTGTACTTCAAATTAGAGGAAACCACTAGGGATATATCCATAATTTTTCACGAATATTGGGAAGATCAGTTAGAGTGTTAATGTATATGTAGGGGTGATACTTATACAACATAATTGGTAACTCCATTGGAGACTAATGTAACCATTCTTCCGTGGTTTTTGTTGGAAATTTAGTTTGGATAGTTGGTTGTCATTGATGTCAACCCTTGGAGAAGTTCGAAAATGAAGTCCAGTAGCAGAAAGGTATGGGTAAGGGACCCGCGTTTGTTTGAGGTATAGAGGAATGGAGGTAACTGAATATCAAATAAGATTATTATGGATGTATATTACATGTCATGCCATTTCCGGTGATATGTGGTATGTCACATAGTTCCTCACGATTAGGGATATATCGCCTTGAGAAGTTGGAAGACCCCTCAGAGTAGTCTTGAAGCCCCTAGAAGGTCAACAATAAGTCAAAGCTTCTAGAAAGTCATAAATAAGATTTCATAGTCAAAGTGGTTGTAAAAGAAATGAATTAAATAATGAAGTGGTTGAAACAAGAAGGGTAAAGGACTTATGTATTTACTTTTTAAGGAAAGTTAGTTTCATCAAGGAAGTGGGTTTGCCCTAGAAGATGGAGAAACATGTAAAATAGTTACAAGGAAACTTCTAGAGGAAGACACTTGGACAAATATAAATAAGAGAGCAATGGATTCTTATTAGCACCTACCTACCTATTGAAAATTATTGAATATCTATTTTGTGAAAGGTTATTTTCAGGTATGCATTGACAAATCTGAGAAAGTGTAGGTCTGAGGAAGCGAAAGTTTGAAGGAACAAAAATTTAGTACCTGCAAAGAAAGTGAATGAAACATGGTTTCAAGGGTTATCCACAAGATACAGGAAAAGAGAAGAGTGGACATCTGTGGGACATAGTGGAGGAAAACATGGATACCCACGATATGTATAAAGGGAAAGCGTGAATTTGTAGAAATGGAAAGGAGGAAGATACTTGTTCCAGGTTGTAGAATTCGAGGAGAGACTGCAAGTCTATTGGTCTGAGATTTGAAGCATCAGGTCAATTACATAGTTTAAAGGTATATCTATATGTTTATGAGGTTATATCTTAGTGATGTTGTGGAGAATTCTTGAGGAATGACTTTGTGAGGTTTGGTGTATGCCCTCTTGGATGAATGGTATCTATTGTAGAGTATGATTTGAGGAAGATATGTTGAGGCACATTGTTGGTGCATTTAGCTTGGTTTTATTGGTATATCTTGTGGTGCATTGTAAGAGACACTTGTTTGTATTCTTGGTATATGATTGGCTTATGAGTGGTACATTTTTAAGGATATATAGTAGTAAATTTTTGGCATATGGTTTGATATAAGGGTTTATGGTTTTCAATTTATGGATGGTATGATGTATTGCTAGAGGCCCTTTGTTGGTTAGCTTGGAGTATGTTTTTATGGATCGTAGATGCACTTTTTGTGGTATAGGTTTGTACTTGGTTGTGATTGGTACATGATTTGTAGAGGCATGTGTGGGTGATGGTTGTAAGTTGTTATGGGTAGTTGTTTTTGTTGCACATCTTGGTGATATTACACATATAATTAAGAGTTGTTTGGTGATTGGTCCTGGTGATTGGATATTCTTTGGTTGATGAGATTATTGTTACCTATTGTTTGTACATGTTATTTGGTATATATTGTTTGGTACAGGTTATTATAGGTTTCTGGTACAGGTTGACTTGACAGGTTCTATAGTGAAAGTTTGACGAAAGCAGAGACAGTGACAGTGAGACTAGGTGAAGTTTTGGTAGTCCGCGAGTTGTAGTTATGATAGATGCAGAAATCCAGGAGTTGTAGTTAAGAAGGGCGTGGATACCCACATTTTGTAGAGTGAGCAGGTAACATATCTATAGGAAATATTTGAAGAAGGTTGGTATAGGTTTTGATAGAGTGTTAGTACTAGTTGATAGTGGCAATGATTGATTCTATGATAGTGACAGGTTGTTCACATTTGGAATTTATTTTTTAGGGTGTTAGTACAGGGAAAGAAAAGGGGATTGCATCCTCCTTCTGGTTGGTTCTGGAGAATCAGGGAGTTGGAACTTCCTTTAGGTTGGAGCCTTAGAACTAGGTGGTTGTATGATCCGAATTTATGCAGGAACAAAATGTAAGAAGCAAATAACAGAGTGTGCACAATAGTATTGCAGAGAACACAGTGATACAGTAAACACACACTTCTACTAATTAATGAAAATATAGAAACTATAAAATTGTTGAACAATACATAGCTAGAATGGTGGTAGCATATCCCTGATAAGAGATGTGGCGGCTATGCTCATCCGTGACCAAGCTCATTACAAAAAGAGTCCGAAGGGCCTTATTTATAAAAATCAAGAAGGTAGAAACCAAAAACCCAACCCTAGAAGATGAAACGCCAAAAGTCAAGTGGGCCCTGTTTGGGTAAGTTAGTCCATCAACTTCCCAGAGTCATAACTATTGCATACGATCTTTGTTTAGGGCGCACAATAGCTCATTGGAAAGATATATCCGAGGCCTACAATGCTCGAGACAAAATAGCATCATAGATGGTATTTTGTGAGAGAAACATACCCAAAAAACATCGTTTAGGGCCTCAAAATGGCCCCAGAAGTTCAGGACCCGAACAAACTGCTAAAAATAGTAAATTATCAGAAATGCCAGAAAACTGTTTTGAGCCAGATGGAAAGGTGGGAAGCCACCGATACCCATATAGATAATTCCTCCCCCCTTAAGAAGAAATGGTCCCCATTGCGTCAAGTGTCAGGATAAGATGGGGGAATTTCAGTTGAATTTGGCTCCGGGTGAGCCACTTGCCCTGATGCAGGAATTGCCCAGCCTTCACGACTCGATAGAGCTAGACACGTTGTTGGTGAGTTCCCTTGACCTGTGAATCCATGATCCGATCAACTGTTTCCTTCTCCAAACAGTCAGGGTTGATTTCTATTGGTGCCAACTGCTCGGTCACTTCTGAGGTGTCCAACAATGGTGGAAAATAGGCGCGAAGGAGCTCAACATTGAATACAGAGTGCAAGCCAAGAAATGGAGGGATGCTTAATTCAAAAGAATTATCCCCGATAGCCTTGGTGATAGTATATGGCCCATAACGAAGTGGGCGTAGCTTGCGATGATGTCCTGTGAGTCTTTCTTTCTGCAAATGCAACCAAACTTTATCACCCACTTGGTATGTGTGTGGCACTCGATGATGGTCATGACGCTGCTTGTACTTGGCATTGGGTTTTTCCAGAATGTCATGGACTTGTTGGTGAATGTGTTGGATCCATTCCACAAATTTGGTGGCTTTCTCAACGTCAGTCTGAGCCCGACAAGATGTTCCCTGTGTGGAGACAATGGGCAGAGCTACATCAATGGGGGCCAATGGTTGAAACCCCATGCATGCTTGAAAAGGGCTATGATGGGTAGAGCTATGAAGGGCTCTGTTGTAGCTATGTTGAACATATGACAGGTTCTCATCCCATGTGGAGGGGTGTTTAGAATTATACATCCGTAGGATATGCACAATCATGTGATTCACTACTTCTGTCTGCCCATCAGTTTGGGGATGGAAGGTTGTCGACTGTGTGAGCTTGGTATCCATAAGTGACCAGAGGATGGACCAAAATGTGCTGAGGAACCTACTATTGCGATCTGAAATGATAGTATGGGGTAGCCCGAAATGTACCCAGACGCGTTCAAAGAAGAGCTTAGCAGTGGCTTCGACAGAGATACTTTTCTTGCAGGCGGACAGAATGGCCAATTTAGAGAAGCGATCCACGACCACAAACACAGTCATTCTCATGCTTGGTTGGAGGAAATCCTGACATGTAATCCATGGAGATAGATTCCCAAGGCCCATTGGGAACAGGAAGAGGGGTATACAACCCTTGCTTCTTAATGGATGGTTTGGTGATGGCACAGGCAGTGCAGGATCTGATATACTTTCTAGCATCTTGTCGGAGCTTTGGCCAATAAAAATACTTCTGCAACACTACTATTGTCTTTTCGGTGCCAAAGTGCCCTGTGACTTGACTGTAATGTGCTTCCCAGATCAGCTTTGCGTGCTCACTTGAAGGAACACAGAGGTGGCCTAGGTGGAATAATAGTCCATCCTGGAGATGAAAATCAGTCACTAGAGTGTCTGCAAAAACTGCTCGATTGGTGGCCTAAAAGTCAGGATCACTGTCATATAAGTGAGACCACCTAGAGGTTTCATGGCCAGAAGAGTTAAGAATTGTGGTGAGTGCGGTCACAGGCGGTCGACTGAGGCAATCAGTGACATGGTTGGTGTTGCCCTTCTTATATTTTATGTTTAGGTGAAATTGTTGTAGGTATGCGGACCACTTTTGGTGGTGGCCATTTTGCAATTTCCCTTGTGTTTGCATAAACTACAAGGGCTTGTGGTTAGTGTGAATAACCATCTCTTTGCCTAAGATGTAATGCTTCCATTGTCGGCAAGCTTGGACAATGGAGTACATTTCCTTGTCATAGGTGGGGTACTTTTGAACTGTATCTGAAAGTGTCTCACTGTGATTGCCACTGGATGGCCATGCTGAGTGAGGACTGCACCAACAACATAATCTGAAGCATCTGTCTCAATTTCAAAAGGTTTTTGCAGATCCGGGAGAGTAAGGACGAGCGTTGAACATAAGCACTGCTTAAGTTACTCAAATGCTTGTTGTTGAGTAGGGGTCCAAAAGAATTTGGATTTAGCCCCACCTTTGGTCACATTGCTAAGGGCCCAAGCAATGTTAGAGAACCCCAACATGAGCCTGCGATAAAAGTTGGCCAACCCTAGGAAGCTGCGGAGCTCTGTAATGGTCCTTGGGGTCGGCCAGTCGTGAATGAATTGGATCTTGGCTGAATCCACATGCACACCTTGTTCATTCACAATGTATCCCAAATACTGAATTTCCTTCATCCCGAATGAGCATTTTTTTAGATTGGCATATAACTTGTGCTGTCGCAGGGTGCGAAGGACTTCTTCAATATGTTATAAGTGGTCTTCCCATGTTCTGTTGAAGATGAGGATATCATCAATATAGAAAACCACAAAATAATTGGTGAATGGTCGCAGTATATCATCCATCATCCTCATGAAGGTTGTCAGAGCGTTAGTTAAGCCAAAAGGCATGACCAACCACTCAAAAAGGCCTTCCCGAGATTTGAAGGTAGTCTTCTAGACATCAGTCACCTCGATTGGGACCTGGTGATAATCAAACTTCAGATCAATCTTGCTGAAATACTTGGCGCCCTTTATTTGATCAAGGAGATCATCGATCCGGGGGATAGGATACCGATTCTGGACTGTGATTTTGTTTAAATATCTGTACTCAATACAGAGTCGCCAAGTCCCATCCTTTTTCTGTACTAGCACAATCGGGCTCCTACAAGGTGAGGAGCTTGGTTGAATATGCCCCTTTTGGAGTAATTCCTTGATCTGGCACTTGATCTCTTAGTTTTCCATGAGGGAATGTCTATAAACTGGCCCATTCGACATAGGTGCCATGAGTATCAAGTCAATGGAATGCTTGACCTGACAATGGAGTGACACTCCAACAGGGAAGTGAAGATGTCCTGGTATGATTCCATGATCTTGTATACTTGTCTGTGTTGTGCAGAGTGACCCTGTGTAGAGGCGGTAGATCTGGCCGCGGTCTTTTGTTTCCTTTCTGGACGAATCATTAGGAGGATGAATTTGCCGGTCTGGGAAATCACCTTCTTGCACTGCTTAGCTATGATGAGAGAGACTGTGGTAGTGGGAACTACCTCTGGTATCTGGTAGCATTGTTTTCCCAATGTAACAATGACACTACGAGGCCTAGATTCATACACAACATGGCGTTTCCACATATATGGTTGACCTAAAAGAACATCAGAAACTTCAAGTGGAGAAACATCACACATTACTTCATCTTTGAAGGGTTTGATGCCATACGGTAGGCGACACTGCTGGCTAACGCAGATGTCTCGTCCTAGAGTGAGCCACCCAATGTTGTATGGTTGCAGATGCGGCAATGTTGGCAGGTTTAGTTGCCTGATGACCTTTACTGAAATCAGGTTCTTCTGGCTTCCACTATCAACACTGAAATGTAATGGGTTCCCTTGTACCCACATCTACGAGTGGAAGAGGCGATCCCCTTCTTCTGTCTCCTTTGGTCATCGGGCTGGATCTTTGTGGTGGCAATGGCGACGTTGGGTTCTGCTTCAATGATCTTCCTTCCATGATTTGTCTCTGATTCCGATTCAGATCCTGGATCTGACTCTGGCAGTTTTATCTTGGTAAGCAGTGATTGTTTTGCACGACACTCATCATTGTTGTGCGTGGGACTCTTATGGAGATCACACCATTTTCCAGTGTCTTTCTTTGGAATCCAGTTACCCTTCTTTGCCTATGGCTTAGGCTAGTTGTCTGAGGGTTGAATATCTTTGCTATATACTTTGTTCTGCGAACTAGGGTTTCCCTTACCCTGCTTCTGGTTTGTCGAACCGAACTCCCTCTTGTTCTTTTGCTTAAATTTTTGCTCGATTTTAACAGCATACCGGTAGGCGACACCCAATGACAAGATGTCTAGGAATTCCATCTCAATACGGATGTACCGATGCAGGCCGCTGCAATATTTCATAACCAGGTGTCACTCGAAGTCTTTGATGTTGAGCTTCGTGCGCAGGGTATGGAAGTTGTTCGTGTACTCTGTCGCTGCTTGGTCCCTTTCTTGTCGCAGAGTTGCCCATTTTGTGTACTGGTCGTCATAGTTCCCCACAGGGAAGTATTCCTCCTTGAGGGCATCAACGAAGGATTCCCATGTGGGTTCTGTCCCAAACAGCGTGGGTTCATTACCCTCTTTTTACTCTTTTTGTTTGCAGAGGGTTTCCCACCAATCCTTGACATGGGGGGCCGCCTTAAGAAGTGAAAATGTAATCTTTTCTCTGTTGGAAAAGTTATGGACCGAGAAGTAACCCTCGAGCTGAATCAACCATTTTTCCAGAGCATCTGCATATATTTGTCCTTCAAATAAGGGAATATCAAAATTAACTTGTACCTTGAAAGGGGTCAGTCCTCCAAACTGACTGTTGGTTGAGGTTCCTTCTGTGGCGGTTGACAACCATCGAAGAATTTGCACAAAATTTTCCATCATCTCATTGTGCTGTCATGTGAGAGCCTCCTCGAGCAACATCTTGATAGGATCTCATGCTCCGTCATCTTGTTTTTCCTCCGTCGTGGGTGGTTGTTTGCACTGGAGAGGGGTTTCTCTCTCGAGCTGAACTAATTCGAGACCCAACTCCTTATATCCCGACCTAGTCGGTGACATGCATGAAAAAATGACAAAAGAGTAGTCTGCTCTGATACCACTGATATGGATCTATGTAGGAATGAAATGAAAGAAGAAAATAATAGAGTGTGCACAATAGTATTGCAGATAACACAATGATACAGTAAACACACACTTCTATTAATTAATGAAAATAGAGAAACTATAAAACTATTGAACAATACATAGCTAGAATGGTGGTAGCATATCCCTGATAAGAGATGTGGCGGCTACGCTCATCCGTGACCAAGCTCATTACAAAAAGAGGCCAAAGGGCCTTATTTATGAAAATTAGGAAGGTAGAAACCAAAAACCTAACCCTAGAAGATGAAACGCCAAAAGTCAAGTGGGCCCTATTTGGGTAAGTTAGTCCATCAACTTACCAGAGTCATAACTATTGCATACGATCTTCGTTTAGGGCGCACGATAGCTCGTTGGAAAGATCTATCCGAGGCCTACAACGCTTGAGACAAAATAGCATCATAGATGCTATTTTGCGAGAGCAACATACCCAAAAAAACATCATTTAGGGCCTCAAAATGGCCCCAAAAGTTCAGGACCCGAAAAAACTGCTAAAAATAGTAAATTACCAAAAATGCCAGAAAATTGTTTTGAGCTAGATGGAAAGGTGGCCGACCACCGATACCCATCTGGATCATTGTAGCCACCTTTCGGTTGGAGCAGAAGAATTAAGGGGGTTGGAACCACCTTCTGGTTGGAGCTAGAGAATTAGGGAGTTAGAGCTTCCTTCAGGTTGGATCCTCAGAAACTAGGGGGTTGGAGCCTCCTTCCAGTTGGAGCTAGAGAATTGGAATTTGGTGCTTCCTTTTATGTAATTCTTTGACATATAAGAAAAACATTTTGTGGTTTTCTCCCGCATCGGGTTTCCTCGTAAAATACCGATATATTGTGTATTGTGTGGATGTGTTTATCATTATTTATTATGCATTGATGGATGTTATTGTTTATTATGCAATGATATATTGATGATGAACTTATGAACATTATAGAATAAGTTAAAGGAATATAAACTGTGGTTAAAAGAAATGTAAATTTCTCATTACTGATTTACCCCCCCTCTCAGTAATCCATAAGTTTTATAAGTTCCCCTAGTTGTTTTTGAATTATAAAAGTGCTTGGTATATTGGTACTATCTGTTGTCCCTATATGGATCCTTGAAATCAAAAGGTCTCTTAGATCTAGGCTAAATCTGCTAAGAAATATTTTTTGGGGCCATAATCTCTTCTGTTTTTCTAATAGACATGTTTGGTTACACCTTTCTCATTGACAAGGTGTGACTACCTAGTGAATGGTTGCATTTTTCTCACTAGAAACACAAGACCTCCCCTACAGGGTGTTTTTTCCAAGATTTGACAAGTTCTGAGAGTCCTTGATAAATTCCTCACCTTCCTTTGCTTTTCACAAATGGATCTAGGAATGGCATATTGAATTTATCATTTTTTTGATACTTTGTTAGCCTAGTGAGTAGTTATGTAGGCATAGTTTTTGTTCATGTTGGTGCATATCCGGTTGTGTAGTGTGTTTTACTTTTCATTTGCAGTGATCATTTGAGGGCATTGCTTTGCATAACTATTTTTTGAATTTTTGGGCATGCTTCAAGTATCTACATTGGCACGTGAAAATTGATAATTACCAATGCCATATAGCCTTGTTTATTTTCATTTTTATATGTTTGTGTGATGCATTTTAGTTTCCATTATCTTCATTAGTGAAACACAATTTTTGCATGGCATAATAATATAGTGATAAATTTTGGGTGCATTGGTGTGTTTCTTGTTGTCTTTTAGGATCTAATATTCTTTTGGATTGATGGTAATTATTGAAATGTGATATTGTTGTTTTCTATTTAATTTTGCGAAAAAGGAAATCTATTTTCTCTCCCTGTTGTAGGAAAATCCCCCTGTGGACAGGTGAATAACCCCTTGGAATCTAGACCCCTATAATAAGATAGAAAAGTGCAAATCGACACTAACATTCCTTTGAATATAACTAACTATTAAAAAAGAGAAGGAGAAGGAAGAAAGTGTGATGCACCTTATTCTGATGTTTGTCGTCGCTGCTCCAACTTGAGCTTGATCTCTGAGCTCCTTATCACTATTTGACACCTGCAATGCAATGGACAACAAGACAAAGAAATCCTACTCTACTCTATAAGATTAGTCTAATCAAATCCATATATAAGAAAAACATATGTAAAGAGAAATAGCTTAGAAAGAAATAGGCCAAGTAATATATTAATGATAACTCTTAAAGAAATACTTACAAACTGTAGATGTAGTTGCAACAACTTCCCCATGTCCTCCTCATCCATCTCTTTCAAAAAGATCCCAAAATCATAGGTTCGATATCCTAAATCTTTCTCCCAATACCATAGGTTTGATACCTCAAATATCTTCCATTCCCCTTTCTCAATGGAAATCCCTCATTATATAGTATTTGGAGGCTTAACCACCATGGAGAGGATCACTCATCAGATCCACTAAAATGGGATCTCTAAGATATTTAGGGAGAAAATATCTCTTAATGATTTTAGGGAGGAAATATCTCTCAAGGATTTTAAGGAGGAAATATTTCAACCACCCATGAGATCCTCTACCTTCCCTAAAAAATAGGAAACCAAATATGAGGTGGATTCTCACACTTAATTAATTTCGTTTTCATGAATATTAATAATAATTCATGTGCACTTGGTATTTTGGCCTTTATGGAATATATCTCTGCTCCACATTGACTAGGGATTGTGACATATGTTATTCCATGGTGTCAAGGTGTATGCGACACTTTTATGACACTTACAACACTTAGGGTGAGGTACCTAGGTGTGAAAATTTCATGTGTAACAGAATGCCCCCTAAAGTGTGTGGTCAAAAGAGAGAATGATGGCCAAAACACTTTACAAATATTTAATGAAAGGGTGTCGAGTTGGAGACTTGGAAGAAGTTGTAAACAAACATCAAACAATATTAAAAAAATTTCCATTTTTGAGGTAGGCATACCTATGTTTGGAATACGAGATGACTCAAAGAACGGTCGCCAACCAATACACTATGGATCCATGAAAAATATTGACTAAGGATATGGCCACCAAATATACAATGTGGATCCATACCTCCACGACATGAACTAATCGTAGCCATGAAAAATACATAGTGAAACTATGAGATGATAAAACATAGCCATAGACTAATACAATGTGGATCTATGTGGCAGTCTATACATCATCATGCTCAAATGATATCCTTTGCATCCTGGGAAAATTAGTTTAACATAGTGAATGCTCAACCCAGGGTCTTCGTCCCAATCCTCATGTTGTACGAATATAGACACGCGAATAGATGTTTTGATGTCGAACATGGTAGAAACCACTTGATTACCTGTCATTGAGATAAACCGTTAACAAGTGCAAGGGAAATCACCAATGATGTCAATGAATCCCAAGGTACCCTAGTACATTCCAATGAATGTGAATAAATGAGATGAGGTCGAACATTCATGGAATCATTCAATTAGAGGTCAATGATGTAAACCTACTATCAGAGGTCAGGAGGCTTGCCATTGAGTCATGCAGATCCAAAGGTACTAACTAGTATCTAATTGTAAATCTTGGATGATGTGTTGAAGTCAACATGAAAAGACTCATCGAAGGAGGGCCTTGATGTATCCCCCATCAACGAAAAAAAATTGAAATAGGAAAGTGATGTAAGATGGTGAATTGAATGAGTATGAACTGACACGGGAGATGGAAACTGGCAATACTACAGATGGATGGTTTGAAGTGAAACTTACCTTGAACATGATGAGGCATGACAACTGACTTGAAAAAACTGACTCAATGAGTACCAAGAATCTAATGTGATGAAAATAAGAGCACTCTTCGACTTGATGAAAAAGCATTGTGACACATGGAATTGGTATGAATCAAAGACAAGTAGATTACCCAACTGTAAGATGAGACACAAACATGTGCCATGTTCAAGGGAGACAAAATATGCCATAAATGATTCTAAAAAACTGGACCCACTTCCTTCAATTTCACCCCCACCCAGATAGATGAGTACCTCTTTTTAATTTAACGAGATCGAAGAGGGTAAAAAATGCTCGATCTTACTGAAATGGTAAAAAAAATCCTCTTCCTTTTTTAATGAAATGGAAGAAGTAAGGGTTTGATCCCATATGGTCCCTTCAATGTGTGATTTCAGTGAGTCGAGAGAAGGAAAAATTGGTGGTTTTTGCATGTTTAGAGAGTTTGAAAAGAACTTAAATTCGACTCTAGGGTTGTCCTTTTTCATAATTTTAGTCTCTGAAGTCCGAAAAAGAGATAAACTACTACTCGAGAGACGCCCTTTCAAAACATTTTAACGAGTGTGAAAGGATGCAAGATCACTCGACAATCTTTTCATGTTTAGAGAGTCTGAAAAGCACTTAAAGGATACTCTAGGGGGTTCCTTTTTCATATAACCCTTACGAGTCCAAAAAAGTGATACAATTTTACTCAGTCACATTCTCATGTATTTACGAGCATCAGAAAGAACAAAGACTAAGCTCGGTATTGGTTTCATTTTTATGCAAGCTTGAAACAAAATTAAATGTATGCTTGTAAATTCCCAACGTAATTTCTAGAGGTTGGGATACCAATGGATGGTTGGTACTCTTCCCCCAGCTTGAAGAGCTAGTGGCTTAACTCCAGAATGATAATCAAATGTTGGAGATGTTCCTCCCCCAAGCTTCATTTCATTCATCGACTTTAAGGTTTTCACCAATTTCTATACTAGATGGATAAAAGGGATAAGGGTGGATAAAAGGAAGGTTCAAGTATGAGACCTAACGAAAGACTCAACTCGACATCTAAGAGATCTAGAGAAAGACTCGAATCGATATCTACAAGATCTAGATAAAGACTTGACTTGATGGGAGAGGTGACTGTTTCATTTTTTAACGATCTTGACACAGGAAAATAACTATGATCTGGACCTATGTTTCATTTTTTAATGATCTTACCACAGAGAAGCAAAAACTATGCTTGTAGCTCCGGGTTCAATCCCCAAATTTCTATTTCATTTTTTAACAAGATTTCTATAGATAAGAAAACTATGCTCGTGGCTTCTTCTTGATCATGGCTTCCAAGACAAAAATTATTTGGAAGGAATATATGTCAAGGGAAAAATGTCATTCATGGCTTCCAAGAGATCTTCTCTAAATGGAAGAAAAATAATATGGAAGGAATACATGTTGATGACCTTGATAAGGGTAGGGAGATCTGACTCTAATATCCCTATCGAAGAGATGACCATGTTAACTACAGAATCTAATTTAGGAGAAGGGAGAGATTCCCTTTAATGCAGGGTTGAATGCATGGGGAAGATCATTACATAATTGAACTGTGGTGGGGCATACATCACTGACATGTACAGACCATTCAGGGAAGGGGGATGGTTGACCATCAGATGAGAGTTAATGAATGAAAGTTGGTCGATCATTACTATGTTTCCATTGTGAGGGAAACACATCACTCAAAAGAGAGTGGACACAAAATATCTCATAACATAGACATAGTCTTTTCCAAGGAGCAGGTTAAAGTCCAAGGGGTCGTGAACTACCATCACATCGATGCAGACCATTTTTCCTCCCAAAGGAACCAAACACTTAGGAAGGATCCCCAAAGGTCGACTAACACTTCTATCAAAGGTCAATAGATTCTGAGTCATGAGCGCAACTTGTGGTGAACCAAAATATTGCCAAGCATTCGTGGATAAGATGCTAAAAGAAGCACCTTCGTCTATCACAGTGTTAAGAACATTCCTATCACAAACTGGCACGGTAATTTGGAAAGGCACGTAAGAGGGAAGACGAGGTTCTGTCAAATGATTCCAATCGATATAAATCATCTGATTACTCGAAGGGGGTGACAACGGGATGGGATGAGTGCTCCCTGGTCCAGGTGAATCAATATTAATGAGGTAGACCTGAGAGACATCCTCACTCTTTGAATGAGGAGTAGGATAGACTGGTGGTGGAACCAGATCGACCAATTTGGTTGCACTCTTCAAGGGAGGATTGAGATCAACTGAAGGTGGAACCAGATCAATCACTTTGGCAATATTAAGAGGAGTAGGATCGATCGATGATGGAACCATATCGACCACTTTTTCACTCTTCAAGGGAGGAGTGGGAGTTTCATCACCACGAGAAGTGATAGGAAAACTATCAGTAAATGGTATGTTTTCCCTCTCCTCTTTTAACATAACTAGAGTGTGTGTACTTCAAATTATAGGAAAACACTAGTGATATATCCATAATTTTTCACGACTCTTGGACAAATTAGTGAGAGTGATAATGTATATGGAGGGGTGATAATTATACAACATAATTGGTAAATCCATTGGAGAATAATCTAACCATTCTTCCTCAGTTTTTGTTGGAAAGTTGGTTTGTATTGCTAGTTTTCATTGATGTCAACCCTTGGAGAGTGATCTTGTAGATCGATGTCAACCCTTGGAGAGTGATCTTGCAGATTGATGTCAACCCTTGGAGAAGTCCGACATCGAAGTCTGGTAGCACAAAGGTATGGGTAAGGGACCCAAGTTTGTTTGAGGTATAGAGGCATGAAGCTTAGTGAATATGCAAATAAGACTATTATGGATGGATATTACATGTGATTCCATTTTGGTGATATGTGGTATGTCACATAGTTCCTCACGGTTAGGGAGATATGTCCTTGAGAAGTTGGAAGACCCTTCAAAGTAATCTATAAGCCCCTAGAAGGTCAACAATAAGTCAAAGATTCTAGAAATTTGTAAATAATATTTCCTAGTCAAAGTGGTTGTAAAATAAATGAATTAAATAATGAAGTGGTTGAAACAAGAAGGGTAAAGGACTTATGTGTTTAATATTTAATGAAATTTAGTTACAATAAGAAAGTGCGTTATCCCTAGAATATGGAGAAAGAGGTAAAACAATTACAAGGAAACTTCTAGAGGAAGACACTTGGAAAAATATAAATAAGAGAGAAAAGGATTCCTATTAGCACCTACCTACCTATTGAACATTATTGAATATCTATTTTGTGAAAGGTTATTTTCAGGTATACATTGAAAAATCCTAGAAAGCGTAGGTTTGAGGCAACAAAAGTATGAAGGAATAGAAGTTTAGTAGCTGCAAAGAAAGTGAATGAAACAAGGTTTCAGAGGTTATATGCAAGCTGCAGGAAAAGAGAAGTGTGGAAATTTGTGGGAAATAGTGGAGGAAATCATGGATACCCACAAGATGTAGAAATTGAAAGCACGGATCTATAGAAATGGAAAGGATGAAGATACGTGTTCCAGGTTGCATGATCTGAGGAGAGACTACATGTCTATTGGTTTGATATTTTAAGCATCAGGTCAGTTACAGAGTGTAAAGGTATGTCTATATGTTTATGAAGTTATATCTTAGCGATGTTGTGGAGAATGCTTGATGAATGAATTTGTGAGGTTTGGTATATGCCCTCTTGGATGAATGGTATCTACTATAGAGTATGATTTGAGGCAGATCTATTGAGGCACATTGTTGGTGCATTTGGCTAGGTTATATTGGTATATCTTGTGGTGCATTGTGAGAGACACTTGTTAGTAGTCTTCTTATATGATTGGCTTATGAGTGGTACATGTTTAAGGATATATAACAGTGAAGTTTTGACATATGGTTTAACGCAAGGGCTTATGGTTTTCAGTTTATGGATGGTATGGTGTATTGCTAGAGGCCCTTTGTTAGTTAGCTTGGAGTATGTTTTTGTGCATGGTTGATGCACTTGTTGTGGTATAGGTTTGTACTTGGTTGTGATTGGTACATGCTATGTAGAGGCATGTGTGGGTGATGGTTGTGATTTGTTATGAGTAGTTTTTTTTATGCACGTCTTGGTGATATTGCACATATAATTGAGAGTTGTTTGGTGATTGGTCCTGACAATTGGATCTGGTTTGGTTGATAATATTATTGTTACAGATTGTTGGTACATGTTATTTGGTATAGATGTTTTGGTACAGGTTGTTACAGATTTCTGGTACAGGTTGACTTGACAGGTTCTACAGTGATAGTTTGACATAAGCAGAGATAGTGACAGTGAGGCTAGGTGAGTTTGTGGTATTCTATGAGTTGTAGTGAGGATAGATGCAGAAATCCATGAGTTGTAGTTAAGAAGGGCATGGATACCCGCATTTTGTAGAGTAGACAGGTCATAGATCTATAGGAAATATTTGAATAAGGTTTGTACAGGTTGTGATACATTGTTAGTACAATTTGACAGTGGAAATGATTGATTTTGTGACAGTGACATGTTGTTCACATTTGGCATTTATTTTTTAGGGCAGTAGGATAGGGAAAGTGACGCCAACCCACACTCCTCAGAGCATGGTTTCTCTCCTCAGGACCTTCTCTTCCCCTCGGCCCGAAGAACTCAATGGTTCTTCTACTTCCCTATCAGGAAGTCTGCACCCCATAGGTTTTACCTTGCGCGACCCTCACTTCTTCCTTCGAAGGATCAGAACTTCGCGGCTTCGCGAGTATAACAATCGAGCGCTAAACCCTCGGATCCCCGAGATCCGATGTTTCGATCTTCTCCAGCTTCCTCAGGACTTCTTCTTTATCGCAACCTCACACTATCGCGACTTCGCCGCTCGCGACTCCCAGTACTCGGTCCTCCTACTTCTGAGTTCCGACGTTCCGAGACATAGATATTTTCCTTTCGTGGCTTCAGAATCTCGCACCTCGTGACTTGAACCTTCAAATATTTGGGCTTTTAACTCACAAGCCCCCGATCTTGCAAGATTTCCCAATCTCAGCCACCTGTCTTCCACTCACTTTTGCAGTCCCACATGGCTTACGCCACCATTGAGAGGTCACACTTCACTCCCTCGCGACTTCCATTGCATAAGGTTAGAGTCTTACCTCACGAACTCCCGATATGCCGATCCACGAGTATAACCCATGCTCCTTGTGATCCCGATCGATGGCTCCTGCCCTTCCGAGCTTCGAACTTCTTCTGTTCCTACACTGTAGCCTTCTTACACCTCCACAAGATCCTGTGGCCCTCGGACCTTCACGAAATCTCCTTGGAGAAATTCGTTTGTCCGTTTCTTTCTTATCAAATCCACGAAACAACGAGTTGTTCTTCCACAAAACTCGTCACCTTGCGCGCAAACCTGCAACTTTCCCTGGAATCCTTCCAAGCACAAGTTGTTTACTCCACCCTTCGACAAACGCGAAGGTCTATCCTTCCTGAGCTTCGACGACTTCAATTCCCTCAGGAAGACATTCTTGCGGGCACTCCTTGCGGCAAATCTTCAAACGCGACTAAGTGATGAAGCTTTCGATCCTGCGCACTCCTGCAGCAGAAATTCTTAAATCCCTTTGCTTAGAATCACAACTATGAGTCTTCATATAGCCTGCGCATGCCTTGCACGGCTCTGGTGCCAAATATTCACTTCTTGGCACTTAGAAAAAAAATTCTCTCTTCTTGAACCCTTCTGTCAACGCACTCCTTGCGGACAATTCGACTGCACTCCTTGCAGGAATTCTCTGTTCCAAGATAGAGAAACAATTGAAACTAACTCCTCGTTCTCACAAAATTCAATTTAACCATGAAATCACATATACAACATATAAAAGCAAATGTATGACAAGAAGCAAACATTCATGAGCATAATATAAACAGTATACAGAGGATAACACAACCATGGAATTGAATCAAAGTTTTTCTATTAATTCAATATTTGTACATGGAAGTTCTTCATACACTTCTTTGCTACTCTTCTCTTCTGCTTCATGAATGAATAATACAATGTACAAAGGAGGGTGTCTATATTCTGTTTCCCTCTTGATCTATAAAGCTATCAAATCTACAATTAAATTCCTACCTAACAGCATTAACTATTTTAAATGTCGACTATCTACCTAAGGACGTGAGCTATCCGCTCAAGGTCCATTACAATGTACAAATGTGCTTCATTAATTTCACACATTAATGTTTGGCGCAACAAATATCAAGGTGCTTTCAAAAAGAGATTTGTGCTGGCTTGTCCAGTTGTCTCCCGCTTTCGCGCTGGCTCGCTTGACGTGGGCGATGCTCCTGCATCATACTCCCTGGCTTGAAAATTTTCATGGGCTCCTGTCCATGAGTTCCTGCACTGTCTGTCCATGATTTTGTATCACTGCTTCAATCTCCCAGCTAGCATCTTCCACTGGGTGGTTCTTCCATTTGACCAGATACTCGATGTATTCCTTTCGCCTCGTCCTTTTTCCCACTCGCTTATCCAGTATGCACTCCATCTGTGGCTTTTCTACTACTGGTAATTGTTTCATCCACTGGACCACTGGTTCCTCAGTTCCAGCATCCACTTATCCAGCCTTGTATGGGTATAAATCCAAAATATTGAATATCAGAGATATCCCGATGCCATCCGGTAATTCAATTTCATAGGCGTTCTCTCCAAATTTGTTCAGGACTCTACAAGGTCCAATTTTCTTCATTTTCATCTTGTTGTGTGTTCCCCTTAGGAACCTTTCCTTCCTCAAATGTTCCAGAACAAGATCCCCAACTTCAAACTGAAGTTGTCTCCGATGCTAATTTGCTCTGCGCTTATACTCCTGATTTGAATTTATTAGTCGCTGCTTCACCTGACTGTGAAGTTCTTTCATTGCTTTAGCGAACTCTTCTGCACTAGCACTGCTAGTTGCATTTTTTTCTACCTCCTTGAGTTTAGAAACTCCTGTCGGTTGTGTCCCATACACAATCTCAAATGGACTCTTTCCTGTACTCCGATTTACTGAATCGTTGTATGTGAACTCTGCCTGTGGCAATATGTTGTCCCAGCTGCTATGGTGCTCTGTCACTAGGATTCTCAACAAGTCTCCCAAGCTTCTGTTCACCACCTCTGTCTGTCCATCCATCTATAGATGGTAAGTTGAACTAAATGCTAAGTTAGTCCCTAGCTTCTTCCATAGCATCCTCCAAAAATGACCTATGAATTTGGTGTCCCTGTTCGAGACTATGCTTTTCGGCAATCCATGAAGTCGCACAATCTCTTTGAAAAACAAGTTTGCGATGTGGGTCACATCGCTGGTCTTCTAGCATGGAATAAAATGTGCCATCTTTGAAAACCTATCCACCACCAAAAATATGGAATCAACCCCTCTCTGCGTCCTTGGCAAACCCAATACAAAATCCATGTTGATCGCCTCCCATGGCCTCTCTGGTATGGGCAATGGCTGATAAAAACCTGCATTCTGCTTTCTCCCCTTCGAGTGTTGACAAATCCTACATCTGTCAACAAATTGTTTGACATCCGCTCGCATGCCTGGCCAAAAATATGATTCGCTTAGCTTTGCGAATGTTTTGTCGTGGCCAAAATGCCCTGCTAAACCACCATTGTGCTTCTCTTTCAACAGGTTCTCCCTCATGGAGAAATTCAGAAGACACAGTTGATTGCCTCTAAACAACAATCCCTCCTGGATCATATAATCTATCCAAGGACTTCGGTCTCTGAGAACTGGATTCTCAGCTACTTCATACGCTTCTGCAAAATCTGCATCTCCTGCGTACATGTCCCTAAGATTTTCAAAACCCAATGTTTTGACTCGAAACTCCTGCAACAACAAAAATTTCCTTCTCAAAGCATCAACCACTTTGTTAGCAGTCCCTGAAATGTGTTTAATTACAAATGTAAAATTCTGCACATACTCTACCCATTTTGCATGTTTCTGGTTCAACTTCTCCTGTTGACTCACAAATTGCAATGCATGACTATCACTGTACAAAACAAATTGTTTTGGGATCAAGTAATGCCTCCACTTCTTCAGTGCATGTATGATAGCATAAAATTATTTATCATACATGGAGTATTTCAGCTTTGCCTCATCTAGTTTCTCACTGAAATATGCAATTGGTCTGTCCTCCTAACTCAAGACCGCTACTATGGTAAAGCCACTTGCATCACATTTCACCTAAAATGTTTTCATGAAATCCGACAACACCAACACGGGTTTCTCTGTTATCTTCCACTTCAATAGATTGAAGCTCTTCTCAGCCTTGGATGTCCAATGAAAAATCTTATGCTGCTTCCTCACCGTATCCATCATCTCCGCACTAATTCCACTGAAATTCCTGATGAACTTTCGGTAGAAACTAGCCAAACCATGGAAACTTCTTACCTCAAAAATATTTCTCGGTGATGGCCAATTTTTAATCACTTCCACCTTACTTGGATCCATTTTTAATTCATTCGCTGAAATGACAAACCCCAAGTAAATGAGCTCTGTCTTCATAAATGAGGACTTCTTCATATTAATCAACAACTTCTCCTGCTGTAGCTTCCTCATCACAATGGCCAAATGCCTCAAATGTTCAGCCTTCGTCTTGCTGAAAATCAGTATATCATCCAGATATATGACGACAAACTTTCCAATGAACTCCCTCAGGACTTCATTCATCAGCCTCATGAATGTGCTCGGTGCGTTTGTCAAGCCAAATGGCATGACTAGCCATTCGTACAAACCTTCATTTGTCTTGAATGTTGTCTTCCATTCATCACCTTCCCTCATGCGAATCTGATGATATCCGCTCTTTAGATCGATCTTTGAAAAATAATTTGCCCCACTCAGGCAATCCATCATATCATCCATTCTCAGCAGTGGAAATCTGTACCTGATGGTTATTTTTTTGATTGCTCTTGAGTCGGTACACATTCTCCAACCTCCATCCTTCTTCGGACTTAACATTGTTGGAACAACACATGGACTCAAGATTTTCCTGACCAATCCTTTGTCCAATAAATCCTGGACCTTCTTCTTGACCTCTTCATTTTCCTGCGGCGTCAATCTGTATGCAGCTTTATTCGGCAAACTTGCTCCTGGTATGAGGTCTATGTGGTGACTCACACTCCTCATTGGTGGCAACGAATGAGGTAACTCGTCCACGATGATGTCAGCGAACTCTTCCAGCAGTTCCTGAATTTCATCTGGTAAGTCATTCACTCTTGTGCTAGTCAGAACAATCCTCGTCTTTCTGACAACAAAGAATTGTGGATCTTCTTTCTTCTCCATTTCTGTGAGAAGCTCCTTACCACTCATGAGAAGTATTGTGTTTCTCACTTCCGGCTTCACCTCCTTATCTTTTATCAAAAGCAATCTGTGTGTCCTCCCATCCTTCTCTAAAGTATATCTGTTCATCCTCCCATCATGAACCACAGTTCTGTCATATTGCCATGGTCTACCCAGCAATAAATGACATACATCCATGGGAATAACATCACACAAGATCTTATCATTATACCCACCTATTTTGAATTCAACTAAACACTATTTAGTGACACTCACCTGATGTCCCTTCTGTAGCCATGAAACTTTATATGGACTCGGGTGATCGGTTGTCTCTAGCTCTAGCTTTTCCACCATCTTGGTCGAAACGAGATTATCTGTGCTACCACTGTCCACAATGACCTTGCATTTCCTGTCCTTGGTCTTGCATGCGGTTCTGAATAGTCGGCTTCTCTGAGTTGTATCCTCCACCTCCTTCTTGGGTGTTAAGAGAACTTTATGCATCCCAAGTGATCTTCTGCTTTATGCATCTTCAGACTCATCATCACGCCTCTGAGCTTCTATGATGTGAGCTTCTCCATTGTCTTTCCTTTTCTCTGGACACTCGAATGACTTGTGCCAATTCTTCCCACATGTAAAACATCTGATAACTCCTCCTCTTCCTCTACCTCGACCTCTAGTACGAGGAAGAGTGTTTGCATCCACATAATCACCTCGCTGATCATTTTTCTATCCTCTCTTCTCAACATATGGTTGCCTCTATTGTGAGGTTCCACCTCTCTCAACCTTACCCTGAGGTTTCTTCCATTCCTCCTTGGGCTTCTGGAACTTTTCCTGGGCAACTGCTTTGCCTCTTGGCTGGCTTCTACCTCGCCCTCGCTGACCTTGCTTATGGCTCAACTTCTCCTCATCTTTCAGAGCCAATTGATAAGCATCTTCCACCGTTCGGATGGTTAGCATGCTTAGTTCATCCTGAATGTCGTATCTTAGACCATTCAGATATCTGACAACCTTCTCATCATCGCTCTCCTGATGACCTGCTCTAATGTTCATTCGATAGAACTCTTGAGTATATTCCTTCACTGTCATCAGTTTCTGTCTCAGGTTCTGTATTCGCCTGAATAGAGTGATTTGATAGTCCCTTGGAATGAATTTCCCTTTCATCTTCGCGATCATCCGATCCCAAATTTTGATCTTCTTCTTTCCTTTGCAGCGTCTGTCAGCTTGTAGCTCGTCCCACCATAATGCTGCATGTCCTTTCAAGTGCATAACTGCATTCTTGACTTTCTTATCTTCTTCCACATCTTCATAATCGAAGTATGTGTCAAGAGCTCGGATCCAGTCCGATAACTCTTTTGCATCCAGATTTCCCTCATAGACTGGAATATCCATTTTCACCTTCGCACCCATCCTGGCGATGGCTTTGATCAACCGCTTGGTTGATGCATCTTCTGCTGTGACCTCTTCTTCATGTCCAGCTTCTTCTTCCACTTTGGAATCACTAAGATCCCTAGCACAAACTCCGCGTCTTTGTGTTGTCTCCATCTCCTCAAGCCTTGCCCGGAGATCTCTCATCTGCCTCTCCATTTCTAGATTTCCTGCTGGCCAACCTCTTCTCCGCACCTCCCTGTCTTCAGGATCAGGTGACTGTCTTTCTCTCCTTGGCGACATGATGAAATCCTGTCTCTCTTTGTTACAGAAAACAAAGAGTCTTCCCGCTCTGATACCAAACTTGATGCCAACCCGCACTCCTCGGAGCACGGTTGCTTTCCTGAGGACCTTCTCTTCCCCTCAGCCCGAAGAACTCAATGGTTCTTCTACTTCTCTATCGGGAAGTCTGCACCCCACAGGTTTTACCTTGCGCAACCATCACTTCTTCCTTTGGAGGATCGGAACTTTGCAGCTTTGCGAGTCTAACAATCGAGCACTAAACCCTCGGATCCCCGAGATCCAATGTTCCGATCTTCTCCAGCTTCCTCGGGACTTCTTCTTTATCTCAGCCTCGCACTATCACGACTTCGCCGCTCGCGACTCCCAGTACTCATTCCACCTACTTCTGAGTTTTGACGTTCCGAGATGCAGATATTTTCCTTTCGTGCCTTCGGACTCTCGCGCCTCGCGACTTGAACCTTCAAATATTTGGGCTTTTAACTCACGAGCCCCCGATCTCGTGAGATTTCCCAATCTCAGCCACCTGTCTTCCACTCACTTTTTCGGTCCCACATGGCTTATGTCACTGTCGAGAGGTTGCACTTCACTCCCTCGCGACTTCCATTGTGTAAGGTTAGAGTCTTACCTCACGAACTCCCGATATGCCGATCCACGAGTAGAACCCACGCTCCTTGTGATCCCGATCAACGGCTCCTGCCATTCCGAGCTTTGAACTTCTTTCGCTCCTGCACTGTTGCCTTCTTACACCTCCACAAGATCCTGTGGCCCTCGAAGCTTCGTGAAATCTCTTTGGAGAAATTCGTCCATCCGTTTCTTTCTTATCAAATCCACGAAACAACGAGTTGTTCTTCCACAAAACTCATCACCTTGCGCGCAAACCTGCAAATTTCCCTACAAGCCTTCCAAGCACAATTTGTTTACTCTGCCCTTCGACGAACTCGAAGGTCTATCCTTGCTGATCTTCGACGACTTCAATTCCCTCAGGAAGACGTTCTTGCGCGCACTCCTTGCGGCAAATATTCAAACGTGACTAAGTGATGAAGCTTTGGATCCTACGCACTCCTGCAGCAGAAATCCTTAAATCCCTTTGCTCAGAATCACAACTCTGAGTCTTCGTCTAGCCTGTGCATGCCTTGCACGGCTCTGGTGCCAAATATGCACTTCTTGGCACTTAGAACAAAAGTTCTCTCTTCTTGAACCCTTCTGTCAACGCACTCCTTCCAGACAATTCGACTGCACTCCTTGCAGGAATTCTCTGTTCCAAGATAGAGAAACAATTGAAACTAACTCCTCATTCTCACAAACTTCAATTTAACCATGAAATCACATATACAGCATATAAAAGAAAATGTATGACAAGAAGCAAACATTCATGAGCATAATATCAACAATATACAGTGGATAACACAACCATGGAATTGAATCAAAGCTTTTCTATTAATTCAATATCTGTACATGGAAGTTCTTCATACACTTCTCTGTTGCTCTTCTCTTCTGCTTCATGAATGAATAATACAATGTACAAAGGAGGGTGTCTATATTCCGTTTCCCTCTCGATCTCTAAAGCTATCAAATCTACAATTAAATTCCTACCTAACAGCATTAACTATTTTAAATGCCGACTATCTACCTAAGGACGTGAGATATCCACTCAAGGTCCATTACAATGTACAAATTTGCTTCATTAATTTCACACATTAATGTTTGGCGCAACAAATATCAAGGTGCTTTCAAAAAGAGATTTGTGCTGGCTTGTCCAGCTGTCTCCCACTTTTGCGCTGGCTCGCTTGACGTGGGCGATGCTCCTGCATCAGAAAGGAACGGGGGTTGCAACCTCCTTTTGGTTTGTTTGGGAGAATCAAGGAGTTGGAGCTTTCTTTAGGTTGGAGCCTGAGAAATAGGTGGTTGTAGCCACCTTCCTATTGGAGCTAGAGAACTAAGGAGGTTGGATCCTCCTTCTGGTTTGAGCTAGAGAAATAGTGAGTTAGATCTTCCTTCAGGTTGGAGCCTAAGAATCTAGGGGGTTGGAGACTCCTTCCAGTTGGAGCTAGAGAATTGAAAGTTGGTGCTTCCTTCAATGCAATTCTTTGACATATAAGAAAAGAATTTGGTGGTTTTCTCCCACATTGAGTTTCCTCGCAAAATACTAGTGTATTGTGTATTGTGTGGATGTGTTTATGATTGTTTATTATGTAATGATAGATGTTATTGTTTATGATGTAATGATATTGTTTGGGTCCTATAATTATAGGCGAATCGATTCTTCGACTATGGATTTAGCATTTCTCTCGCGATGACGAAGTCATGGCTCAGGTGATTCCTTTTCCTCCCTCCATTCTTGTCGCTCATTTCCCCATCACCCTATTGCATCCTTCATCCATGCTGCGCCCTCACTCCCTTGTCCTATTGCCCCATCGAATACTTTTCCCACCTTCCATCCCTGCATAAAATGGACTTAGGATGAACAAAAAGAACAATAGGTTAGTTGGATTAAAATAATAATAAGTATTGATATAGTTAGTATAGGTAATAATTGATTAATAAACAACTAGTTTAATAATCGATTAATTATTAATTAATTAGTAATTAATTATTAATTAATCAATTATTAATTAAGTTGAAAAATCTAGGTTAGTAATTAGTTAGTAACTAGGTTAGTTTAATTAAATAAAACTATTTAATAAAACAAAATATTAAATAACGTACAAAAACATTAAATAACATATAAAATATAAAACTATATAAAACATAAAAATATTTAAAAAACAAAAAATAATATATAATAAAAATTAATAAATTAAATTAATTTTTTATTAAGTAATATTAATAAAACATATAAAAATAAAACCAAATTATAATAAAACATATATTAAAAACAAACAAAAAACAAAACATAAAAAAAACACACGTAACAAATAATATAATAAAAAAAAAAAACTAAAAAGTAAAAACATACAAACCACATACCCTAAGTTCTACCCCACCCAAACTCCATGCACATCTAACCCTACGCCACTCCCACCTCACACTCCACTCGCTCCACTCCCCATCCCCCTCACGTCACTCCCACCTCACCTTCCACTCAACCCACCTACCTCCACTCCCCCTACGTCATACCCCATTCACATACCACCCAAACTCCCGCCCTCTTTTGACTACGCGCCCCCCATCCACTTACCATACGTTTAAATCAACGCACCCAAATAATTCCGGAGCCTCCCCCACCTTCCGGAATTTAACGAGGGGGGGGTCTGGAATTTAAAATAAAACTCTTGCACATCTGGATGGTCCTGAGCGAGCCAACTAAATCAATGACCCAGGTTAAATTCCAGACCCCCCCGGGTGGTCTACATTTAACGAGGGGGGGGGGGGGTCTGGAATACCGCTTACTACGAGAAAAACCACTTTCCCTCATTTTTACCATTTTTGCCTATTTTACCACGTCCTTTTCCAGGTCGATTTTTGAGCAAACGGAGACGAATTTTAAAAATCCAAGAGAGGTTTTTGCTCAGGACGGGCTGAGGAACAAAAAAGCCTTTCAGTTTTTTCAAATGGGTCACACACAGAGAGCATCGAAGACATCTTCGAGGCCTATTTTTCCAGATTTTCCATTTTCCGTTTCAGTCTCGATCTTTCAGGAGCTATTACGGCCAGCTGGGGATCAATTCGGTGAAACCGAAAGAGGTTTTTGTCCAGAACATTCCCATCTACAATAAACTCTTTCATTTTTCTCCCAGGTGTCATAATTAAAGATAAAATCACGTCTGATTGGACCCCTTTTTCACAGAAAAATGATCCGTCTTTCATGGCAGAAAACTCCGAATTTTGTGGGAGTGGTGGCTATTTTTGGCCGAGGTGGTTAAACCGACTCTCAGAAATTGATGAGGTAATCTACCCTATTTATTGAGATGATTTTAATGTAAAATGGTTCGACCTGTGAGGCTTTTTGTGGGAGCATGGGCGGTGTATGACCAGAGAAAGTTTTTTCTGTAATCTTTTAATGATTGATCAATAAGGAGCTTGTTTTTCACAGGATTCTTGTGTGAGTGTATTGGTGGTGTTTTCCTCTGTTAAAATGTTTTCCTGTCATCTTTCAATTTGTTTTCATTTTCTTATTATCAGAAGGAAAGTAATAGATGCAGAATTTATCAGCAGATACTTTGCCTCTGAGGTTTTGATGATCTTTATGTTTTCTGCTAAAGCTTAGTTCAGGAATTCTTAGCTGCTCCTGTGCCTGGATTTTCCTCCACTATTTCTTCTTCAAGTCAACATCATTAAACTCAATTTGATCCAATACGTTCACTACCTTGCCCTGTGTAAAATCTTTGTCCAGATATGAGAAATCAATCACATTGTTTAAAGTGCAGACCCCATTTGCCCAATGGCCCTCCTTGCTATTCCAAAACAATCATCTAAAAACCCCAACACATGTTCTTCATAACTAGCCTGATACCTGTTCAAACAAAGCTATATCAGACAGAGAGATCCCTCTCTGAGTCTTGGAGGGATAGATCCAAGACTCGAAGTGGTTTTGATGTTGCCTCTGTGAATGCCTCACAGCCTTGGGAAAATTACAGAGTGCTAACAGAATGGCGACCATACTGGGGAACTTTCCCTAGTAGTACATTTCAAAGCTCCAGATGTGATCACTGATGGTGGATAGTGACCAGACACAAGAAGACTGAGATCATTCACCTGGCGACTCTAATCAGCTCCAGACAGTGCCAACTTGAAGACTCCACTGGAGGAAGAACCTAAAGCATGGCCAAGCAGCCTAGAAAGACCAGGTACTCAAGTTCAAATTGCATTCAAGACATATTTGGTTTTATCTGCAATCATGTCTTGTCTTTTTCTAAGCCTGATCAAAAGTATATTGTTGAAGAGTATTTTGACCATCAGTCAATTGATGAGTCTCAAGATATCATATCCCCAGTTGTAGATTATGTACATGCTCATACATCTGTGCACATCCCAGATGCACCTGTAGAAACCCTAGTGAGACATAAGCCTCCTTCTTTGTCTCCTACTCCTGCTAAACCTATGGATGTTTGTAAGTCCCGTGCTTCATCTCCTGTGCTTGCAAAAGTCCCATACTGATACAATCCTCTAGATTTTCCTCCTATTCTCCATGACCTCCCTGTCAATTACATTAATAATCTGCCTAGGTTTGATGGAGAGGATGCCAATATTACTGCTGAAAAGCATATCCAAAGTCTTGAGGATTTTCTTGACCTCTTTGAGGTTGAAGACGATGATGTCAACATCAGAATGTTTGCCTTGTCTCTGGGAGGTAAAGTTAAAGATTGGTTTAGGAACCTTCCAGCTGCTAGCATCAGAAATCTTAATCAATTCATACAAGTTTTCTTGGATAGGTGGGTGATCAGGGGAAATGTTTTCCTTATCCTAGAAGAGTATGAGCACTTGAAAAGAAAGCCAGGGGAGACAATACATTAGTTTTCAGCCAGATTCAATAAGGTATATCATGCAATACCTGCTGATATAAGGCCACCCCCAGGATCTGCCCACTTGCATTACCCAGATGCCGTCGATCCTGAGATGACATTTCAGTTAAGAGAAAGGAACACTACAAGCCTTGAAGAAATGCAGAGCATTGCAGTTGATGTGGAGACCAACTTGTTGATCAAGAGGTCATAGTTAAAGAATAAAGAAATGGAGCAACCGAAGTCATCAGAAGTTAAACTGTATATTTTGGCTGATGCCATGGAAAAGTTGATGCAGAAGATTAACATACAAGAGGAGCTTATTGTCCAAAGACATCATGGTCCCTTTATTTCAGAGAAAGAAAGTGCCAAAGTTCCCAAACATGTTACTGCACACCCTTGGTACCATGGTTTGAATAATGATTCATTCATGTATTCAATTCATGGCACAGTCAAAGATGAAGCTCCATCTCAACTTGTAGAGGAGCAACCGACTGATATGATGTGCATGTTCGACGACATTCCTTACTTGGATTGTCCACCCAAGTGGGATCAATATGATGACGATCAGGAAGCTAAAATAGAGGTTGACTGTTTAGAGGAACCGGCAGCATGTCATTGGCAGGAAGAAGATCAATTACCCTTCAGATGTGACAATCAGCCCGTACACAAAAGTCATGACAACGATAAGGAATGTGCAGAAAATGTCAGAGTAAGTGAAGACACTTTTCCCTTATGTTGCTCATCTTTTCCATTTCGGAAAAGAAACTCTAGGTCAGTTGTAAATAGTGAAGACAGAAATTTCTCTGATCAATCAGTTGAAGATACCATTAAGGATATGGAGGTTGTTCTAAACCCAGGATCGCAGCCCTTGACCTACATTGATTTTCAAATTCTTGATGAAAGCTTAGAGCCTGAGGAAAATTCTGAGTTAATCCAAAATAACTTTGTACCATTGTGCTTTAATTCATTTCGAATTTTGAAGAAGACTCTTAGACAAGTGTTGAAGGATGACTACAGAAACAAGCAGGAAATTTCATTTGAGTCAATGCAACAGTCTCGTCAGTCCTTTCAGGATCCAATAGCTGATCGGTTGGATGGCCTGTGTAGTCAAAGTCTTCCTTCATCATTCAGATATGGGATAAAATGTTGTTATGATATTGACATGGTCAGGCAATCAGATTCTTTGTCTTTTGCAGCAGAGGCATCATTTCAGAAACCATCAGAGCATCCACAGTCATATGAGGAAGTGTTGAAAGACACAGAAGGCATAGGTGAAAAATCGAGTTTTGATCTAGAGTTGTTTGAAGTTGAAAATCAAAAGATGGGCCAAACCTATATTGATCCTGTAGCTACCTATATGGAGAAATTCTTTGATACAGGATTTTTTTCTGTTGCTGATGTTTTTCCTATTGTTTGGGCTGATCAAATCTTATGCAAGGGAAAGCATGGTGGAAGTTACTCTCAAGCACGAGTAACAAACTTATTTCTGAGTTTCATCACAGACAGTGAAAGAACAGAGGCACTAAATCAACTGCTGGATTGGCTCCATTGGAATTTTTCCATTACCTAGCTGAGCAATGATTGCAGTAGGGTAGGTAGGAAAAAAAATGAATAAGATCAGCATTTCAAGCATCTATTTTCAAGCAGTGTTTATTTTCATTTGGTTTCAGTTGCAAGATCAAAACATGTATAAGTTGCAGAATAAGTTTTTGGGATCAGCCCGATGGATAAATCTCTGGTCTGCATGTTCAGAGGTCTGTGGTTCTTGACACCTCCTGAAAGAAACTTCCATCCCCAGGTGGAGCCTATGTTTGGGTCCTATAATTATAGGCGAATTGATTCTTCGACTATGGATTTAGCATTTCTCTCGTGATGACGAAGTCCTGGCTCAGGTGATTCCTTTTCCTCCCTCCATTCTTGTCGCTCATTTCCCCATCACCCTATTGCATCCTTCATCCACGCTGTGCCCTCACTCCCTTGTCCTATTGCCCCATCGACTACTTTTCCTGCCTTCCATCCCTGCATAAATGGACTTAGGATGAACAAAAAGAACAATAGGTTAGTTAGATTAAAATAATAATAAGTATTGATATAGTTAGTATAAGTAATAATTGATTAATAAAAAACTAGTTTAATAATCGATTAATTATTAATTATTTATTAATTAATCAATTATTAATTAAGTTGAAAAATCTAGGTTAGTAATTAGTTAGTAACTAGGTTAGTTTAATTAAATAAAACTATTTAATAAAAAAAAATATTAAATAACGTACAAAAACATTAAATAACATATAAAATACAAAACTATATAAAACATAAAAATATTTAAAAAACAAAAAATAATATATAATAAAAATTAATAAATTAAATTAATGTTTTATTAAGTAATATTAATAAAACATATAAAAATAAA
>ML781981.1:798807-840758 GCA_009831015.1 Picea engelmannii | reverse complement strand
AAAACAAACAAAAAACAAAACATAAAAAAAACACACGTAACAAATAATATAATAAAAAAAAAAAGTAAAAAGTAAAAACATACAAACCACATACCCTAAGTTCTACCCCACCCAAACTCCATGCACATCTAACCCTACGTCACTCCCACCTCACACTCCACTCACTCCACTCCCCATCCCCCTCACGTCACTCCCACCTCACCTTCCACTCAACCCACCTACCTCCACTCCCCCTACGTCATACCCCATTCACATACCACCCAAAATCCTACCCTCTTTTGACTACGCGCCCCCCATCCACTTACCATACGTTTAAATCAACGCACCCAAATAATTCTGGAGCCCCCCCCACCTTCTGGAATTTAACGAGGGGGGGGTCCGGAATTTAAAATAAAACTCTTGCACATCTGGATGGTCCCGAGCGAGCCAAATAAATCAACGACCCAGGTTAAATTCCGGACCCCCCCCAGCAGTCTACATTTAACGAGGGGGGGGTCCGGAATACCGCTTACCATGAGAAAAACCACTTTCCCTCATTTTTACCATTTTTGCCTATTTTACCACATCCTCTTCCAGGTCGATTTTTGAGAAAACAGAGACGAATTTTAAAAATCCAATAGAGGTTTTTGTTCAGTACGAGCTGAGGAACAAAAACCTCTTTCAGTTTTTGCAAAGGGGTCACGAGCAGAGAGCATCGAAGACATATTCAAGGCCTATTTTCCCATATTTTCCGTTTTCCATTTCAGTCCTGATCTTTCAGGAGATGTTACGGCTATCTGGGGATGAATTCGGCGAAACTGAAAGAGGTTTTTATCCAGAACATGCCCATATACAATAAAATCTTTCATTTTTCTCTCAGGTGTCATCATTAAATATAAAATCACGTCTGATCGGACCCCTGTTTCGCAGAAAAACGGTCCGTCTTTCATGGCAAAAAACTCTGAATTTTGTGGGAGTGGTGGCTATTTTTGGCCGAGGTGGTTAAACCGACTCTCATAAATTGATGAGTTGATCTACCCTATTTATTGAGATGATTTTAATGTAAAACGGTTCGACCTGTGAGGCTTTTTGCGGGAGCATGGGCTGTGTATGACCAAAGAAAGTTTTTTCTGTAATCTTTTAATGATTGATCAGTAAGGAGCTTGTTTTTCACAGGATTCTTGTGTGAGTGTATTGGTGGTGTTTTCCTCTGTTAAAATGTTTTCCTGTCATATTTCAATTTGTTTTCATTTTCTTATTATCTGAAGGAAAGTAATAGATGCAGAATTTATCAGCAGATACTCTGCCTCTGAGCTTTTGATGATCTTTATGTTTTCTGCTAAAGCTTAGTTCAGGAATTCTTAGCTGCTCTTGTGCCTGGATTTTCCTCCACTATTTATTCTTCAAGTCAACATCATTAAACTCAATTCGATCCAAGATGTTCACTACCTTGCCCTGTGTAAAAGCTTTGTCCAGATCTGAGAAATGAATCACATTGTTTAAAGTTTAGACCCCATTTTCCCAATGGCCCTCCTTGTTGTTCCAAAACAATCATCTAAAAACCCCAACACATGTTCTTCATAACTAGCCTGATACCTATTCAAACAAAGCTATATCAGACAGAGAGATCCCTCTCTGAGTCTTGGAGGGCTAGATCCAAGACTCGAAGTGGTTTTGATGTTGCCTCTGTGACTGCCTCATAGCCTTGGGAAAATTACAGAGTGCTAACATACAGTGTAATCAGATGCAGTGTAATCAGATGTAGAAGATACCACACAAAAAAGATACCACGCATACAGTGTAATCAGACGCAGAAGATACCACGCAAAAAAGGATACATGAGGTCACACATAAAGAACATAACAAAGAAGACAAAGAGAACATAGCGCAGAGGTTCATAAGTGTTGATTGAGGAAGATAAAGAAAATAATAGCTTTCTAGAGGAAAACAAGAATCTTTTATGAGTTGTTGATGATCACCCCAAACCGAGAAGACCCAGATTCCCGAACTGGAGAAATAGTGGGTTGCAACTTGGTGCTTATAGGACATAAAATGACACTAGTAAGGGGAGTTCGTCGAGGGATTGTTAATCAAAGAAGGGAATCCCTTGTGTAGAGGAAATATAATGGAGAAACCACCTTATAAACATGTAGAGACCCGAAGCTTAGTGGGAGATGGAAAATTCTGTTGTGTTAGAGGAGGGAGAGTAACCTTCCTATATCATCGCAAAATGATTCAATTTCCTTGGTGATGTCATGGCTTGGCATAGGGGTGGCACGTTGTAGGAAGTGACTCTACAACAAGGCTTAAGTTTGGGAGGAGAGGCGTCCTCTCTCAGTTAGTTGGATTTGGAAACTTCCTTATCAGATAAGTGTTTATTTGCATTGAAACTGACTGTGAATGATATATCTCAATGCATGTGTAAATGTTTGAATCTAATAGAAACTCAATTGTTTATAATCTACGGTTTGAATGCATGAAAATTGAGATACGTTGTAATGATTATTATTGCTCTAATAATTGTAAAAATGAGCTAAGTATGAACTGTCACGTGCTTGAGCATTTTATATCCCTATAGGGAAAATCTGTAAATCATGCAAGATTTTTCTCCGTAAGTGTCAATGACTTGTAATGGCCTTACAAAAGTCCTAAAACTTTGAAAATCTAGGTCAACGCCATGCAAAAATCAAGAAATGGATAAATATTCAAAATGGAACATTATATATCCTTAAAGACCTATGTTAATAAGTAGAGAACGACAATCATAGATATAGAGATTTATGAACCATTGATCATGGTGAGTTGTTCAGAGTGGAAGCTCCGATAGGACGCTCGAGTGCTATGGGAAAATATTCGAACAATAGACTCTGAAATGGAGTATTCGGAGTGAGAATTTTCGTGGGGGGGGATCTCATGTGTTATGGGAAAATCCTCGAATGAGAGACTCTGAAGTCAAGCATGTGTGGGTTGTAGATATGAAAGTGGGTGAGTTAATACTCAATCGTTGACCATCGAGGGTCCCACTTAGCAGATCAAGAGGAGAGAGTGATCTAGCATTGATTGGGAGCATCAGTATGAAGACACATATCGAAAGTGGATTGGTTGACAGGAATGAATGTGGGTCTAGCTGGATTGAAGTTGATTATTTTTGGGGTTAACTCCAAAGGGTTTAGAATAGAACTTTGAAGGGTTCACATTACTCCTCTGAAGTGTTCGGAGTATGACTTTGATGGAGGGAATATCTAGATTGTAGGTCTATGAGTGTGAGAGATGCGAAGGTAGTCGTCGACCTGATATAAGTCCCATTTAAGTTAAGAGAAGAAGTTTTTATGTCATGAATGATGTGGATGTTGATGTTAGTGGTAGCATCGTACACGTATTTATGCACAGGTCTATGTGTCTAGACATGTGGAAATCATCAAAATCCTTCTACTCTTTAATTTACTTTAGTCAAACGAATTATTAAAGTAAATTTATTTTATTAATTAATTATGTAATTAGTCAATTGAGTTATTTATGAGACATGCTTAAAGTACTTAGCATGTAACATGTAATCTAAATATAAAAGTGAGTGTCATAAGTATTCTCAACCATAGATCAATTTTGAGATTCTAAATAGATTGTAACTCACGATTATAAAAGCAAGGCTAGGGTGAAGGAGAAAGACACTTGACTTGACATGTGTTGAGGGAGTCGAAATAGAGTATTGGATCACGAAGGGTTGTGGTTCAATGTTTTGGATAGGTGAATAAGGACCTTCATCTAGAGATCATACATGTCAAGAAAAAGAGAGAATAGAAGCATATGTAGGTGGGTTACAATAGAAGAAACCATGGGAGAGAGTAAGAATCTATGAAGTTTTCCATACAAAATTTATATACATATGCATGGGTCACAGAGGAGGCAATCGTGGACATCCGCAGGTCTCAGTGAGGAAAGTATCAAATATCTGTGGGTCACATAAAAGACAGTCGCGGGTGCCTAAAAAAGTGTGCTAGAATTGATTGTACAATAGGTCATTTGTTGCGAGGTTAGTCTGCAGTTGTATTTCTCTGAGTGGGCCATTATTCCTATTACGAGAGCTCTGATTTTAGCATAATAAAATCATTCTCAACACTGGTGTTCCCTCAGGGGTTTTCTAGGGTTATTTACCCAAAAATTATGGTGTTCATGTGTGCTTGATTTGGTTTCCTAGTTTATGCTTCTGCTGCATGATATTGAGTTGAATATTTCACTAGTGTATTATTTTTTTGTGAGATGCTAATATGATTGCAGTAAGGAAATAACTAGATAACAAAGTACCTAGGTATTGGAGTAAGAATTTCTACATGGTATCAGAGGCTATGCTCTGAAGGGAAGCTAGATCAATACAAGAAAACGTTTCCAGTAACATGTTATTTCCAGTGAATTTTATTAAGTCTTAGGGATGGAAACAACACCATTGAGAGTTGAAGACAGATTGGATGGAGCATCCAACTTCCTATCTTGGAAAGAAAGAGTTACTTTGGAATTGAATGAGTATAACCTTTAGGAGTTAAAGGATAAAGAATTTACTCCACCAATTGATCTGATAGCTTTAGATACTCACAATAAGAAGGACATAAAGGCATAAAGAGTCCTCCTATATTCTGTGAAGGATAATCTAATCCCTCACCTAAATGAGAAGATGACAACAAAATAGATGTTTGATGCATTGGTAAGTTTATTCCAAATCAAGAACATGAATAGGAAGATGATATTAAGGAATACAATTAGATCGGTTCAGATGTCTAGATCAGATAATGTTACCATTTTCCTCATGAGGATCACCCAAGAGCATGAAGAACTTGCAGCCATAGGGGAGAAAAAATAGGATACATAGCTCATGAATGTGGAATTAAATGGTCTTCCCATGTCATGGGAACTATTTGTCAAAAAACAAATTCTCGATAGAATATCCTAGTTTCACAAAGAATTTGGGATGATTTCATCCAAGAAGAGACTTCGGAAGAGTCTTTAGGAAGTAAGAAAGGACATAGTGAAGAGAACTTTTCCCTTGTCAACAAGATAAGGAAGGGAAAAGGAAAGTGTTCTAGTAGGAAGGTTAAAAATGATGGAGGATGATCACAACTAGGGAAGAAGAAGGACTTGTGTAAAATAAAGTGCTTCTCATTTCATAAGAATGGAAATTATGCATCTTAGTGTATGAAGAAGAAGAACAAGAAGGGTAATGAAAAGAAGCAGATGGCAACATCAACAAAGATTCATCTTGATGAGTTTGAATCAAATATTGAGAAGGATTACTCAATGATTTATTTCCTTTCTACTAACACAACACCAAAGAGTTCTTAGTTCTTGGATAGTGGTGCATCTCGTCATATGAGAGAGGCACAAGAGATATTTAGTAGTCTGAAAGAGAAGGACTCAAAGGTTCATGTGGAGCTTGGTGATGATTCTAGGAATGCAGTGAAGGGAGAGGGATCAATTATGTATCATATTGAGTTAGGAGGTTCGCCAGATTCCTATGATGTGATTTATGTACTAGGTTTGAAGAAACAAATTCTTCCAGTATCAACTATGGAGGATATGGGTTTTGTAGTCACTTTTCAAAGAGGGAAGGTACTCATAATCAATTATTCCATGGGTATGATACATGATCAAGAGTTACCAATGTTTTTGTGGGTTGAGGCATGTAATACAATGGTATATGTGCAAAACATGAGTCCTCACAAGATATTGGGGGAAAAATATCTAGAGGAGGCATTCTTAGGGGTGAATCTAGAGATAGGACATTTCACAATATTTGGTTGTCTAGTTTACATCCACATGCGAGTGGAGAAGAGGACAAACCTGGAGCCTTCAAGAAAGAAGGGTGTATTTTTTTGGTACAATGAGACCTCAAAGGCTTACATGATATTTATTCCAGTGCAGAGGAAGACAATTGTGATCATAGATGTGAAGTTCGAGGAAAACTTAACATCTAGGAGTACTTAGGAGGCATCAACAATGACATAGGACAAGGAGCAACAAGCTCCAAAGGATGAGCAACAATCATCAGTTCAAAATTCAGGTGGAGAGAAGGAGTTAGGCTCTTCTAGTCCTGTCAGGAGATCCAAATCGCTATTATAGACATCGATGGATGCTGGTGAGGCTCTTATGAGTGTGTTCAGAGAGAACATGCCTCTGAAGAAGTTTTCAAACTATATGTTTCTTATGAGTAGCATCATTGATGTTGAGCCTTCAATTTTTGAGGAAGCAGTTGATCAATAGGTATGGCGAGATTCCATGGAAGAGGAGTACACCTTTGTCACGAGGAATGATTTTTGGGACATAGTGACGAGACCAAAGGGGAATAAAGTTGTGAGTTCCAAGTGGCTCTACAAGATCAAGTGTGTTGTAGATAGTAGCATAGATAAGTTAAAGACGAGGTTTGTAGCGAGAGGTTTCTCCCAAAAAGAGGGAGTGGACCATGAGGAGACATTTTCTCTAGTCGCCAGGTATGCTTCTATTCAAGTTGTTATTTATATTTCTTCAATTATGAAGTGGGGGATACATGAGATGTATGTAAAAACAACGTTCCTCGACATGATCATTGAGAAGGAATTATACATAGATAAACCTCAAGGGTTTGAGGTAAATGGGAGGGAGTCTCTTTTGTGTAGGCCTAAGAAAGCCTTGTGCGAACTCAAACATGCACCCAGGGTGTAGTATTCTAGGATTGATGGATACTTGCAAAGTATTGGCTTTACCAAGAGTGAGGTGTATCCTAACTTGTACTTCATACTTGTTGGAGAGGATCCTCTCATCTTGGTTTTGTACATTGATGATTTATTCCTCACAACTGCAGAGGATACTATTGCAAGGTGCAAAGAATATTTGGCAAGTGAGATCGAGATAAAGGATATTGGACTGATGCATTTTTTCTTGGGGTTAGAGGCATGCAAAGTATAGAGAGAGATCTTCCTTGGACAAGGCAAGTATTAAGGAGAGATCTTGAGGAGATTCAGAGTGGAGGACTGTAAACCGATATCTACATCTGTGATTACCAATTTGAAGAAGATTGACTCTTTAGATTCAGAGTTGGTGGATCCTAGGATATACAGGTAGTTGGTAGGGTCCTTGATGTATTTGGTCAACACTAGACCACATATTTGTTTTGTTGTGAAAACCTTGAGTTAGTTCATGGTAGAGCTAAGGGAGGTTCATTGGATTGCAAAAAAGCATGTGCTCAGATAGTTGAGAGGTACAATGGAGTATGGATTAAGATATATTAGAGGAGATGGAGTAGAGTTGTAGGGATATACCGATTTGGATTAGGAAGGCAGTGTAGTATATAGAAATATAACCTCAGGGTGCTCCTTCAGCTTCAGATCAACAATTATTACTTGGTTCAGTAGGAATCATACTTATGTGGCACTCAGTTCAACAAAGGAAGATTATATGGTAGCGAGTAAGGCTAGTTTTGAATCCATTTGGCTTCGAAAATTGGATACATGTTTAATTGGTTAAGAGTTGGAGCCTATAGGGATATACTGCGATAATCATAGATGTATCAAATGATATAAGAATCCATTATTCCATGATAGGTCCAAGCATATTGAGATCACATACCACTTCATTTGGGATAGGATCCAGAAAGGAACAATGAAGCTTCAATGTATTTCCATAGATGAGCAAGTTTCATATATTCTAACCAACCCCTTGGAGAAAGTCAAGTTTGTATTCATCAAAGACAGAATTGGAGTGGTGAAAAATACCTTCCTCGCTAAGAGGGAGTGTTGATGTTAGTGGTAGCATCAGACATGTATTTATGCACAGGTCTATGTTTCTAGACGTACGGAAATTGTCCAAATCCTTCTACTCTTGAATTTACTTTAGTTAAATGAATTATTAAAGTAAATTTCTTTTATTAATTAACTATGTAATTAGTTAATTGAGTTATTTATGAGACATGCTAAAATCACTTAGCATGCAACATGTAATCTAAATTTAAAAGTGGGCATGAGAATTATTCTCAACCATAGATCGCTTTTGAGATTAGAAATAGATTGTAACTCACGATTATAAAAGCAAGGCTAGGGTGAAGGAGAAAGACACTTGACTTGAAAGGTGTTGAGGGAGTTGAAACAGAGTATTGGATCATGAAGTACTATGGTTCAAGCTCTTGGATAGGTGAATAAGGACCTTCATCTAGAGATCATACATGTCATCTAGAGATCATACAGGTCAAAGAGAAGAGAGAACAAAGGCATACACATGTGGGTTTTAGTAGAAGAAATCCATAGGAAAGAGTAAGACTGTATGGAGTTTGTTGTACATAATTTCCGTCCATATCCGAGGGTCACGGAGGAGATAGTCAAGGAAATCCATGAGTCTCAATGAGGAAAGTTGTGGATATTCATGGGTCATAGAAACGATAGTTGTGGGTTCCTAGAAAAATATTCCAGAATTGATTTTACAGTAGGTCAACCCTTGCCAAGTTAGTCTATAGTTGTATTTCGCTCAGTGGTCCACTATCATTGTTAGAGGAGCCTATATTTTATCATAATAAAATCATTCTCAGTACTAGTTTTCCCTCAGTTGTTATTCCAGGTTTTTTTACCCAAAAATTATGGTGTTCATGTTTCATTTGGTTTTCTTGTTTATTCTTCCACTGCATGATATTGAGTTGAATATTTCAGTAGTGTATTATTATTTTGTGAGTTGATAATATGATTGCAGTAAGGAAATCACTAGATAATAAAGTACCTAGGTATTGGAGTAAGAATTTCTATAGTGGCATGCCAGAAAGGCAACTAGAGTGTTCTTAGGATGACAAATTCCAATCATTAATTTGTTGATGGGTTGAGTGTGGTCTAGACGGAGAGGAGACCCTTAGACCCCCTATTAAATATCAACCATTGGTTAAGGAGACCATAATTTCATCAATGTCGTCCATAAAGAAGAAAAAATATTCCTCGATACCCTGATTTTGGAGCAGTGAAACTTACTGAACCTTTCGATCGCCAAATGGATGGTATCGACAGGTAATATTGTTCGATGATGTATCTGTTGCAAGTAAAAGTTGATTGAAATTGGAGAAGGCCTGAACGTCGATGACTCTTAGATTACATGGACTGAAGTTCCACCGTGGAAAGTTAGGAATGTGCCAAATTGGTTCCATGTTTTCGACATGTCAGATGGAATGAGTGATAAGGTGCCACGTGGTAGTGAGATAGATATTAACCATGAAAAATTGAGAACTTTGGAGGGCCATACCTTTCGATTCAGAGCTCAATTTTGAGCGAAATTATAGTCGTTGGAAAGATCTTGACGAGCATAGTATTTTTGATCTAGATATTATGAGTAGAACAAATTGAATATAAATTATTAAGAGATTCTAAACACAAAATAACATAGATACAGTAAAAATGGTTTTCTATTCAATAAGGAAATAAGTTGAAACTGTAAAATACAATGGAAATTAAGTTTGTTGGAATGGTGGCAGCTTATCTCTGAGAAGAGATGTGATGGTTGAGATCATTCACAAGAAGATGGTTACAATGAGGCTCTGAAGGCCTTTTACAATACATAGGAATGTCAAAAACCCTAGACATCCAAAAACCTAACCCTAGGAGATGAAGCGCCAAAATTCATGTGGGCTCCGTTTGGGTAACTTAGTACATCATCTTCCTGGGGTCATAACTTTTGCATATGATCTTTGTTTTAGGTGCACGATATCCCATTGGAAAGGTCTAACCAAGAAGAATTTTTTTTGAATATCCTAGGTCAATGCCTCCAATATTCACTTGGGCCCCAAATCCCCAAAACACATCGTTTAGGGCCTCAAAACGACCCCTGAAGTTTGGAACCAGAAAAATTGTCGAAAAACTACCAAGGTGAAAAAATATTTTTCAAGCCAGTGGAATAGGTGGGTGGCCACCGATACCCACCTGGATCGATCCTCTTTCCTTAGGAAGAAATGGTCTCCATTGCATTGATTTCCCCCATCAAATAAGGAAATTTCTACTGAATCTGGCCCTGGGTGATCCACTTGCCTTGGTGCAGGAGCTGCCCTTCTTTGAAAACTCAATAAAGTTGGATCCTTTGTTGTTGATTTCCCTTGATCTGTGTGTCCACAATATGATCACTAGATGCCTGTTTCATGTAGTCAGGGTTGATCTCTGTTGGTGTCAACTACTCTGCTATCTTAGAGGTGTCCAATAATGGTGGGAAATATGGCCGAAGGAGAGCCACGTTGAAGACTGGGTGCATACCAATGAAGGGGGGAATGTTGAGCTCAAAATCATTGTCACCCAAAACCTTGGTGATGGTGTACGACCCATAATAGAGTGGGAGAAGCTTCCGATGGGGACCTGTAAGGTTTTCTTTCTGCAAATGAAACCAAACATTGTCGCCCACCTGAAACTTATGTGACACCCAATGTTGATCATGGCGTTGTTTGTACTTGGCATTAGACTTTTGTAGAATATCCTGAACCTGTTGGTGGATGTGTTGGATCCTCTCAATGAACCGAATGGATTTGTCAGCTTCTGGTGGAGCAGGGGATGACTCGACCGAGGTGGTCTCCAGGGGTAGTGCAACATCCATGGGACCCAATGGTTGGAATTCCAACCCCACCTGAAAGGGGTTGTGGCCAGTTGAGCTATGTAGGGATTGGTTCTAAATATGTTGGACATAGGGAAGACTCTCATCCCATGTTCGGGGGTTTTTTGAATTGTACATGTGTAGGATATGTACAACCATCTGATTGACAACCTCAGTTTGGCCATCTATGTGGGGCTGGAAGGTAATGGATTTGGTGAGATTGGTATCTAGTAGTGACCAGAGTTTCGAACAGAATGAGCTAAGGAACTGACTATCATGTTCTGAGATAATGGCTTGTGGGATCCCATAATGTACCGATACTTATTCAAAGAAGATCTTGGCAATGGCTTCTGTTGTGATGTTCTTCTTACAAGCACCTAGAATCACCATCTTGGAAAAGCGATCAACAACCACAAAACACAGTCATTTCCCCTCTTGGTGGACGTGAGGCCCGACATGTAGTCCATTGATATGGATTCCCATGATCTGTTAGGAATAGGAAGAGGGGTGTACAATCCCTATTTTTTAGTGCTCGGTTTGGAAATAACGCAGACAGTGCAGGACCTAATATACTTGTTGACATCCTGTCAAAATTTTGGCCACTAGAAATGTTTTTGTAGCACTGCCACTGTCTTTTGGATGCCAAAGTTTCTTTCCATCTGACTGTAGTGAGATTCCCAAATCATCTTCACACACTCGCTTGATGGAAGATACAGATGGCCTAGATGAGACAACAACCCGTATTGAAGATGGAAATTAGTGACCACTGAGTTGGCGCCCAACATTTGGTAGGTGGTGGAGAAGTCAGGGTCTGACTCATAGAGGTGGGGCCATCCGAAGGTCTCATGACCGCAAGAGTCTATCACCGTGGTGAGTGTCATGAATGGAGGTCAGCTGAGGCAATCAACAACTCGGTTGGTACTTTATTTTTTATACTTTATGTTGAGGTGGAACTGCTATAAGTATGTTGACCACTTTCGATGGCAGTTATTCTGCAATTTTCCTTGGGTCTACATGAACTATAGTGGCTTGTGATCAGTGTGGATGACTGTATCCTTCCCAAGAATGTAATGTCTCCACTGGAAGAAGGATTTCACAATGTAATACATTTATTTGTAGTAAGTAGGGTACTTATAGACAACATCTGATAGTGTCTCACTATGATATGCAACACGGTGGCTGTGTTGAGTGACAACGACACCCACAACATAGTCTGAAGCACTTGTCTCAATCTCAAAGGGATGTTGCAGGTCTGGTAATGAAAGTATCAGGAATGAGCATAAATGCATATTCAATTGATCGAAGGCTTGTTGTTGGGACAGGCCCCACACAATTTTTTCCTTACCACTACCCCTGGTTACTTGGCCGAGGGTCCATGCGATATGAGAGAATCCCAACATGAATCTGCAATAGAAATTGATGAGGCCAAGGAAGATTCGAAGTTTAGTGAGTGTGGTTGGGACTGGCTAGTCACGGATGACCTAGATCTTGGATGGATCCACATGCACACCATGTTGATCAATGATGTAGCCTAAGTAATGGACCCTGTCCATTCTGAAGGAGCATTTTTCCAAGTTTGCATATAGTTTGTGTTGCCGCAGGGTGTGAAGAACCTGCTAAATATGATGCAAGTGTTCTACCCAAGTCTTGTTGTAGATGAGGATGTCATCCAGATACACCATTAAAAAAGTATTGGTGAAAGGTTGTAGGATATATTCCATCATCCTCATAAAATTTGTTGGAGCATTTGTCAAACCAAAGGGCATGACCAACCATTCAAAAAGACCTTCCTTTGAATTGAAAGCAGTCTTCCATACATCTGTCTGTTCTATTGGGACCTGGTGGTAGCCATAATTCATATCAATATTACTGAAGTATTTGTCTCCCATGATTTGATCAAGGAGGTCATTGATTCGGGGAATCAGGTATCGGTTTCAGATTGTGATTTTATTTAGGGCTTGATAATCAATTCAGAGTTTCCATGTCCCATCTTTCTTTTGCATCAACATGATTGGGAACCCACAAGGAGATGAGCTGGGATGGATGTTCCCCTTGTGGATCATTTCTTGGATCTGCCTCTTGATCTCCTTGTTTTCTAATAGAGAGTGGTGGTAGATTGGCCCATTGGGTAGCGGTGCGCCTAGGGTCATATCGATGGGATGCTTGACCTGGCAGTGAAGGGGTACCTTGATAGGAGAGGGGAAGATATATGAGTATTCTTCCACGACCTTATCCACTTTATTTTGTTGTGTGGAGAGATCGATTAAGGAGGCCCTGGATGTGGCTATGATCTTTCGCTCACTCTGAGATCGAATCATGAAGAATACAAATTTCTCATTCTGAGAGATGACCTTCCTGCATTGCTCAGCAGAGATCAAAGAAATAACACTAGGAGGGACTTCCTCGAGTATCCTGTACAATTTCCTGCTCAAATTAATAATAACATTATGAGGCCTAGACTCATATACATTATGATGTTTCCATAAATAAGTTCTATAATGGGAAAACCATCCTATGGACTACACTAGGGTTCAACACGTAGGCAAATCTAACTATCTAAAAGTCTCCTACTTTTCTAACTACCCCAAACATAACCCAAATTCATATATGAAAGACAAAGTGAAAAAATCAGGTAACTTTACCTTTCACTACGCATCCTGTGTCAATCCTCTCACATTTAATAGCTTCACTGACTACAAGCCTCCTCCCAAGGATGACGTGCATTCAAAAAAAGATAAACATAAAACTACAAACATGCATCTCATATATAAATAATAGGTTAGATGTTAGAATAAAGCATAAATCAAATACAAAACATTTGACACATCATATTTCAGGACATAAAAAATATTCCTTTTATTGATATCGCAATGTTTACTTACAACAAGATCGACGACTGCTCCATGAACCTGGTCTGGGCTCTGTTGGGCCCCAACAACTCCCCCTATATTTTTACAAAATTAAATGGGCCCCTATTAGAATCTTGATAATTATAATGAACTACATAATCAACCTTTTCAAATAGTTCCATACCTTGTCTTTCTTTGAGACAAACTTAAGACATTCACTATAGTATGAGACATTTATTACAAGAGTATATGTCAAAAGTTAGAAACGAGCATAAAAATCTCAATTTAAACAAAAATGTTAATTTTTATCAAATTTTTACTTTCGTTTAAATTATGATTACGTGTTCATTTTTTTGCTCATTAGGAAGTTTGACTATTTTGAATAATGTGTTCAATAATTCTTATAATATCTTGGTTGGTTTCTCATTTTCATGAAATCATTTGGTGATATTAATTAATGAAATTCTTTTTTCATTTTGCATCTCATTTCAAAATAATAATAATCAAAGAATTATCTATCATTTGTTTGATTTTGTAAAAAATCAAAATTAATATTTTTTCTCCATTAACTTGAAGCTTCTAGATCATATTTGAAAACAAATTATAAACAATATTTGTTTATAATTTATAGCTAGTTTAAAATTCATTTTTTATTTTTCTAGATTTTGTTTTATTCACAAATTTTAGGTTTCTTTTTGTTTCACAGGTTTCTATTATCAAATATTTGATACAGATATGATCATGGCTTGATTTTATTATCCAAATACGTTCAAGATGATTGATCCAAAATTAATTTTGGATTGCTACAAATAATTTTATGAGCAACAACAGATAAAATTTGGAAAGGCATCAAGATCAGATAGACGATTTTGCAGAACTAATTACAACCAAACCGTGAGGAATTTGAAGAATCGGTTGAAAACCCAGAACCCCATTTACCTTCCGCGTAGAGATTTTCCCAAAATGGTGCATGATTTGAGAGATATTGATGTCTTTTTATGAGGCAAATTTCAGGTGGCGGAAATTAATAGTGACGCCCAGATTGTTCATTCATTGTATAAATATATGAGAAAGTTCAGAGCCAGGAGGATCCAAGAATTGGAGAGGAGGATTTTAATCCTTCCTCTTTTGTATATTATTTCTTTTGTGATTTTTTTTTTTCTTTTCAAATGGATTAATGGATGGCTGGAATCTCTAGGAGAATGGATGAGTATTTTCAAACAAGAATATGAAATTCCAGGTTGCTTAATGACTTTTGTCTGTGAGTAAAATGGTTTTATTTTCATTATAATATCTTCATATTCTTTGAATAATTGATTATGAATTGATTTAAATAGATTTAGTCTTTTTTTATCAATACATGGTTAGTTATTATCATTTATGTATTAATTTTTCCAATTTTTAAAGTCTATTATCCGAAAAAATTCTTCCAGGACTACATAATGGACAAGTGATTCCAAAAACTTAATAGAACGACATATATGAATTTTGGATTTAGCCTTTTGTTTATAATGTTGTTATTTATGTTTTTTTTAATCCTGTTACATGTATAGGTTTGATATCTTTAGATTAAATGATCTGTGATGTGTAGGAGGTTTATATTATAAATACCATCTATCATTTGCTTCATCAAAATACAAATGTTGTGATTATATCTTCGATTTAAATAATGAGATTTATCTTTGAGTTTTAAATTGAATGATAAAATGCATAGATTGCTTCAAGATTTATCTTGTTGTAATCATGTATAATTATGGGATCACGGGTTTATGTTTGTGTTTCCTTTTCCGTCATTAAAACCTAAGATGCCAATACATGTTCTAAATTTATTTAGAATAGTCATAAGGTTCATTGCAGATTTCTCTCTTGGACATGGCAATTGGATGTCCACCACTCATGCAGATGCTTGGATACACCTCACTAATTCACTGACATGATAGCTTCTTTGTATTTTTCTGTCATTTACATATCAATAAAACTAGAATGTATAGTTCAACTTTGACTATCCAAATGTTCATGTTTCATTAATTTTTTTTGCAAGATTCTTTGAATTTATAAAAGAAAAACAATAAATATTTTTATGTGATTTCTTTATCTGCTTCCTAGAAGCAATCATTTTTCACATCGATTTTCGTAAGTTTCGATTAAAACTTGCATCTTGTAAATCATGTAAATAAACGAGACCTGTATATCTTCTGCTTAAATACAACTACTATAGTTACATTTGAACATATGTACATATATATAGTGTGTTTGGTAATTAGTTAGTTATTACTCTCTTTTATTCGTTTCTTTTAGGATTCTTAGATTTTCTAACGGAGCCATTAAACCCGTTAGAACAAGTTACACCAAATGGCTTGGGTTATTTAGACAACCCCAGACTGGACTCTCTCTTTCAGTTGACGGATGATCAATTTTGACCGTCAACAAATGGCACTAGAAGGAGGGATGAGGTTGATTTAATGATTAAATGTTTCACCCCTCAGCTTTTGATAATTCCAAATTGATAAATCCTTCTTATGTATCATCTTGTAATTCACTACAAGGCAGGCTAACTATTTGAAGTCAATTTCTTCAAATTCTTAATGGCTTCTGCCCAAATCACTGTGTCGTAACATGCTTTTAATGTCTCACTACCAATTATTTCCAACAAGACAACTGATCTCTTTTCAGAACTCACCTTTGATGGTGCAGGGAACACATCTGCAGTAGACCATATTTCTAACTTTTTTTTATATGTGTTTAAGACATAAGATCACCGATTCTAATGTTACATGCAGATTGTTCACTCTCACTTTTCGAGGCCGAGTTAAGGTTTTGTTTGAATCTTTTCGGGCTAATTCTATTCATTCTTTGTCTAAGTTTGTATTTGATTTTTTATTAGATTTTAGCAACTATTATTATGATGAATTAAGTGAATAATTAAGTTTCTTAAGGAAAGAAAATGGTGAATCATTCAATGATTTTGCAATTAGTTTCATTCATGATGGTATTAGATTCCCTTTGAAATAAATTCCACTTACTAATGAATGTTTTGAATATCTCGTTTCTCTCTCTCAGACAAGCAAGATCAATTAAGTTTTAGCCAATCTGAATTGAGCACTAACACTCAATCTCAAGATGGTTCAAATTTTCATGTTGATCTTGAAGATTTTGAAGCACCACAATTTTTGTCGACTTCTTTCATTTTGGAAAATCATGAGCCACATAATGCAATTGCCACATCTAATCATTCTTTGCAAATAATGTCTCCTCCTATCAAAGAAGGAACCTTTACTTTAAAAGATGTCAGTTGTCCCACTCTCATAGATTTGTATAACAATTTATAATGTAAAAGAGGCCAAATGTGAAGTTGATAATCAAGTGGACGATAAATCTTCCACTAATTTAGTTGAACAGATCCATCATCAATCAGTGGGAGACAAAATCATTAGGCAGAATATTAATCAACCTTCTATCTCTAGTGATTTTCTCTCAACTTTTCCCTTTCATAATGAACCAAATTTTCTCTTAGAAACTGTCTCGTATTCTTTAAAAGAGAATACAACAGAAGTTGATCAGTTTATACAAGGAAAGGGAACAAAACCATATTTCGAAATGTATATACCTATCATTTCAAGAGATGCATTTCGTCTCCTCAATTATTCTACATATTATTCCTTGTACCTCGATATTTTAGATCCTAACGTTGTGCAATTGAATGTTCCATATTGCCTTGGAGAGAATTCAACATTATATAATCAGGTACAAAGAGATTACTGAATAGAAGATAAAGAGGAATATAATTCTATCCATGAACATATCAATTCTTATTCTCATCAATTATCCGTGGGTAAATCAAGAAATGATTTGAAAGATTCTCAAATTGCATCTTCCATTGATTCATCTCAATTTGTGATTAAAGAAGAATCTAGATTTTTCCACGATCAATTATTTGAGGTTGAAAAGTATAATCAGCCAAATATTATTACCAATGATGATTATTCAAAAATGTTGGTCGTTCCATTTAGTCCACCTCAAATAGTTAATCTTGAAGTATTTAATATCAATGGAAAGTTTAAAGAGAATGAGACATTTCTTTTCCGATCAAGAATCACGACAAGTTCTTTCCATCTTGATCCGACCTTTTTACAAGATTCTTTCCTTGATAGTCTAATACTTTATTCTCATCAGGAATATTTTTCGTATGTGAATTCTTTAGAAAAATCCCATGTTAGTAATTACATGTATTATGATAGGGTTGCAAATTGGTTGGTGTATTCATATCTCAAAAATTTTCTAGGGAATGATAAGATTATCTTCACTTTATTAATAGATCAAGGAGGTAACTTTAACACACTCATTTTACATCCTTCAGATGGAGAAAATATGGAACGAAATGAAAATTGTCAGGAGGATGGGGCACTTCTGTCTAGGCCGATGGTTATGTCAGGTCCCCATAACTCTCACAAGTTTCACAATCTCATTTTTTCATATTTTTGTGACCCATATAAAGGCAAAATTGCAGAATGGCTGGAGGATTCATACAAAAAGAATGTTCAAGGGAATGATAAGGTCATGCTTGCTTTGTTTTTAAATGATGATGATAAACATAAGTATAATATATTTTTGTTATTTTTCGATATACTATCATTCTTGTTAGTAATATTTGATCTTGTTTCCATTGCAAGATTGGAGTTACTCCAATGGCTACATTGGAAGCATGACTTCACTTAGTATTTTTTATTTGTTTAGTAGTTAGAGTAGGTTTTGTTTTAGTTTTATTTCTCAGTTTTTCTCTTTGTAATAATGTAGAGATGAACACAAGCGGGCACACCAAGAGAACCATAATATGAATGTTGTCAGGGAAGTCCACTTTAAATCTTTTTCTCTCTTCTTTTCGTTGAATATTTCTTTTCAAAAACACAGTATCATCATGAAAATTTTAAATGGAAAGTAAAGAGATAAGTAAATTTAAACTATCAATTCAACCCTGACCCAAGGTGCCACGAGTAGGAATGCACTCATCTTAATAAGGATTTTCCTATTTTTAGTCTCTTTTATTTTTAATAATAATGCTTGGTCAAAGTAACATCTTATGCATCACTATCTTAAGAAAAGAAATTGCTTGCACATGATATTTTATATGATTTAGTTCTTCCTTTATTTTACAGTGAGATGACAGTGGATACAAAAAATGAAGTTTATCTTTGGCCAAAATCATTTCCTAAAAAGTTCTTTTGCTGTTTTGATTTTGTCTACTTCTGATTTTGAATCCCATTAATAAAATTTGATTTGGTTTGTTGTGTGTTTTTTTTTTCTTTGATTATTTTGAATGAGTTTTCTTCTTATCTTTCTTTTTGAATCAATATATTTTTTATCAAAGAACTATTGTTGAATGAAGCATTTATTTTAAGACCTGTGTTTTTCAAGCAAATTGAAATAGTTCAAAGAGGTCCTGGTATTAAGATATAGCTCATACAATTGATTTTTAAGTCAATTTTCACTCTCATTTTGTCCACAAATTATCTTTGCTAGAGTATTACACTAGAGATATGGTTTAAATATTTGAGAATTATGATGATCTTTAAACCTTTTACTCCGCCAATATTCTTAAGGAATCACTTTTAAGTGCTTCCCCATTCTCTAGATGATTTCTTAAAGGAAATCTAAAATCTTTAAACCATGATAAAACTTCCAGTTTTGAAAGAAAATAAATAATATGGTCAACTATTCACCTATATTGCAATTAACCTCCAGTATCACCCCACTCTCTTTGTCATCAAGAAATCTATAATTGTATTATTATTTAAGAGTGGCATAAGAGGGTTGAAAACAATTATGTGTGGGAAGTATGTATAAACCCATCGGAGTACTGAATTGGCTCGCTGGCAGCGGGTAAATGCACACATGATACCAAGAAAACTTCGTCGGGGTACTGAACAGGCCTGCTGGCAGAAAAGCATTTTCGGGTCAAGAGGTAGAAAGTATATGTTTTTAAATTATCTTTTATAGAAGTATACATCATGTGGATACAACTATTGGATGGGATTAAAGCATTTGAGTGTGTTAAATGACATCCCTGTCGAGGCTATGGATGCATGCTGGAAGTAGTGGCTTTTTCAATGGTATTGAAGTTATTTTATAAACATCGTGACTCTTTGATTAAGATATTATTTTAGGTTATAATCCCCTGCAAAGAAAATTCTATTGTCTGGTTATAACATTGATCTTATCCTAATACTATATGGTCTCAGAGTGAATTTATTTTAGGGAGCTTAAATTATTTTTCAAGTCTTATTATTTTCTTCCTAAGATGAAATATTACCAGATCAGAGATAACTGCTTCACCCAGTAAGTCACCATTTGTTGGGCCCCAACAACTCCCCCTATATTTTTACAAAATTTAATGGGCCCCTATTAGAATCTTGATAATTATAATGACCTACAGAATCAACCTTTTCAAATAGTTCCATACCTTGGCTTGCTTTGAGACAAAATTAAGACATTCACTATAGTATGAGACATTTATTACAAGAGTATATGTCAAAAGTTAGAAATGAGCATAAAAATCTACATTTAAACAAAAATGTTAATTTTTATCAAATTTTAACTTTCGTTTAAATTATCATTATGAGTTCATTCTTTTTCTCATTAGCAAGTTCGACTATTTTGAATAATTTGTTCAATACTTCATATAATATCTTGGTTGGTTTCTCATTTTCATAAAATCATTTGGAAATATTAATTAATTAAATTATTTTTTCATTTTGCATCTCATTTAAAAATAATAATGATCAAAGAATTATCTCTCATTTGTTTGATTTTGTAAAAAATCAAAATTAATATTTTTTCTCCATTAACTTGAAGCTTCTAGATCATATTTGAAAGCAAATTATAAACAATATTTGTTTATAAGTTATAGCTAGTTTAAAATTCATTTTTTATTTTTCTAGATTTTGTTTTATTCACAATTTTTAGGTTATTAATTTAGGTTTCTTTTTGTTTCACAGGTTTCTATTATCAAATATTTGATACGGATTTGATCATGGCTTGATTTTATTATCCAAATACGTTCAAGATGATTGATCCAAAAATAATTTTGGATTGCTTCAAATAATTTTATGAGCAACAACAGATAAAATTTGGAAAGGCATCAAGATCAGATAGACGATTTTGCAGAACTGATTTCAGCCAAACTGTGAGGAATTTGAAGAAATGGATGAAAACCCAGAACAAAAATGGACCCCTTTACCTTCTGCATAGATATTTTCCCCAACAAATGCACGATTTGAGAGATATTGATGTCTTTTTACGAGACAAATTTCAGGTGGCGAAAATTAATAGCGACGCCCAGATTATTCATTCATTGTATAAATATATGAGAAAGTTCAGAGCCGGGAGGATCCAAGAACTGGAGAGGAGGATTTTAATCCTTTCTTTTTTGTATATTATTGCTTTTGTAAATTTTTATTTCTTTTCAAATGGAATAATGGATGGTTGTAATGTTTGGGGGAATGGACGAGTATTTTCAAAGAAGATTATGGAATTCCAGGTTGCTTAATGACTTTTGTCCTGTGAGTAAAATGGTTTTATTTTCATTATAATATCTTCATATTCTTTGAATAATTGATTTTGAATTGATTTAAATAGCTTTAGTCTTTTTTTATCAATACAAGGTTAATTATTATCATTTATGTATTAATTTTTCCAACCTTTAAAGTCTATTATCCAAAAAAATTCTTCCAGGTCTATAGAATGGATAAATGATTCCAAAAACCTAATAGAACGACATATATGCATTTTGTCTTTAGCCTTTTGTTTATAATGTTGTTATTTATGATTTTTTTAATGTTGTTACATGTGCAGGTTTGATATCTTTAGATTAAATGATATGTGATGTGTAGGAGGTTTGTATTATAAATACCATCTATCATTTGCTTCATCAAAATACAAATGTTGTGATTATATCTTCGATTTAAATAATGGGATTTATCTTTGAGTTTTAAATTGAATGATAAAATGCATAGATTGCTTCCAGATTTATATTGCTGTAATCATGTATAATTATGAGATCACGGGTTTATGTTTGTGTTTCCTTTTCTGTCATTAAAACCTAAGATGCCAATACATGTTCTGAATTTATTTAGAACAGTCATAAGGTTCATTGCAGATTTCTCTCTTGGACATGGCAGTTGGATGTTCACCACTCATGCAGATGCTTGGATACACCTCACTAATTGATTGACATGATAGCTTCTTTGTATTTTTCTGTCATTTACATATCATTAAAACTAGAATGTATGGTTCAGCTTTGACTATCCACATGTTCATGTTTTATTAATTTTTTTCGCAAGATTCTTTAAATTTATAAATGAAAAACAATAAATATTTTCATGTGCTTTCTTTATCTTCTTCGTAGAAGCAATCACTTTTCACATCGATTTCCGTAAGTTTCGATTAAAACTTGCATCTTGTAAATCATGTAAATAAAGGAGACTTGTATATATTCTGCTTAAATACAACTACTATAGTTACATTTGAACATATGTACATATATAGTGTGTTTAGCAATTAGTTAGTTATTTCTATCTTTTATTTGTTTCTTTTAGGATTCTTAGATTGGCTAATGGAGCCATTAAACCCGTCAAAACGAGTTACACCAAACGGCTTGGGTTATTTATACAAACCCGGACTAGACTCGCTCTTCCAGTTGACAAACGGTCAATTTCGCTTGTCAACAAATGGTGCTAGAAGGAGGGTCGAGGTCGATTTAATGATTAAATGTTTCACCCCTCAGCTTTTCATAATTCCATATTTATAAATCCTTCTTATGTATCATCTTATAATGCACTACAAGGTAGGATAACTATTTGATGTCGATTTCTTCAAATTCTTAATGGCTTCTGCCCAAATCACGGTGTCGAAACATGCTTTTAACGTCTCACTACCTGTTATTTCGAACAAGACAACTGATCTCTTTTCAGAACTCACCTTTAATGGTGAAGGGAACACATCTGCAGTAGACCATATTTCTAACTTTTTTTATAAGTGTTTAAGACATAAGATCATCAATTCTAATGTTACATGCAGATTGTTCGCTCTCACTTTCTGAGGTCGGGTTAAGGTTTGGTTTGAATCTTTTCGGGCTAATTCTATTCATTCTTTGTCTGAGTTTGTATTTAAGTTTTTATTAGATTTTAGCAACTATGATTATGATGAATTAAGTGAAGAATTAAGTTTCTTAAGGAAAGAAAATGGTGAATCATTCAATGATTTTGCAATTAGGTTCATTCATGTTGGGATTAGATTCCCTTTGAAATAAATGTCGCTTATTAATGAATGGTTTGAACAACTCGTTTCTCTCTCAGACAAGCTAGACCAATTAATTTTTAACCAATCTGAATTGAGCACTAACACTCAATCTTAAGATGGTTCAAATTTTCATGTTGATCTTGAAGATTTTGAAGCACCACAATTTTTGTCGACTTCTTTCATTTTGGAAAATCATGAGCCACATAATGCAATTGTCACATCTAATCATTATTTTCAAATAATGTCTCCTCCTGTCAAAGAATGAACCTTTACTTTAAAAGATCATAGTTGTCCCACTCTCATAGATTTTTATAATAGTTTCTAAAGTAAAAGAGGCCGAATGTGAAGTTGATAATCATGTGGATGATAAATCTTCCCCTAATTTAGTTGAACAGATACATGATCAATCAGTGGGAGACAAAATCATTAGGCAGACTATTAATCAACCTTCTATCTCTAGTGATTTTCTCTCAAATTTTCCCTTACATAATGAACCAAATTGTCTCTTAGAAACTGTCTCGTATTCTTTAAAAGAGAATACAACAGAAGTTGATCAGTTTATACAAGGAGAGGGAACAAAACCATATTTCGAAACGTATATACCTATCGTTTCAATAGATGCATTTCATCTCCTCAATTCTTCTACATATTATTCCTTGTAACCCGATATTTTTTATCCCAACGTTGTGCAATTGCATGTTCCATATTGCCTTGGAGAGAATTCAACATTTTATAATCAGGTACAAAGAGATTATTGAATAGAAGATAAAGAGGAAAATAATTCTACCCATGAACATATCAATTCTTATTCTCATCAATTATCTGTGGGTAAATCAAGAAATGATTTGAAAGAGTCTCAAATTGCATCTTCCATTGATTCATCTCAATTTGTGATTAAATAAAAATCTAGATTTTTCCATGATCAATTATTTGAGGTTGAAAAGGATAAACGGCCAAATATTATTACCAATGATGATTATTCAAAAATGTTGGTCATTCCATTTAGTCCACCTTAAATAGTTAATCTTGAAGTATTTAATCTCAATGGAAAGTTTAAAGAGAATGAGACATTTCTTTTCCGATCGAGAATCATGACAAGTTCTTTCCATCTTGATCGGACCTTTTTACAAGATTGTTTCCTTGATAGTCTAATACTTTATTCTCTTCAAGAATATTTTTTGTATGTGAATTCTTTTGAACAATCCCATGTTAGTAATTGCATGTATTATGATAGGGTTTCACATTGGTTGGTGTATTCATATCTCAAAAAGTTTCCAGGGAATGATAAGATTATCTTCACTTTATTAAGAGATCAAGGAGGTAACTTTAACACACTCATTTTAAATCCTTCAGATGGAGAAAATATGGAACGAAAGGAAAATTGTCAGGAGGATGGGGCACTTCTATCTAGGCTGATGGTTATGTCAGGTCCCCATAACTCTCACAAGCTTCACAATCTCATTTTTTTCATATTTTTGTGACCCATATAAAGACAAAATTGCAGAATGGCTGGAGGATTCATACAAAAAGAATGTTTAAGGGAATGGTAAGGTCATGCTTGCTTTGTTTTTAAATGATGATGATAAACATAAGTATGATATATTTTTGTTATTTTTCGATATACTATCATTCTTGTTAGTAATATTTGATCTTGTTTCCATTGCAGGATTGGAGTTACTCTGATGGCTACATTGGAAGCATGACTTCACTTAGTATTTTTGATTTGTTTAGTAGTTAGAGTAGGTTTATGAGTAGGTTTTCTTTTAGTTTTATTTCTCAGTTTTTCTCTTTATAATAATGTAGTTATGAATGCAAGCAGGCACACCAAGAGAACCATAATATGAATGTTGTCAGGGAAGTCCACTTTAAATATTTTTCTTTCTTCTTTTCGTTGAATATTTCTTTTCAAAATCGCAGTATCATCATGAAAATTTTAAATGGAAAGTAAAGAGATAAGTAAATTTAAACTATCAATTCAATCCTGACCCAAGGTGCCACGAGTAGGACTGCATTCTTCTTAATAAGGATTTTCCTATTTTTAGTCTCTTTTATTTTTAATAATAATGCTTGGTCAAAGTAACATCTTATGCATCACTATCTTAAGAAAAGAAATTGCTCGCACATGATATTTTATATGATTTAGTTCCTTTATTTTATAGTGAGATTATAGTGGATACAAAAACTGAAGTTTATCTTTGGCCAAAATCATTTCCTAAAAAGTTTTCTTTTGCTGTTCTGATTTTGTATACTTCTGATTTTGAATCCCATTAATAAAATTTGATTTGGTTTGTTGTGTGTTTTTGTTTTCTTTGATTATTTTGAATGAGTTTTCTTCTTATCTTTCTTTTTGAATCAATATATTTCTTATCAAAGAACTATTGTCGAATGAAGCATTTATTTTAAGACCTCTGTTTTTCAAGCAAATTGAAATAGTTCAAAGAGGTCCTAGTATTAAGATATAGCTCAGACAATCGATTTTTAAGTCAATTGTCACTCTCATTTTGTCCTCAAATTATCTTTGCTAGAGTATTACACTATAGATATGGTTTAAATCTTTGAGAATTACGGTTATATTGAAACTTTTTATGCCATCCATATTCTTAAGGAATCACTTTTAAGTGCTTCCCCATTCTCTAGATGATTTCTTAAAGGAAATCTAAAATCTCTAAATCATGATAAAAATTCTAGTTTTGAAAGAAAATAAATAACATGGTCAACTATTCACCTGTATTGAAATTAACCTCCAGTATCACCCTGCTCTCTTTGTCATCAAGAAATCTATAATTGTATTATTATTTAAAAGTGGAATAAGAGGATTGAAAACACTTATGTGTGGGAAGTATGTGTAAACCCGTCGGGGTACTGAATAGGCTCCCTGGCAGCGGGTAAATGCAAACATGATACCAAGACAACTTCGTCAGGGTACTGAACATGCTTACTGGCAACAAAGCAATGTGGGGCGAGAGGTAGCAGGTATATGTTTTTAAATTATCTTTTATGTAAGTATACATCATGTGGATACAACTATTGGATGAGATTAAAGCATTTGAGTGGGTTAAATGGCATCCCTGTCGAGGCTATTGATGTCTGCTGGAAGCAGTGGCTCTGTCAACGGTATTGAAGTTCTTTTATAAACATCGTGACTCTTTGATTAAGACATTATTTTAGGTTATAATCCCCTGCAAAGAAAATTCTATTGTTTGGTTATAACATTGAGCTTATCCTAATAGTATATGGTCTCAGAGTGAATTTATTTTAGGGAGTTTAAATCCTTTTTGAAGTCTTATTATTTTCTTCCTAAGATGAAATATTACCAGATCAGAGATAACTGCTCCACCCAGTAAGTCACCATTTGTTGGGCCCCAACAACTCTCCCTATATTTTTATAAAGTTTAATGCACCCCTATTAGAATCTTGATAATTATAGTGAGCTACATAATCAACCTTTTCAAATAGTTCCATACCTTGGCTTCCTTTGAGACAAACTTAAGACATTCACTATAGTATGAGACTTTTATTACACGAGTATATGTCAAAAGATAGAAACGAGCATAAAAATCTCAATTTAAACAAAAATGTTAATTTTTATCAAATTTTTACTTTCGTTTAAACTATGATTATGTGTTCATTCTTTTGCTCATTAGCAAGTTTGACTATTTTGAATTATGTGTTCAATACTTCATATAATATCTTGGTTGGTTTCTCATTTTCATGAAATAATTTGGTGATATTAATTAATTAAATTCTTTTTTCATTTTGCATCTCATTTAAAAATAATAATAATCAAAGAATTATCTATCATTTGTTTGATTTTGTAAAAAATCAAAATTAATATTTTTTCTCCATTAACTTGAAGCTTCTAGATCATATTTGAAAGAAAATTATAAACAATATTTGTTTATAATTTTTTTTTGTTTTTTAATGTGGCCGAACATGTTGGCATCAGGATTAACCTATGGCTTGAGAAACCGCGACTCAGGGGCATCTAAGCCGTCAAAATCACCTGAGGATTACACCCGGCCTGAGCCACACCAACCCTTAACATGGTTGGATTTTTTTGTCCCCACAGGTTTCAAACTGGTGACTTTTCAACACGGAGTAGCTTAACAACACACTCTGTCACTGACTGTCCTACACCTTGGGGACTTTAAATCTGAAGGACATGGGTGTGGGATTTGATCCACTTATGTGTGCACGGGTCACGATACCATTTATTATAGTATCTCTGGGTGCAACCACACATTCGACCACTACCTCAAGGTGTCCCCATGGCTCCAGGTAAATCCCTCAAGAGAATTGAACCTTGCCCAATGGTGAAAAATTGCTCGCTTTCCACCATTGGATCCAACACCTTTGGGAAAATTATAAACAATATTTGTTTATAAGTTATAGCTAGTTTAAAATTCATTTTTTATTTTTATAGATTTTGTTTTATTCACAATTGTTAGGTTATTAATTTAGATTTCTTTTTGTTTCACAGGTTTCTATTATCAAATATTTGATACGGATCTGATCATGGCTTGATTTTATTATCCAAATACGTTCAAGATGATTGATCCAAAAATAATTTTGGATTGCTACAAATAATTTTATGAGCAACAACAGATAAAATTTGAAAAGTCTTCAAGACCAGATAGACGATTTTGAAGAACTCATTGCAGCCAAACCATGAGGAATTTGAAGAAACTGTTGAAAACCTAGAACCCAAATGTACCCATTTACCTTCCACTTAGAGATTTTCCCCCAAAAATGCACAATTTGAGAGATATTGATGTCTTTTTATGAGGAAAATTTCAGGTGGCGAAAATTAATAGTGATGCTCAGATTATTCATTCATTGTATAAATATATGAGAAAGCTCAAAGCCAGGAGGATCCAAGAATTGGAGAGGAGGATTTTAATACATTCTCTTTTGTATATTATTACTTTTGTGAACTTTTTATTTCTTTTCAAATGGAGTAATGGATGGTTGGAATCTTTGGGAGAATGGACGAGTATTTTCAAAGAAGAATATGGAATTCCAGGTTGCTTAATGACTTTTGTCCTGTGAGTAAAATGGTTTTATTTTCATTATAATATCTTCATATTATTTGAATAATTGATTTTGAATTGATTTAAATAGCTTTAGTCTTTTTTATCAATACAAGATTAATTATTATCATTTATGTATTAATTTTTCCAATCTTTAAAGTCTATTATCCAAAAAAATTCTTCCACGACTACATAATGGACAAGTGATTCCAAAAACTTAATAGAATCACATATATGCATTTTGGCTTTAGCCTTTTGTTTATAATGTTGTTATTTATGTTTTTTTTAATTATGTTACATGTGCAGGTCTGATATCTTTAGATTAAATGATCTGTGATGTGTAGGAGATTTATATTATAAATACCATCGATCATTTGCTTCATCAAAATACAAACTCTGTGATTATATCTTCGATTTAAATAATGGGATTTATCTTTAAATTTTAAATTGAATGATAAAATATATAGATTGCTTCCAGATTTATCTTGCTGTAATCATGTATAATTATGAGATCACGGGTTTATGTTTGTGTTTCCTTTTCTGTCATTAAAACCTAAGCTGCCAATACATGTTTTGAATTTATTTAGAACAATCATAAGGTTCATTGCAGATTTCTCTCTTGGACATGGCATTTGGATGTTCACCACTCTTGCAGATGCTTGGATACACCTCACTAATTCACTGACATGATAGCTTATTTGTATTTTTCTATCATTTACATATCATTAAAACTAGAATGTATGGTTCATCTTTGACTATCCACATGTTCATGTTTCATTAATTTTTTTTGCAAGATTCTTTAAATTTATAATAGAAAAATAATAAATATTTATATGTGCTTTCTTTATCTGCTTCCTAGAAGCAATCATTTTTCACATCGATTTCCATAAGTTTCAATTAAAACTTGCATCTTGTAAATCATGTAAATAAACGAGACCTGCATATCTTTTGCTTAAATACAACTACTATAGTTACATTTGAACATATGTACATATATATAGTGTGTTTAGTAATTAGTTAGTTATTTCTCTCTTTTATTCGTTTCTTTTAGGATTCTTAGATTGGATAACGGAGCCATTAAACCCGTCAGAACGAGTTACACCAAATGGCTTGGGTTATTTAGACAATCCCGGACCGGAATCACTCTTCCAGTTGACGGATGATCAATTTCACCCGTCAACAAATGGCGCTAGAAGGAGGGTCGAGGTCGATTTAATTATTAAATGTTTCATGATGCAGGAGCATCGCCAACTCAGCAAGCGAACCAACACATCAAGCGAAGAACAGTTGGAGAAACAAACCCAAATTTTGAAAATGCTTTGGGATTGTAGCACAAAGTTTTAAATAATCCTTTATGAAGGAGCGCCTTTTGTATGTTGTAACAGACCTCGAGCCATACGCTCTTGTCTGAAATGGATAGGAGGCATTTAATAGATTTAATGCAGGTAGATAGGATTTTATTTCCAGATTAGACATTTTTAGAGGCTGAGAGGGAAAACAGATATAGACACCCTCATTGTACATTGTAACATTATTCTGGATTATCAAGCATTCTGAAGAAGAGAAGAGCAAGCAGAGAAATCTGTGAAGAACACCCATGTACAGATGATTGAATTAATAGAATGAAGTTCTGTTTCAATTTCATAGTTGTGGTTGTTTCTCTGTGTTAATGTTGTGCTCATGAATGTTTGTTGTCTGGGTATGCATTTGCTTTGTATAGGCTATGCAAGTGATTTCAGGGTTTCAAACTGAATTCTGAGAGAGAAGAGAATAAGTTTCAAATTGTTTCTCTATCTGAGCTAGGAGATTCCTGCAAAGAGTGCAGTTGAATTCATCCGCAATGAGTACGTTGATGAGGGCCCGATAGTTTAACTCTTGTTCTTATCTGTCCAGAATTGGAGTGGGTTGTTACAACCTTGCAAGGAGTATGCAAGTTGAAGGAACCAGAGATCTCAGTTTTTAATTTGAGAAAAGGAAGATCAAAGACTGCTGCTGTAGTGAGTGCGTAGAGTCTGAAGGATTCAACACTTGAGAAAGTTGTTGAACGACGAGCGCGAGGAGTGTGCACCAGTCCTTTAAAGGAGTCAGAGTGAAAATCTCAAGAGGTGTAGCACCTTCTTGATATTATTGAAAGAGAACACAGGAGGTCTGTGTCGAGGCAATTTCAAACATTAGAGGGAAGTGCAGTTGTCAGAGGACAAGCTCTGAGAAGAGAAACTTAGTCATTTCCAAGAGATCTTTAAGAAAGAGGAATCAATGCTCAGGATTTGCTGAAGGAGATCGAGGAAATCCTGCCAGTCGTTAGATCCCATAGAGTTGCACAGGATTTAAGTCTAGTGAGAAAGAGAAGGAGTCAGGGAGTCGTCGAGACCCGATTCATCGGAAGATCGGGGTTTCTTCAGTCACTAAACTCTCATAGAAAGGCATCGCGATCCGTGAATTCCTGAAAGGATCTCAACCATTGATCACAACAGGGATATGTGGCACGAGATCTCGGAGGTCAGGGTTCGACATTTTGGGATTCTAGGGACATAGGACTCTCGCTTGTTGAAATCGCGATTCGTGATTTCCCGACCGAGTTGAAGGCCCCAGTGGTGGACAGGTGTCGAAAGGTTGGGTCTCGGTGTGGATCGACGACAGGTGGCATCGTACTTCGGGGATCGGGACTTGGAAAGGTCCATGAATTTGTGACATGGGAATCACAATATCCCGATACGTGATTTCCCGATTTGCCTCCAGAGTGTGGCCGCAGGAATAGGGAAGTCGATAGGTGGCACAATACTGGAGATTCGGCGCGTCGGGTATTGGGTATTGGAACTTCCACTTGTTGACATCGTGAGTAGCGATTTCCCGATAGGGAGAAATTCCAGTAGTGGAGGAGAAGTCAACGTTGACTCGCATCGGGTTTCGAGGAATCGTGAAGCAGGGAACGCGCAACCATAGGAATCGCGAAATTGTGAAATCCAATTTCCTGATTTTGAAGGGAGGTCACTTGAAGAGAGCTGTGGGTAAGGAAAATTCCCGTCAGGGAATATGAGGAACCTTTGAAGTTCTCCGGCCTGAGTTTAGAGGAAGATCCTGAGGGAGCGATCGTGCTCCGAGGAGTGTGGTTGCATCATTTCACCCCTCAACTTTTCATAATTCCATATTTATAAATCCTTCTTATGTATCATCTTATAATGCACTACAAGGCAGGCTAACTATTTGATGTCAATTTCTTCAAATTCTTAATGGCTTTTGACCAAATCACGGTGTTGGAACATGCTTTTAATGTCTCACTACCAGTTATTTCCAACAAGACAACTGATCTCTTTTCATAACTCACCTTTGATGGTGAAGGGAACACATCTGCAGTAGACCATATTTCTAATTTTTTTTATAAGTGTTTAAGACATAAGATCACCGGTTCTAATGTTACATGCAGATTGTTCGCTCTCACTTTCCGAGGTCGGGTTAAGGTTTGGTTTATATCTTTTTGGGCTATTTATATTATGATGAATTAAGTGAAGAATTAAGTTGCTTAAGGAAAGAAAATGTTGAATCATTCAATGATTTTGCAATTAGGTTCATTCATGATGGTATTAGATTCCCTTTGAAATAAATGTCGCTTATTAATGAATGGTTTGAATATCTCATTTCTCTCTCAGACAAGCAGGACCAATTAATTTTTAACCAATCTGAATTGAGCACTAACACTCAATCTCAAGATGGTTCAAATTTTCATGTTGATCTTGAAGATTTTGAAGCACCACAATTTTTGTCGACTTCTTTCATTTTGGAAAATCATGAGCCACATAATGCAATTGTCACATCTAATCATTATTTTAAAATAATGTCTCCTCCTGTCAAAGAAGGAACCTTTACCTTAAAAGATGACAGTTGTCCCACTCTCATAGATTTTTAGAATAGTTTCTAAAGTAAAAGAGGCCGAATGTGAAGTTGATAATCATGTGGACGATAAATCTTCCCCTAATTTAGTTGAATAGATACATGATCAATCAGTGGGAGACGAAATCATTAGGAAGACTATTAATCAACCTTCTATCTCTAGTGATTTTCTCTCAAATTTTCCCTTACATAATGAACCAAATTGTCTCTTAGAAACTGTTTTGTATTCTTTAAAAGAGAATACAACATAAGTTGATCAGTTTATACATGGAGGGAACAAAACCATATTTCGAAACATATATACCTATCATTTCAAGAGATGAATTCATCTCCTCAATTCTTCTACATATTATTCCTTGTACCCCAATATTTTTTATCCCAACGTTGTGCAATTGCATGTTCCATATTGCCTTGGAGAGAATTCAACATTATATAATCAGGTACAAAGAGATTAATGAATAGAAGATAAAGAGGCAAATAATTCTACCCATGAACATATCAATTCTTATTCTCATCAATTATCCATGGGTAAATCAAGAAATGATTTGAAAGAGTCTCAAATTGCATCTTCCATTGATTCATCTCAATTTGTGATTAAAGAAGAATCTAGATTTTTCCATGATCAATTATTTGAGGTTGAAAAGTATAATCGGCCAAATATTATTACCAATGATGATTATTCAAAAAATTTGGTCATTCTATTTAGTCCACCTCAAATAGTTAATCTTGAAGTATTTAATCCCATTTTAGTAATTGCATGTATTATGACAGGGTGCAGATTGGTTGGTGTATTCATATCTCGAAAAGTTTCCAGGGAATGATATGATTATATTCACTTTATTAAGAGATCAAGGAGGTAACTTTAACACACCGAATTTACATCCTTCAGATGGAGAAAATATGGAACGAAAGGAAAATTGTCGGGAGGATGGGGCACTTCTGTCTAGGCCAATGGTTATGTCAGGTCCCCATAACTCTCACAAGCTTCACAATCTCATTTTTTCATATTTTTTTGTCCCATATAAAGACACAATTGCAGAATGGATGGAGGATTCATACAAAAAGAATGTTCAAGGGACTGGTAAGGTCATGTTTGCTTTGTTTTTAAATCATGATAATAAACATAAGTATGATATATTTTTGTTATTTTTCAATATACTACTATTCTTGTTAGTAATATTTGATCTTGTTTCCATTGCAGGATTGGAGTCACTCTAATGGCTACATTGGAAGCATGACTTCACTTAGTATTTTTTATTTGTTTAGTAGTTAGAGTAGGTTTTCTTTTAGTTTTATTTCTCAATTTTTCTCTTTGTAATAATGTAGTTATGAACACAAGCGGGCACACCAAGAGAACCATAATATGAATGTTGTCAGGGAAGTCCAGTTTAAATCTTTTTCTCTCTTCTTTTTGTTGAATATTTCTTTTCAAAAACGCAGTATCATCATGAAAATTTTAAATGGAAAGTAAAGAGATAAGTAAATTTAAACTATCAATTCAACCCTGACCCAAGGTGCCACGAGTAGGACTACACTCATCTTAATAAGGATTTTCCTATTTTTAGTCTCTTTTATTTTTAATAATAATGCTTGGTCAAAGTAACATCTTATGCATCACTATCTTAAGAAAAGAAATTGCTCGCACATGATATTTTATATGATTTAGTTCTTCCTTTATTTTACAGTGAGATGATAGTGGATACAAAAACTAAAGTTTATCTTTGGCCAAAATCATTTCCTAAAAAGTTATTTTGCTGTTTTGATTTTGTGTACTTCTGATTTTGAATCCCATTAATAAAATTTGATTTGATTTGTTGTGTGTTTTTGTTTTCTTTGATTATTTTGAATGAGTTTTCTTCTTATCTTTCTTTTTGAATCAATATATTTCTTATCAAAGAACTATTGTCGAATGAAGCATTTATTTTAAGACCCGTGTTTTTCAAGCAAATTGAAATAGTTCAAAGAGGTCTTGGTATTAAGATATAGCTCATACAATTGATTTTTAAGTCAATTGTCACTCTCATTTTGTCCTCAAATTATCTTTGCTAGAGTATTACACCAGAGATATGGTTTAAATCTTTGAGAATTACGATGATCTTTAAACCTTTTACTCCGTCCATATTCTTAAGGAATCACTTTTAAGTGCTTCCCCATTCTCTAGATGATTTCTTAAAGGAAATCTAAAATCTTTAAACCATGATAAAACTTCCAGTTTTGAAAGAAAATAAATAACATGGTCAACTATTCCCTTGTATTGCAATTAACCTCCAGTATCACCCCGCTCTCTTTGTCATCAAGAAATCTATAATTGTATTATTATTTAAAAGTGGCATAAGAGGGTTGAAAGAACTTATGTGTGGGAAGTATGTGAAAACCCGTCGGGGTACTGAATAGGCTCGCTGGCAGCGGGTAAATGCACAGATGATACCAAGACAACTTCGTCGGAGTACTGAACAGGCCTGCTGGCAACAAAGCAATGTCGGGTCAAGAGGTAGCAAGTATATGTTTTTAAATTAGCTTTTATAGAAGTATACATCATGTGGATACAACTATTGGATGGGATTAAAGCATTTGAGTAGGTTAAATGACATCCCTGTCGAGGCTATGGACACCTGCTGGAAGTAGTGGCTCTGTCAGTGGTATTGAAGTTCTTTTATAAACATCGTGACTCTTTGATTAATACATTATTTCAGGTTATAATACCCTGCAAACAAAATTCTATTGTCTGGTTATAACATTGAGCTTATCCTAATATCATATGGACTCAGAGTGAATTTATTTTAGGGAGCTTAAATCAATTTTCAAGTCTTATTATTTTCTTCCTAAGATGAGATATTACCATATCAGAGATAACTGCTTCACCCAGTAAGTCGCCATTTGTTGGGCCCCAACAACTCCCTCTATATTTTTACAAAATTTAATGGGCCCCTATTAGAATCTTGACAATTATAATGAGTTACAGAATCAACCTTTTCAAATAGTTCCATACCTTGGCTTGCTTTGAGATAAAATTAAAACATTCACTATAGTATGAGACATTTATTACAACAGTATATGTCAAAAGTTAGAAACGAGCATAAAAATCTCAATTTAAACAAAAATGTTAATTTTTATCAAATTTTTACTTTCGTTTAAATTATGATTATGTGTTCATTCTTTTTCTCATTAGCAAGTTTGACTATTTTGAATAATGTGTTCAATAATTCATATAATATATTGGTTGGTTTCTCATTTTCATGAAATCATTTGGTGATATTAATTAATTAAATTATCTTTTCATTTTGCATCTCATTTAAAAATAATAATAATCAAAGAATTATCTATCATTTGTTTGATTTTGTAAAAAATCAAAATTAATATTTTTTCTCCAGTAACTTGAAGCTTCTAGATCATATTTGAAAGCAAATTATAAACAATATTTTTATATAAGTTATAGCTAGTTTAAAATTCATTTTTTATTTTTCTAGATTTTGTTTTATTCACAATTTTTAGGTTATTAATTTAGGTTTCTTTTTGTTTCACAAGTTTCTATTATCAAATATTTAATATGGATCTGATCATGGCTTGATTTTATTATCCAAATATGTTTAAGATTATTTATCCAAAAATAATTTTGGATTGTTACAAATAATTTTATGAGCAACAACAGATAAAATTTGGAAAGACGTCATGATCAGACAAAGGATTTTGCAGAACTAATTTCAGCCAAACCGTGAAGAATTTGAAGAAACGGTTGAAAACCCGGAACCCAAATGGACCCATTTACCTTTCATGTAGAGAGTTTGCCAAAACAATGCACGATTCGAGAGATATTTATGTTTTTTTATGAGACAAATTTCATGTGGCGAAAATTAACAGTGACGCCCAGATTATTCATTCATTGTATAAATATATGAGAAGGTTCAGAGCCAAGAGGATCCAAGAATTGGAGAGGAGGATTTTAATCCTTTCTTTTTTGTATATTATTGCTTTTGTAAATTTTTATTTATTTTCAAATGGAGTAATGGATGGATGGAATCTTTGGGAGAATGGACGAGTATTTTAAAAGAAGAATATGGAATTCCAGGTTGCTTAATGACTTTTGTCCTGTGAGTAAAATGGTTTTATTTTCATTATAATATCCTCATATTCTTTGAATAATTGATTTTGAATTGATTTAAATAGCTTTAGTCTTTTTTATCAATACATGGTTAATTATTATCATTTATGTATTAATTTTTCCAATCTTTAAAGCCTATTATCCAAAAAAATTCTTCCAGGACTACAGTATGGACAAGTGATTCCAAAAACTTAATAGAACGACATATATGCATTTTGGATTTAGCCTTTTGTTTATAATGTTGTTATTTATGTTTTTTTTTAATTTTGTTACATGTCCAGGTCTAATATCTTTAGATTAAATGATCTGTGATGTGTAGGAGGTTTATATTATAAATACCATCTATCATTTGCATCATCAAAATACAAATGATGTGATTATATCTTTGACTTAAATAATGGGATTTATCTTTGAGTTTTAAATTGAATGATAAAATGCATAGATTGCTTCTAGATTTATCTTGTTGTAATCATGCATAATTATGAGATCACGGGTTTATGTTTGTGTTTCCTTTTCTGTCATTAAAACCTAAGCTCCCAATACATGTTCTAAATTTATTTAGAACAGTCATAAGGTTCATTGCAGATTTCTCTCCTGGACATGGGAGTTGGATGTTCACCACTCATGCAGGTGCTTGGATAAACCTCACTAATTCACTAACATGATAACTTCTTTGTATTTTTCTGTCATTTACATATCATTAAAACTAGAGTGTATGGTTCATCTTTGACTATCCACATGTTCATGTTTCATTAATTTTTTTTGCAAGATTCTTTAAATTTATAAAAGAAAAACAATAAATATTTTTATGTGCTTTCTTTATCTGCTTCCTAGATGCAATCACTTTTCACATTGATTTTCGTAAGTTTCGATTAAAACTTGCATCTTGTAAATCATGTAAATAAACGAGACTTGTATATCTTCTGCTTAAATACAACTACTATAGTTACATTTGAACATATGTACATATATATAGTGTGTTTAGTAATTAGTTAGTTATTTCTCTCTTTTATTCGTTTCTTTTGGGATTCTTAGATTGGCTAACAGAGCCATTAAACCCATCAGAATGAGTTACACCAAACGGCTTGGGTTATTTAAACAACCCCGGACCGGACTCGCTCTTCCAGTTGACGGACGGTCAATTTCGCCCGTCAACAAATGGTGCTAGAAGGAGGGCCGAGGTCGATTTAATGATTAAATGTTTCACCCCTCAGCTTTTCATAATTCCAGATTTATAAAGCCTTCTTATGTATCATCTTATAATGCACTACAAGGTAGGCTAACTATTTGATGTCAATTTCTTCAAATTCTTAATGGCTTCTGCCCAAATCACGGTGTCGGAACATGCTTTTAATGTCTCACTACCAGTTATTTCCAACAAGACAACTGATCTCTTTTTAGAACTCACCTTTTATGGTGAAGGGAACACATCTGCAGTAGACCATATTTATAACCTTTTTTATAAGTTTTTAATATATAAGATCACCGATTCTAATGTTACATGCAAATTGTTCGCTCTCACTTTTCAAGGTCGGGTTAAGGTTTGGTTTGAATATTTTCGGGATAATTCTATTCATTCTTTGTTTGAGTTTGTATTTGAGTTTTTATCAGATTTTAGCAACTATGATTATGATGAATTAAGTGAAGAATTAAGTTGCTTAAGGAAATAAAATGGTGAATCATTCAATGATTTTTCAATTAGGTTCATTCATGTTGGTATTATATTCCCTTTGAAAGAAATGCCACTTATTAATGAATGGTTTGAATATCTCGTTTCTCTCTCAGACAAGCAAGATAAATTAATTTTTAACCAATCTAAATTGAGCACTAACACTCAATCTCAAGTTGGTTCAAATTTTCATGTTGATCTTGAATATTTTGAAGCACCGCAATTTTTGTCGACTTCTTTCATTTTGGAAAATCGCGAGCCATATAATGCAATTGTCACATCTAATCATTCTTTGCAAATAATGTCTCCTCCTGTCAAAAAATGAACCTTTACTTTAAAAGATGATAGTTGTCCCACTCTCATAGATTTTTATAACAATTATGTAACAAACCTCCTCGTTACGAAGACAAACCTCTTATAACAAGTGAAATTGTTTTTGTGTGTGTGTGCACATGTGTAGAAGGATAATAAATACATTCGACTATGTGTTGCCATACGATGACGAACATGACACCTGCAATGCGATGACAACATAAAGATCTAAGACACACATAAACCTCTACAAGCAATGAACGACAATCAACCGACAAATAAAAAGACTGACTACCTGCCTGTCCTACCCTGCAATGGTTAGGACCTCCAACACACATAAGCAATTTTCAAGCCCAGGCTCCCATCGATTTTAACCATTTAAGGTCTCAGGGCTGGCGACTGTTCTGAGGAACATGGAGGTGTCTACATCCCGCCTGACACAATAGACCAAGCAATAGATGTTATGTAACGACCTCCTCGTTACGACAACAACTCTGAGAACAGGTGCAAAATTTATTTTTTTTTCCTTTTTTTTTGTTTGGGGTTAAGGTGTGTGCACGCATGTAGAAGTAACAAACATACTTGACTCTACGCCGCCTCTTGACAACAACAAGATGCAACCATGATGCAACAATATACGACCACATGCATAAGGCGCACAACACAACCATTAAGACATACTGGGGGTGCACAGTAAGAACACAGAGGGAAGAATCCATGGTGTTAGGATTACTATTTTTGCATAGGAAAGCAGGGTGTTTAGTCTTATGTCTTCTCGAAAGAAGATTAGACAGGCTCCTGGCCGACTACTCAGGCAGAAACTAGTAACCCGACCTAGAACAAGACACAAGCAAGGAAAACACAACAAGACGACCCCGACATATCACAATGACAACAAGCAATAAATGACCCTAGACATAAGGCGTATAACTAGCCACTGTAAGAAAAAATGACACCAGGGGTTAAGTACAATACAGTCACAGAGGGAAGAATCCAACAGTAGAGTTTACTATTTCTGCACAGAAAAGTAGGGCTTTTAGTCTTATGTCTTCTCGAAAGAAGATTAGACATGCTCCTGGCCGACTGCTCAGGCAGAAACTAGTAACCTCCGTCAGGTGTGTTGCAAGAGTGGAAACCCTGCCTTTAAAGGGCTCGAGACTCTTGATACGGTATGAGATTCTTTACACGAAATAAACACACATGAAGACATACATACTAAGGCTGTGAGGAGACGTCTTCCTCCCGCCCGGCACAAGCCGACCAAGCAATACAAATGACTACAACCGAGTACCATAATACGTAAAGAAATCCACGACTCCACTAGCATTAATTTCTGATCCATTACTACTTGTAAGTACCGCTAGCTAGAATTACATCTAATGCATAATCTCAATACACATCTAATAGCTAGAAATTTATAACCAAAATTAATGCAAAAACTACCCCTTTAAACTTATTGAACTCAAGGTGCATAAATTTCATATAAAATCAATATACATCTAATACATCTAATTACATCTAATCCATTACTACCCAATATACCTCTAATTACATCTAATTACATCTACATCCATTGCTTTTAAAAACCTCAATTAAACATTATCTAAATTAAAAAGCTTGCTTATTATTGAATACTAACTACATAAGTAAATGGTTGCTTCCATAAGGCTTTCATAAAATAATCTCTCAATCTGCCCCCTACTTCTAAGTTCATCCAACTAGCCACTAATTTGCTGCAATGGTAAAATCTCACGGTAAAAGTAAAGGTTCAATGCATAGGTAATATGCTAACTAATTACAATATTATTGATCATAATATTATTAAGAAACACATCCATAATAACCATGCCATCATAATTTAGATCAAAACCTTGCAATTTAAATTAACCCTAACATTACTATCATGTCACTAACATTATCATCATATTCTTATTCTGTGTTTTTTTTTATCAATAAAATAAAGTTACCTAACTTACCATAAAATATTCAAGTTCACGTTTCAAACAATACATTACAATTACGAATTTATAAAGAATATTTCTGAGCAACTTTAATCATCATACTCAATCTTGCGATCTGGTTTATATGGTAAGAACAATCCCATTTCATATTTCAACCATGCATTACAATTACGAAATTTAAACAGTATTTTCGAGCAAACTTTAATCATCATACTCTAATCTTGCGATCTAGTTTATATGGTAAGAACAATCCCATTTCATATTTCAACCTATACATTACAAATACGAAATTTAAACAATATTTCCGAGCAAACTTTAATCATCATACTCTAATCTTTCGATCTAGTTTATATGGTAAGAACAATCCAATTTCATATTTCAACCATACATTACAACCTTCCACAGTATTACTCTATCCCTTATTACCATTAAAACAATAAATTTAGGCAACGACAGTAAACCACTTACTTCCAAAGAATGGAAGAAGGTCACTATTCATGAAAGGACTAAGCATATCCTTCCCAACAATAGCATAACTAAATGGCTGTAGTACACTATGTAATGACTTATGTGTGGTTGAAGATGGTTGTAATGAAGACAGAACTATTCCCATAGAACAACATATTAGTATTGATGATTACGTACCTATGCATTGACAATGGTTGCATATATAGTTGACAATGATATATGTCCACTTTTAAATATCATTTAAACTAGAAGTACTAAATCTTATTAAAAATATATATATGGAATCATTCTTCTGTTTTGAGACTACTCAACAAATCTATGAGGCCCAAGTTGGAATATCCTTCAAGGGCACGGACTGAACGTTTGCAATGCTACCACTAACAAAAGGGAACTATAATGAGAAGATCGATGGATAGGCTGGCAGCTTGCTTCATATCAACAGTGCCGCATCTAAAATGACAAGACCCATCGACTCAGGTATAAAAAAAACGATTATGACAGCAGCGAAATAAACACTTGACTGGTGGGCACAGTAAGGGGGGATTTAGCACGTGGGCAGAGGCTAAATTAGTCACTTCAATATGGACACAGAACGGGGGTGAACACAGACAAAACGCAGTCTGTATGTGGTATCAAATCGTGCACTGTTTTACATGAATGCCCCTCTGCAAAATATAAAAAAAAATTCCCAGACTTAAAGGTAAACCACCCACCATCATTTCGCATGCCTACGACAATTAAAAAAATGCCCATACACCATGCCAGACGCCCACCATATTTCACATGCCTACGGCAAGAAAAAAAAACACCAATACACAAGGTAAATCGCCCAATTAAACAGTGGAAAAAAAAATGCCCAAAAATAAAATGAACAACGCAGCTCATTAAACCCCTTTTCAACGCAGACCAAAACGCCCCAACGCAATGCCAGAAGATAACGATTTGCCAACTAAAATTTAAAACACAGACAAGGTTTATCAACAACCCATCAAGATGGACGCAGGATGAATGCCAAACGCCCAATATGAATAAAAACGCCCCAGATACAATTGTCCACTGTAAGAATCAAATGCTAAAATGAAGAATCACTCACTATGTAAAATAAAAAAAAACGCCCAAATCTGATTTGCTCACGGAATACAATAAAAACGCCCATAAACTTTGTAGAACGCCCACAGTATATCTTTCCCCAAACATGTGCTATCATCAACAACAACACGAGATACAATAAAAAATTCTAGCACCCAATTCATTAACAATTTAACCCAACAAAATTTCAGAACTACGACGCAGCAACCCTTCCAAGCGACTTGCCGAACGAGTGTTTTAGCATGACAATACACAGTGAAATTTGTCGGAGGGGTGGAGAAGAGTGGTAAATTCAAGGCTGGAGGATTACTCAAGGTGACGATAAAATTTGCAGCAACATATTACATATAATGCATCATAATCACCTAAGAGAATAACTAGACAAACTACTCTATCAGAATAAAATCATACAGTTGCCGCTCGCCCGCTTCGGAAGATGTCCCGCGCTCCATGCCACGTCCCGCACTCCTTGCCGCTCCTGCTCGCCGACTACAGAAATATCACCGGTACCTCCCAACCAATCGCTAGGGGTACTCTTCTTCCCCCTTAGCCCCCCGAGCCGTAAAGGGGCCACACAAGATCCAGAGATAAGACTAGCTTCTGATCTCGCCTCCAAGGCGGAGCTACCACTCCCAAAACAACTAAGATAAACCCAACTCCTCACAAGCAATCCGTCAAGCCACAATCCGGCAGCGTAACGTTACGCTAACCGTTCATCCCCTTCTTCCTTCCTTTCCCCTTCTTTTA
>ML781981.1:783385-796536 GCA_009831015.1 Picea engelmannii | reverse complement strand
AAAATGCGGACTGGCTCAGCCATGAGCGCTCCCTCATCCGATACCTGGAAGGAACTCATGTCAATCACATGTGTAGGATCACTAAAATAATGTCTCAAAATAGATACATGAAAAACATCCTACATACGCCTCAAAGAATCAGGCAAGGCTAGTCGATAGGCCACGGGCCCCTTTCTCTCCACAATCTCGAAAGGTCCCATGAACCTAGGAGAGAGTTTAGCTCCCTTTCCAAACCTGATCAAACTCTTATGCGGTTTAACCCACAGGAAGACTCGATCGCTGACCTCGTAACTACGGTCGACTCGGTGCGCATCGACATAACTCTTCTGTCGATCCCGCGCTTCTTTTATCCTTTGTCTTATGGTTTGCATTTTCTCTTCCATTTCTTGGATCGCTTCTGGTCCCACCAGGACCCTGTCCTCAAGACGATCCCAACTCAAGGGCGTCCGACACGGTCGCCCATAAATAAAATCAAAAGGCGCCATCCTAATGGTGCTCTGGTAACTGTTGTTGTAAGTGAACTCTACGAGAGGCAAGAATTCCTCCAAATGCTTTTGTTGGTCCGTCATGTACATGCGCAACATGTCTTCCAAGGTTTGGTTCGTTCATTCAGTCTGTCCATCCGTCTTTGGGTGGTACGCAGTACTAAAGTTAAGTTGAGTTTCCAACGCCTCTTGGAAACTCATCCAAAATCGTCCAGTAAACACCGATCCTCGATCGGATATAATATTTTTAGGCATGCCATGCAGCCTCACAATCTCACTGATGAAAACTCTCGCTATGTCAGGTGCCTGATACGTCGTACACACCGGAATAAAGTGAGAACTCTTTGTCAGAGTGTCTACTACTACAAAAATCGAGTCGTGTCTCCTTGTTGTCAGTGGCAATCCAACAATAAAATCCATCAAAATGACTTCCCATTTCGATTCCGGAATGGCATGTGGTTGAAGTAATCCCATCGGGTGTCTATGTTCAGCCTTTACCTGCTGACACTCGAGACATCTAGCCACAAAGTTGACTATGTCGGCCTTCATTCCTTTCCAGAAGAATAAGGGCTTAAGGTCTGCCCTCATCTTCGTAACTCCCGGGTGAGCCATGTAAACTGCTCTATGGGCCTCGCTCAGGATCAACATCCTCAACTTGTCATTTGGTGGTACGTAAATCCGACCTCTAAACCTCAATAACCCATCGCCGTCAAAAGTAAATCCCTCATATCGTGGTACCATCATAGTGTTTTGTTCGATAAACTCCTCGACTTCTTTGTACCAGTCATCGTCACGCTGTAAAGTGAGAATCTTCTCATGTAGATTCGTTTGAAGAGGCAACACCGAAAATATGCATGGCCTCCGACTCAAGGCATCCGCCACTCGGTTCACTATTCCCTTTATGTAAGTAATCTCAAATTCATACTCGCTAAGCAATTCCGACCAACGTCGTTGTCGCGCGTTCAGGTCGCTTTGCGTAAAAATGTGTTGTAATCCACAATGATCAGTCCTTAATTCAAATTTTCATCCAACCAGGTAGTGTCTCCATACATTTAAGACATATACGATGGCTAATAACTCCAAATCATGCGTCGCGTAGTTTTCCTCATGCCTTCTTAATTTCCTCGAAATGTAAGCAATCACTCGTCCGTCTTGCATCAAGACTCCACCTAAACCTTCCTTGGATGCGTCATTGCATACCAAGAAGTCTGCGTCCATGTCAGGGACTTTTAGTATCAGCGCGGTCGTCAACAACTCTTTAAGCCTCCAAAATTCTTCTGCGCATTTCTCTGTCCAAACAAACTTCTTTTTTTTCTTCTGCAATTCCGTGATCGAATTTGCTATCCTTGAAAATCCTTCGAAAAACCGTCGATAGTATCCTGCTAAACCCATAAAACTACGCACTTCTGTGACATTCGTCAGCGCAGGCCATTCCATAATAGCCTCAACCTTGGCTGGATCCACAATGATACCTTCGCCGGAGATGACATGCCCTAAGTAGTGAATCCTCGATTGATAAAAAGAGCATTTGGACAACTTCCCATATAATTTGTGTTCTCGTAAACACTGTAGTCCGAGAGTAGATCAGAATATCATCAATGAATACTTGGACGAACTTGTCCAAGTACTCGCGGAACACCCCGTTCATCAAAATCATGAATACACATGGGACGTTTGTCAGTCCAAATGGTAAAATAGTAAATTTGTAATGTCCAAATCTCGTCTTAAAGGCGGTCTTAGGGACGTCATCCTCCTTGATCCGTAACTGGTGATACCCTGATCGCAAATTGATCTTGGAGAACACCGTCGCACCCTTCATTTGATCGAACAAATCATCAATTCTTGGTAAGGGATACTGATTCTTGATCGTAGCCTTGTTCAGTTGATGGTAGTCAATGCAAAGCCTCCACGATCCATCCTTCTTTCGAATGAAAATAACCGGTGCACCCCACGGTTACACACTAGGGCGTATCAGTCCCAGGTCTAACAACTCCTTCAGTTGTATTTTCAGCTCTTGCAACTCCGGGGTCGACATCCGATAAGGTGTTCTTGCTATCGGTTCAGTCCCCAGTTTCAGGTCTATAGTAAACTCCAATTCTCTTTCTGGTGGCATCCTAGGCAACTCCTCTGGAAATACGTCCGCAAACTCCTTCACCACCGGAAGGTGTTCTAGACCTTCAGCTACTCCCTTTTCGTTTAGCGCAAGGATCTTATAAATCTTTCACCCCTTGCGCATACTCTTCTGTAACTGTAAGGAAGAGATGAACCTCAAGGATACTCCCTGGTTCTGTCCTACTATCACACGTCTATGTCCTTCATCATCGACTAAGATCAATCGTTTCGTCTTACAGTTGAGTATCACCTCATGCGATTCCAACCAGTCCATGCCGATCACAACGTCATAATATCCTAAGATCGTGACATACAAGTTGACCCTCATGACAAACTCTCCCAAGTTAAGGGAACAGCCCGTAACCTTTCCTTCGACCTTCTGTTTGGCTCCAGAAGCCATCTCTACAAAGCTAAACTCATCCTGTTCAACTTCCTTTACCTTAATCCTTTTTAGCGCTGCACCATAAATGAAACTCTCAGTAGCACCTGGGTCCATCAAAATACTAAGGGTCTGGTCAGCGACAGTACCTGTCGTCTCGAGCACAGTCGACTGGTGCTCTGCCTAGCGGTTATTCACCGCTGCGTGAATCCGATGGGCCTTGCCCATATCTCCCACTGTAGCGGGTCTGGATGATCTGGACACTCTGGTTCTCTCCATAGGACAATCACACTGGTAGTGTGGCTCCCCACACGTCCAACACCCCTTCTTCGGCCTAGTAGTCCTGGTACCCGAAGTAGAAGATGACTGCCCACCAGCCTGAAACCCTAGTCTGTTCTGCGGAACAAGCCTAAACTACTGCTGTTGTGGTCCTCGGTAAGGTGTTCGCTGCTGAGACGGCGGTGGTCAAGGTGTAGTGAACGTGGATCCCCTCTAGAAACCACGATACCCCAGCGTGTGTCTCGCTGGTGTCTGCTACTGCGGCGTACCAGATGAACCCTGCCCTGCAGGCCTCGCTGGAGTCCTAGTCTGAGCCCCGCTAATAAGCTCCTCCTCTGCTATGAGGGCCTTTTGGACAGCGTCGTGCAAGGTTTGAGACATCAAGATCCTAACCTTCGCACGCAGGCTGCCGTTAAGTCCAAACATGAACCGGTTGAGCTTGAGCTTCTCAGTGTTCATGTGCGGAGCATACCGGAGCAGCTCCATAAAACATGCCTCATACTCGGGCATTGTATGAACTCCCTATCGTAAAGCGTTGAACTCATTGAGCTGATGCTCGATGAATTCCTCTGAAATATACCTCTCTCGGAACCATTCCTCGAACAGTTCCCATGACACGTCTTCGACGGCCATGTTCAGCTGTGGCAGGAGCGTCTTCCACCATAGAAGAGCACTCCCCTTCAGTTGAAAGACCGCCATGCGGACCTTCATGTTGGAGGTATCATCACGAAGTGAAAAGCACATCGCCATATTCTCCAACCATGCCTCGGCGGTTGCGTCGTCCTGGGCACCAAAGAACTCGAGAAATTTTACCTTCTCGAGTTCACGGTGAACGCTACCTGTAATGGTCGATGCACGCGGCGAAACCTCAGCAGGTGCCAACGCCCTGGCCTCATCTCTGTCCAATCTGCTGATCTGCGCCTCAGACATGCACTGGAAAGATCTCATCATCCCCACAACATCGACAACTATGATCTTCTCCTATCCAAGGACCTGCTCTCCTCCCTTGGGGTTAGACCCCTCAGGCATGGATGTTGCTGGAGGCGTCACGCCTCCTCCCCTAGTACCCTGTCGTCTACCTCCGTGGCGTCCTCTAACCATGATTACCTGTACACACCCAATCAAATCAATCAACAACAGAATAATCAAACATAATCATGTCAACAGAAGTCGTAGCGAATCCCAAGTCACAGGTCGAACCCGCTCTGATACCATATGTAACGACCTCCTCGTTACGACAACAACTCTGAGAACAAGTGCAATTTTTTTTTTTTCCTTTTTTTTTTGTTTGGGGTTAAGGTGTGTGTGTGCGTGTAGAAGTAACAAACATACTTGAATATACGCCACCTCTTGACAACAACAAGATGCAACCACGATGTTCAGCACAAGATGACTGGTAATTGCAACAATATACAACCACAAGCATAAGGTGCACAACACAACCATTAAGACATACTGGGGGTGCACAGTAAGAACACAGAGGGAAGAATCCATGGTGTTAGGGTTACTATTTCTACACAGGAAAGCAGGGCGTTTAGTCTTATGTCTTCTCGAAAGAAGATTAGAAAGGCTCCTGGATGACTACTCAGGTAGAAACTAGTAACCTGATCTAGAACAAGACGGAAGCAAGACAAACACAACAAGACGATCCCGGCATATCACAGTGACAACAAGCAATAAATGCCCCTAGACATAAGGCGTACAACTAGCCGCTGTAAGAAAAAATTACACCAGGGGTTAAGTACAGTACAGTCACAGAGGGAAGAATCCAGCAGTAGAGTTTACTATTTCTGCACAGAAAAGAAGGGCTTTTAGTCTTATGTCTTCTCGAAAGAAGATTAGACAGGCTCCTGGCCGACTGCTCAGGCAGAAACTAGTAACCTCCGTCAGGTGTGTCGCAAGAGTGGAAACCCTTCCTTTAAAGGGCTCGAGACTCTTGATACGGCACGGGATTCTTTACATGAAATAAACGCACATGCAAACATACATACTAAGGCTGCGAGGAGACGTCTTCCTCCCACCCGGCACAAGCCGACCAAGCAATACAAATGACTACAACCGAGTACCATAATACATAAAGAAATCCACGACTCCACCAGCATTAATTTCTGATCCATTACTACTTGTAAGTACCGCTAGCTAGAATTACATCTAATTCATAATCTCAATACACATCTAATAGCTAGAAATTTAGAACCAAAATTAATGAAAAAACTACCCCTTTAAACTTATTGAACTCAAGGTGCATAACTTTCATATAAAATCAATATACATCTAATACATCTAATTACATCTAATCCATTACTACTCAATATACCTCTAATTACATCTAATTACATCTACTTCCATTGCTTGTAAAAACCTCAATTAAACATTATCTGAATTAAAAAACTTGCTTATTATTGAATACTAACTACATAAGTAAATGGTTGCTTCCATAAGGCTGTCATAAAATAATCTCTCAATCTGCCCCCTACTTCTAAGTTCATCCAAGTAGCCACTAATTTGCTGCAATGGTAAAATCTCACGGTAAAAGTAAAGGTTCAATGCATAGGCAATATGCTAACTAATTACAATATTATTGATCATTATATTATTAAGAAACACATCCATAATAACCATGCCATCATAATTTAGATCAAAACCTTGCAATTTAAATTAACCCTAACATTACTATCATGTCACTAACATTATCATCATATTCTTATTCTGTGTTTTTTTTTATCAATAAAATAAAGTTACCTAACTTAGCATAAAATATTCAAGTTCACATTTCAAATAATACATTATAATTACGAATTTATAAACAATATTTCCGAGCAACTTTAATCATCATACTCAATCTTGCGATCTGGTTTATATGGTAAGAACAATCCCATTTCATATTTCAACCATGCATTACAATTACGAAATTTAAACAGTATTTCCGAGCATACTTTAATCATCATACTCTAATCTTGCGATCTAGTTTATATGGTAAGAACAATCCCATTTCATATTTCAACCTATACATTACAATTACGAAATTTAAACAATATTTCCGAGCAAACTTTAATCATCATACTCTAATCTTGCGATCTAGTTTATATGGTAAGAACAATCCAATTCCATATTTCAACCATACATTACAACCTTCCACAGCATTACTCTATCCATTATTACCATTAAAACAATAAATTTAGGCAGTGACAGTAAACCACTTACTTCCAAAGAATGGAACAAGGTCACTATTCATGAAAGGACTAAGCATATCCTTCCCAACAACAACATAACTAAACGGCTGTAGTACACTATGTAATGACTTATGTGTGGTTGAAGATGGCTGTAATGAAGACAGAACTATTCCCATAAAACAACATATTAGTATTGATGATTGCGTACCTATGCATTGACAATGGTTGCATATATAGTTGACAGTGATATATGTGCACTTTTAAATATCATTTAAACTGGAAGTACTGAATCTTATTAAAAATATATATATGGGCTCATTCTTCTGTTTTGAGACTACTCAACAAATCTATGAGGTCCAAGTTGGAATATTCTTCAAGGGCACGGACTGAACGTTTGCAATGCTACCACTAACAAAAGGGAACTATAATGAGAAGATCGATGGATAGGCTGGCAGCTCACTTCATATCAATAGTGCCGCATCTAAAATGACAGGACCCATCGACTCAGGTATAAAAAAAACGATTATGACAGCAGCGAAATAAACACTTGACTGGTGGGCACAGTAAGGGGGGATTTATCACGCGGGCAGAGGCTAAATTAGTCACTTCAATATGGACGCAGAACGGGGGTGAACGCAGACAAAACGCAGTCTGCATGTGGTATCAAATCGCGCACTGTTTTACATGAATGCCCCTCTGCAAAATATATAAAAAAATGCCCAGACTTAAAGGTATACCACCCACCATCATTTCGCGTGCCTACGACAATTAAAAAAATTCCCATACACCATGCCAAACGCCCACCATATTTCACACACCTACGGCAAGAAAAAAAAAACACCAATACACAAGGTAAATCGTCCAATTAAACAGTGGCAAAAAAAATGCCCAAAAACAAAATGAACAACGCAGCTCATTAAACCCCTTTTTAATGCAGACCAAAAAGCCCCAACGCAATGCCAGAAGATAACGATTTGCCAACTAAGATTTAAAACACAGACAGGGTTTATCAACAGCCCATCAAGATGGACGCAGGACGAATGCCAAACGCCCAATATGAATACAAACGCCCCAGATACAACTGCCCACTGTAAGAATCAAATGCTAAACAGAAGAATCACTCACTATGTAAAATAAAAAAAACGCCCAAATCATATTTGCTCACGGAATACAATAAAAATGCCCATAAAATTTGTAGAACGCCCACAGTATATCTTTCCCCAAACATGTGCTATCATCAACAATAGCACGAGATACAATCGAAAATTCCAGCACCCAACTCATTAACGATTTAACCCAACAAAATTCTAGAACTACGATGCAGCAACCCTTCCAAGCGAATTGTCGAATGAGTGTTTCAGCATGACAATACACAGTGAAATTTGTCGGAGGGGTGGAGAAGAGTGGTAAATTCAAGGCTGGAGGATTACTCAAGGTGACAATAAAATTTGCAGCAACATCTTACATATAATGCATCATAATCGCCTAAGAGAATAACTAGACAAACTACTCTATCAGAATAAAATCATACCATCGCCGCTCGCCCGCTTCGGAAGATGTCCCGCGCTCCATGCTGCGTCTCGTGCTCCTTGCCGCTCCCACTCGCCGACCGCAGAAATCTCACCTGTACCTCCCAGCCAATCGCTAGGGGTACTCTGCTTCCCGCTTAGCCCCCCGAGCCGCAAAGGGGCCACACAAGATCCAGAGATAAGACTAGCTTCTCAGCTCGCCTCCAAGGCGGAGCTACCACTCCCAAAACAACTGAGATAAACCCAACTCCTCACAAGCAATCCGCCAAGCCACAATCCGGCAACGTAACGTTACGCTAACCATTCATCCCCTTCTTCCTTCCTTTCCCCTTCTTTTATAGAAATTTGAGACCCACCGACTTTCCTAAATCATTATTTAATTAATTTTTAATGACAAACCTCTAAACATTCTCTGTCGTCCAAGTGTCACTCATCCCTATGGTTCTCCAAAATTAATTTCTTTTTAATAATTAAAAGACTCAATTCCCTCACTCCCCCAAAAATCGCTCCTTAAATTACTCCTAGGGTTCCTAGATCCCCTCTCACGTTTTTAATAACTTTCCTAAAATGAAGTTGTTGATTTTTAGTAATTCCTTAATTGCTGATTCCTTTTAGCTTTTTACCCTAGGTCTCTTACTTTCCATTATTAAGTTTCATTTATTACAAGTTTCCTCATTTCTATTTTTTTTTATTTCTCTCTTGTTTTATTTTTTTATCATATTTTTTTATTTTTATTTTTTATTATTTTATATTTTATTTTTAAAACCCAAAAAGATAAAATCACTCATAAAACCTTTCATTGTATTTCTAAAATCCTAACTTTTATACTCCCACACTTTAATTAGTTTATTTCTTCTTATCATTTAAAAACCATGGGTTTCAATTAATTTATCTCCCTCATTACTTTACCCCCCCTTAATTTAAGAAGACTTTAACTAACACATAGGAGGGTTTTAGTTTACGCCTTTGCGTTTATTTTGTGTAGGATCTTTCTTATGGCTTATCAGAATTTTATCTTTGAGATGTTTTAAATTTAGGTTTAGATTGAACTAGGCGACAATTCATTAGGGGAGTCATTTTTAAGAATTTTATCAGGCGTTAAGGTCTTAGGGTCATCTAGGTTGTCTCATCATCATCATCAATGCGACGTGCCCTTCAGGACGCACTACGTGCTCCAAGGGTACCACTCGCCTTGTTTGCTTCTGTTGCGCGACGTGCCCTTCAGGATGCACCACGTGCTCCAAGGGTGCCACTCGCTAACTTGTAATTCTTTGCGCGACGTGCCCTTCAGGATGCACCACATGCTCCAAGGGTGCCACTCACTGACTTGACGGATTGGTAGACATCTATAACCCCTGGAGTCAACACTCCGCCAGGTGAACTTGTGGGAGACTAAGGGCTGTAAGGAATAAATACCCTGCCTTATTTTGCACTCCTTAGAATCATCGTGAGCGACAATTGCAGTCTGCCCTCATGGCATCGTGGATCCTCTCGAACTAGGTAATCATTAACCTATAGTTCGAGCCACGGCGGGAGTGCTAGTAGGCTGTGGCAGGGCTGTTGTCCACACCTCTCCCTCAATCTCTCTGGAAATCATGTGAGGCCCCTTTACTCCATATGTGAGTCTTGTTTGGCAAGCTATCATTAACCTACATCATCAATCATCATGTCAGATCATGTCAACAACACATCATAAAATCAATAGCATATCATCAAAACAAAGCAATATCACCGTAAATGAAACAACCCAAATAGCCCACTCCCTGACTCAATCCAGAGTCCAAGTTAGTTCCACTGATGCCTCTGCATCCTCAAGGTATGAAACCCTGCACACTCAATGAAACTGAGTCAGCAGCACCTGTCTACATCAAAGTAGTAAAAACATCCTGTCATCTAACTTAAAGCATGATAATGAAGGAAAAAGTTTTATCATCATAAAATCGAGATCACTTGTCAGCAAGTGTCCTCAAAGAATAAGTTTTGTAAGTGCGCCAGAGTGGGATGTTACATGTTACAACCAAGTACAAAAATAATAAATGAACATCCACGTCCTCCACGGAAGGTGCAAGTCAAAAAAGACTACGACAACAACCAACCACTATTTAAGCCTCGACAATTACTACGACTCAAATTGGCATTAAAGGAATATCAATCACTCCATATGATTTCCATTAGTCGACGAGTTACCAAGTCTAACCTTAATATAATGTACATTCAATTAAATGCAAATCCCCATTTACTAACTCATAATAACTTATTGTACTTAATTCAAGGACATTACATTTTGTATTTGTTGGTAACACTGAAAATTTACAATAACATTTCCATAAAATAATAACAACCTTACATCTTATATCACGTTAACCTTGTAATAAATTTCAATTACAATGCATCTTATATGTTATCAAATAACAATAAAACCACAATAACCTTTTCCATACATGATAACCATATTACCTTTTATATTATAAAAGCATTGCAAATAAAATAACTAAACTGCAAGAACATTACCATCAATGATAACATCCTTATCTTTTATATTATAAAAGCTTGCAACTAAAGTAACTAAACTATAATAACATTACCATAAATGACAACATATATTATAAAATCTTTGCAACTAAAGTAACTAAACTATAAATGATGACATCCTTAACATCCTTAACATTACCATAAATGACAACATATATTATAAAATCTTTGCAACTAAATTTTCTTAAACTATAATAACTAAACTATAACATCATTAGCAAATTTTATTATAAAATATTTGCAAATAAAATAACTATTCCACCATTGTGTCCAACCAATGACTTATCACCCACTAAACCCTACTATTGACCTAGGTTCACCAATTAGAAAAAATCGTGAAGACAGGTTTCAAATTGCTGTAAGATTTCAAACTGGTGAAATGGTCTATCCAAGATATTGGTATCGCTACAAAAGGAAAGTAAAACTCAATGATAGACCAGCAAAGGAAAGGGGACGTGGTCGAATTTCTGAATCGCCGGGTTAGACACTCGGAGAGCAGGTAGTAAATGAGGTGCATAAGGTACTGGAGGAAGGTGGAAATGCAGAGGCCCAACAACCTTACCCCAGGCCAAACCAACACTGGCATCCAACTTCACTGTCAACAATGATCGCTACATGACTAAGGAACAACACGCGGTTGTAGGAATTTGTATCAGCGTGGTTCAGAGTATAGATACCCTCTTGGATGTTGCAGGAAAAGTGGGTTCCCTCCAAAGAATACTTAAGATAATATCTGTACTGAGAGACTTACAGACAATGCTTCCACACTGTATATAATGAACTACCCAACGATTCTAAACCTGTAAAGTTGTACAGCCAACGATCATAGTATTTGGGGTTGTTTTTGTGGCTATCTATTCTGAGATATAAACCTAATTAACAAGGTGTACATTCTGGTTATTTCGACCTGAAAAGACCTGAAGGTACTACAAGAAATTCAAGGCTGCAACATAAGGCGACGGTCATCACGGTGGAGAAGAAATCACTAAAAAATTATCATGTTTGTTTTGTGAAAATAAAGAAGCTATGTGATTCTTATGAAATCATTGAATGTCATGGTGCCAAATACTTTTTGAAATAAAAATATGTGGTTCATGGTATCACTTGACAAACTCTAAATTATCGTGAGAAGGCAGGGAAAACAACATCTAAATAAGTTAATTGTGGATCGTGTAAGTCCTTCTCACGTATGGCAGTAGGATTCACCATCAATAAATCTGCGTAAGCTAATTGTATTCAATGTATCCTATAAACCTGGTAAAAGAACAACCTTATCAATTATAACAACCTATGAAACAACAATCCTTAAAGATGATCACTAAATCATCAAACGCTCAGTCAATATTGGTAAAGATTGGAGGTAAGTCCTCAGGTGGATGGATATGCCAGGATAGATTGGCCATTATCCAAAGATGCACAGACAGAAACAATTTCGAAAGCGAATAGTAATTATATAGTTAAATTTCGCCAGTTAAGAGCTGAAGGCGCAAGGCTAGATTTTACAGTTATCACACATTGCAATTGTTGAAGATATAAATATATATATATATATATATATATATATATATATTTNATTCTATTTTTCATCCATTATCGAAATACCACAACAGAGGTAATAGTTTCCATCAGTTACACATTTACAATTGTGGAACTAATGTAAACCAACCAATCCATCATGAACCAAATGCAGATTGAAGTTAAATATTTTTTTACATCTCAGAATACCAATATAAATCGTTGTCAACAATAAGAGGACACGAGAGCCAAGGGATAACTTATCGAAGGGATCACAAGGGTTCTATCGGTCAAGGCGCTGAAATAAACAACAAGGAGGCCAAATAATTTAGAAGCCAAGGCCGTACTGAAGGATGTAAATCAACAATCAACTAGGCTAAGGAAAAGGGGTCTGCTATCAATCTAAACACCCCATCCATTACAATCAATAATCAGATCCAAGCATAAGTCATAATGCAATCTACTCTACATAATAAAAGAGCATACCTTTGCCTTATTGCCCGCTTTGATGACGCCCGCGCGCTCCGTGCCAATCTCGCTCATCGACCATCAAGACCTCACCGGTACCTCCCAGTCAATCGCTAGTGGTACTCTACTTCCCCTTTAGCCCCCTAAGCCACAAAGGGGCCACACACTATCCAGATGGTATGTCTAGCTCCCAACTCGCCTCGCAAGGCAGAGCTACCACTCCTATCCGAGCTGGAAATCCCAACTCCCCACAAGTAATCATTCAAGTCACAAATCTGGCAGCGTAACGTTATGCTAACAACCGATCCCCTTCTTCCTTCTCCTCTCTCTCTTTTATAGAATTTTAGAACTCCCATTCTTTCCCTAATCTCATTAAATTTTAAGTTTTAATAAAAATCTTCCAAAAATTCTCCTTCGTACAAGTGTCATCCATTCCCCACTTTCGTCCAATAATTATTTTCTCTAAATTAATAATTGTCTCATTTCCCTCATCCACCTAGAGTTACTCCTAAATTTACTCCTAGGTGTTCCTAGATTCCCTTACAGGTTTAAATACTTTCCGTAAAATGAAGTTGCTAATTCAGTTCAAAATTAGAAGTTTCTTAAATGTCGATTCTTTCCTAAGTTGGTTTCCTTCTTTCCCTTTTTATGTTGCCTCAATCCCTAGGTTCCTAAATTT
>ML781981.1:764860-783214 GCA_009831015.1 Picea engelmannii | reverse complement strand
TTCTTAAGGGTAGACAAAATTTTACCCCTAACAAATATTTAGACTTAGGACTTAGATTCTAAACTGGGTGACATGTTAATTAGGGAAGTTTTTTTAAAATTTCGTAATGAGATATTTGTCTTAGGGCCATATAGGTTCATTCCTTTAACATCATCAATGTGACGTTCCCTTTAGGACGCACTATGTGCTCCAAGGGTGCCACTCGCCTCCTTTGTTTCTTTTGCATGACGTGCCCTTCAGGGCGCACCACGTGCTCCAAGGGTGCCACTCGCCTCTTGACTGATTGGTAGACATCAATAACCACTGGAGTCAACACTCTACCAAGTGAAACTATGGGAGAGTAAGGGCTTCTAAGGAATAAGGCCCCCGCCTTATTGTGCGCCCCTTAGAATCATCGCGAGTGAGTGTCACAATCTGCCCTCACGACATCGTGGGTCCTCTCGAACTAGGTAATCGTTAACCTATAGTTCAAGCCACGATGGGAGTGCTAGTAGGCTGTGGCAGGGCTGTTGTCCACACCTCTCCCTCAACCTCTCTGGTAGTCGTGTGTGGCCCCTTTACTCCATATGCGAGTCTAGTCAGCAAGCTATCGTCAGCCTACATCATCAACAATCATTATAGACATGTCCACATCATATCATCTAATAAAATGTACTAAAATCATAGTAAAACAATCAAACCCCAATAACACACTCCCTGACTCGATCCAGAGCCCAAGGGTTTCGTCGAGGCCTCTGCATCCTCAAGGTCCAAAACCCTGCAAACTTAATAAAACCGAGTCAATAGAACCTGTCTATGTCAATGCAAAAAAATATCATGTCATCTATCATAATGCATCATAATCAAGGACAAAAGTTTTAATATCATTATAGTCTGGATCACTTGCAAGCAAGTGTCCTCAAAGAATAAGTCTTCTCAGTGCACCAGAGCGAGATGTTACATACACCCCCTCTTGGTATAAAATTCGTACCGAAGTTTCATAGTATAAATGTCGAAATAAGTATGTCACAGTATCATAAGTCTATCTATCAAACAAAAATGGAAACTGCTAGCGAATATCATATGCGTCCTCCCAGGTCACCAATTGTGGACTATAATTATCCCATTGGACCTTGACCTGATCTACCGTTCGACGTCGTAATTGTCGAATGCGATGATCTAAGATTCAGACCGGCTCATCCATGAGCGCTCCCTCATCTGATACCTGCAAGGAACTCATGTCAATAACATGTGTAGGATCACTAATATAATGTCTCAAAACAGAAACATGAAAAACATCGTGCATACACCTCAAGGAACAAGGTAAGGCTAGTCGATAGGCCATGGGCCCCTTTCTCTCCACAATCTCGAAAGGTCCCCCAAACCTAGGAGAGAGTTTAGCTCCCTTTCCAAACTTTATCAAACTCTTATGTGGTTTAACCCGCAAGAAGACTCGATCGTTGACCTCATAACTATGGTCGACTCAGTGTGCATTGGCATAAATCTTATGTTGAACTTGTGCTTCTTTAATTCTTTGTCTTATGGTTTTCATTTGTTCTTCCATTTCTTGGATCGCTTCTGGTCCCACCAGGAATCTATCCTCAAGCCAATCCCAACTCAAGGGCATCCGACATGGTCACCTGTAAAGAAACTCGAAAGGCGCCAGATTAATGGTGCTTTGGTAATTTTTGTTGAAAGAAAACTCTACTAGTGGAAACAATTATTCCCAATGCTTTTGTTGGTCCATCATGTACATGCGCAACATGTCTTCCAAGGTTTGGTTGGTTCGTTCAGTCTGCCCATCAGTCTCTGGGTGATACACAGTACTAAAGTTAAGTTGGGTTCCCAAGGCCTCTTGGAAACTTGTCCAAAATCGTCTAGTAAACATCGATCCTCGATCGGATATAAACCTCTTAGGCATGCCATGCTGCCTCACAATCTCATTGATGCAAACTCTAGCTATGTCAGGTGCCTGATACATCGTACGCATAGGAATAAAGTGAGCACTCTTCGTCAAAGTGTCTACTACTACAAAAATCGAGTCATGTCTCCTTGCTATCAGTGGAAATCCAACAATAAAATCCATTGAAATAACCTCCCATTTCGATTCCAAAATGGCATGTGGTTGAATAATCTTGTTGGGTGTCTATGTTCAGCCTTTACCTACTGACACTCTAGACTTCTAGCCACATAGTTGACTATGTCGGCCTTCATTCCCTTGCAGAAGAATAAGGGTTTAAGGTCTGCCCTCATCTTCATGACCCCCGAGTGAGCCATGTAAACTACTCTATGAGCCTAACTCAGGATCAACCTCCTCAACTCGTCGTTTGGAGGTATGTAAATCCGACCTTTAAACCTCAATTAACCATCACTATCAAATGAAAATCCCTCATATCGTGGTACCATCATTGTGTTTTGTCCGATAAAAACCTCGACCTCTTTATAAAATTCATCGTCACGCTGTAAAGTGATAATATTCTCACGTAGATTCATCTGAAGAGGCAACACCAAAAGGATGTGTGGTCTCCGACTCAAAGCATATGCCACTTGGTTCACTATTCCCTTTATGTAAGTAATCTCAAAGTCATACTCGCTAAGCAATTCCGACCAACGTCGTTGTCGCGCATTTAGGTTGGTTTGCGTAAAAATGTGTTGTAGTCCTCAATGATCAGTATTTAGTTCAAATTTTTGTCCAACAAGGTAGTGTCTCCAAACCTTCAAGGAATATACGATGGCTAATAACTCCAAATAGTGCGTCGCGTAGTTTTCCTCATGCCTTCTCTGTTTCCTCAAAATGTAAGCAATCACTTATCCATCTTGCATCAAGACTCTGCCTAAGCCTTCCTTGGATGTGTTTATGTATACCAAGAAGTTCGCATCCATGTCAGGGACCTTTAGTATTGGTGCTATCGTTAACAACTCCTTAAGCCTCCGAAATGCTTCTGGGCATTTCTCGTTCCAAACAAACTTCTTGTTTTTCTTCTACAATTCCGTAATCGGATTTGCTATCTTCGAAAATCCCTCGACAAACCATCGATAGTATCCTGCTAAACCCATAAAGCTATGCACTTCCATGACATTTGTTGGCGCAGGCCATTACATAATAGCCTCGACCTTAGCTGGATCCATGACGATACCTTCCTCGGAGATGACATGCCCTAAGTAGTGAATCTTTGATTGATAAAAAGAGCATTTGGATAATTTCCCAAACAATTTGTGCTCTCACAGACACTGTAGTACCAAGTACAAGTTCTCGTCATGATCCTCCGTCATACGAGAGTAAATCAAAATATCATCAATGAATACTTGGACGAACTTGTCCAAGTACTTGCGGAACACCCCGTTCATCAAACTCATAAATACTCCTCGGGCATTTGTCAATCCAAATGGTAATACAGTAAACTTGTAATGTCCAAACCTCGTCTTAAAGGAGGTCTTAGGGACGTCATCATCCTTGATCCATAAATTCCTTCACCAACGAAAGGTGTTCTAGACCTTCCGCTACTCCCTTATCGTTTAGTGTAAGGATCACATAAATATTTCACCCCTTGTGCATACACTTCCGTAACTATAAGGAAGAGATCAACCTCGGGGAAACTCCCTAGTTCCTCCCTATAGTCACACATCTCTGTCGCTCATCGTCGACCAAGCTCAACCGTTTTGTATTACAGTTGAGTATTGCCTCATGTGATTCCAACTAATCCATACCAATCATGACATCATAAGATCCTAGGATCATGACAGACAGGTTGGCACTTGTGAAAAACTCTCCCAGGTTAAGGGCACAACCCGTAACCTTTCCTCCAACCTTTTGTTTGGCTCCCGAATCCATCTCTACGAAGATAAACTTGTCCTGTTCAACTACCTTTACCTTAATCCTTTTTAGTGCTGCACCAGAAATGAAACTCTCGGTAGCACCGTGATCTATCAAAATACTAAAGATCTGGTTAGCGACAGTACCTGTCATCTCGAGCACAGTTGACTGATGCTCTGCCTGACGGTTATTCACCGTTGCATGAATCTGATGGGCCTTGCCCATATCTCCCACTGTAGTGGGTCTGGCTGATCTGGACACTTTGGTCCTCTCCACAGGGAAGTCACACTAGTAGTGTGGCTCCCCACATGTCCAACACCCCTTCTTCGTACCAATAGTACTGGTACCTGAAGCAGAAGATGACAACCCACTAGCCTAGAACCCTCGTCTGTTCTACTGAACAGGCCTAAACTGTTGTTGTTGCGGGCGACGCTGTTGTTGATGCGGTGGTACCCGATATGGTGTCCATTGTTGAGGCGGTGGTCATCGGGGTTTAGTGAAAGTGGATCCCCTCTGGAAGCCACGATATCCCGGTGTATGTCTTGCTGGTGTCTGGTGCTACTTTGTTCCAGATGAAACCTGCCCTACTGGTTTCCCTAGAGTCCTGGTCTGTCCCCCACTAATAAGTTCCTCCTCTGCTATGAGGGCCTTTTCGATGACATCATGTGAGGTTTGAGGCATCAAAATCCAAACCTTTGCATGCAGGCTGCCGTTAAGGCCAAACACGAACTGGTTGACCTTAAGTTTCTCCATGTTAAGGTGCGGAGAATATCGGAGCAGCTCCATAAAACAAGCCTCATACTTGGGTATCGTACAACCTCGCTGTCGTAAGGCGTTGAACTCATTGAGTTGACCCTCAATGAATTCCTCTGAAAGGTACCTCTCTCGGAACCGTTCCTCGAACAGTTCCCATGACACGTCTTCGATGACCATGTTCAGTTGTGGTAGGAGCATCTTCCACCATAGAAGAGTGCTCCCCTTCAATTGAAAGACCACCATTCGGACCTTCATGTTGGAGGTATAATCGTGAAGTGCGAAGCACATCTCCATGTTCTCCAACCATGCCTCGGCGGCTGTTTCATCCGGGTCACCAAAGAACTCAAGAAATTTGACTTTCTCGAGTTCACGGTGAATGCTACCAGTAACAGTCGGTGCACGTGGCAGAACCTCAGTGGGTGACGGGACTCTGGCCTCATCTCTATCCAAATGACTGATTAGTGCCTCAGACATGTGTTGAAAGGATCTCATCATCCTGAGTACATCACCAACTGCTATCTGCTCCTGCCTGAGAACTTGCTAGTCTCCCTGGAGGTTAGACCCCTTCGATGTGGATGCTACGGGAGGTGTTGCGCCTCCTACCCTAGCACCCCGTCGTCTGCCTCCGCGGTGTCCTCTAACCATGATTACCTGCACGCACACAATCAACTCGATTAGCAACAGTATAATCCAATCTTTTCAACGAAAGTTGTAGTGATCCCAAGTTGTGGGTTGAACCTGCTTTGATACCATATGTAACAAACCTCCTCGTTACGACGACAAACCTCTTATAACAAGTATAATTTTTTTTTTGTGTGTGCGTGTGTGTACAAGGATAATAAATACATTCAACTCTGTGTCACCATACGATGATGAACATAACGCCTACAATGCGATTACAACATAAAGATCTAAGACGCACATAAACCTTTGCAAGCAATGAACGACAATCAATCGACAAATAAAAAGACTGACTACCCGCCTGTCCTACCCTACAATGGTTAGGACCTCCAAGACACATAATAAATGCTCAAGCCTAGGTTCCCATCGATTTTAACCATTTAAGGTTTTAGGGCTAGCGACTGTTCTGAGGAACATGAAGGTGTCTACATCCCGCCCAACACAATATACCAAGCAATAGATGTTACAACCAAGTACAACAATAATAAATGAACATCCATGTCCTACCCGAAAAGCGCAAGTCAGAAAGGACTCCAACAACAACCAACCACTATTTAAGCCTTGAAAATTACTACGACTCAAATTGTCATTAAAGGAAGATCAATCACTCCATATGATTTCCATTAGTCGACAAGTTACCAAGTCTAACCTTAAGATAATGTACATTCAATTAAATGAAAATCCCCATTTACTAACTCATAATAACTTATTGTACTTAATTCAAGAATATTACATTTTGTATTTGTTGGTAACACTGAAAATTTACAATAACATTTCCATAAAATAATAACAACCTTACATCTTATATCATGCTAACCTTGCAATAAATTTCAATTACAATGCATCTTATATGTTATCAAATAACAATAAAACCACAATAACCTTTTCCATACATGGTAACCATATTACCTTTTATATTATAAAAGCATTGCAAATAAAATAACTAAACTGCAATAACATTATGTAACATCCTGCTCTAGTGCACTGAGAAAAGTTATTCTTTGAGGACACTTGCTCGCAAGTGATCCAAACTATTATGATATTAAAACATTTGTCCTTGATTATGATGTGTTATGGTAGATGACATGATGTTTTACTGCATTGATATAGACAGGTGCTACTGACTCGGTTTTACTGAGTGTGCAGAGTTTTGGACCTTGAGGATGCAGAGGCATCGACGAAACCCCTTGGACTCTGGATTGAGTCAGGGAGTGTGTTATTGGGGTTTGATGGTTTTACTGTGATTTTAGTACGTTTGATTAGATGATATGATGTGGACATGTTCTGACATGATTGTTGATGATGCAGGCTGACGATAGCTTGCCAAATAGTCTCACATATGGAGTAAAGGGGCCACACACACGACTGTTATAACCCTAAATTGCACCATCCATGCTGACCTGGCATCAGGCCAACTAATTTCCCTTCATTGCCAAAGCCATGCTGAACAAACTCTTCAAAAACCTCCTAAATCAAGTAACCCGCACCCTAACCTATCACTGGGCGCATTGGAACGCTGGCAGGCCTTATACTTCATGCGTTGGAACGCAGGCTGGCCCACTATAGCCAGCGTTTACCTAACAAAGCAAAAAATCAGGAAAGTTTCCGCCGGGACGAAAAGCTTTGGGTCAGTTAACTGGAACTCCCAGCCATGCATAGCCGAGAGTTTGTCTAAAACCCTAGCTCCTTCTAACCTATAAAAGAAGGGGTAGGGGTACTATTCAAAGGAGGAAAAATCATAGCAAAGAAACTCTGCCCAATTCCCGAATCTGTTTTTTCCCAACCCTTTAGCCTTTCCTCAAGCTTTAGGAGAATTCAAGAAAAGAAGTTGGAGGACAAAGAAGAGGAGGAGCCCAGGATCAGGATCGAGGAACGATGGCCGGTCTCTATAATCATTGTAAGTTGGTTCATATTGATATTAATAAAAAGATACTTTTCCCATCCCGAATACACGAGTTTTATATGTTTTATTTGATTTGTGTTTAATCTCTAACCCTCTAGTAGAACAATAGCATGCATGCGTAGTTTTGTCTTGATTGCAGGATCACTTTTTGGAAGGAGCAGCAGAAGCAAGGAGATAAAGCTCAACGGAGGATCTACACCAACCATCGATAAAAAGGTTGGTTGGTTCTTCCCTTGTTTTCTTGTGAAAAAGGGTTTTAGGTTGGGGTAGAAGGTTAAAGGTTATTTCTGAAGGGTCATGATCTGCATGCAAGTTTAAGCCCTAGATTGTTAGTCCGTAGGGTAGAATAACCCCACAACAGAATTGGCGACTCCACTGGGGATATTTACTCTTAGGGTTTTCAGATTTCATTAAAGGCTCTTGGGTAGTTCAAAGAAGTTGAGTTTTATGTTTCTTTGTTGTTTTTGTTTTCTGTTAGGTCAAAAGCTAGCAGGGAACCTGGTTATCAATACCATTTTTTCCTTGGCTGTTGCTTGACATTGATTCTCGGGACACATAGAGGTACACGCGGCCTGCATAAGTCCTGCACGCGTGTAACCCGTGCCATAACCTTCTACAGCCCGCATTTGAACACCTGCTGTAGTGGTTTCAGTAGCGTGTGGAGCCCAAGAAGTTTAAGAGGCAGTCTCCTCTTCCCTGTCAGAAGTTTACCTTCTCAGGGGGCTTTCTGGATCCTGTCTGTGTCTTCATTGGTTTATTGTCTTGTTTTCAGTCTGCCTTATTGTGTTGGATATCCTTTGAATTTGTTTTCTTTTTTGCAAATTTTCCTTTTCTGTTAAAATAGAAGCATCCAAGCCTTTTAGAGACCCTGGTTGTCAGTACCAGAGGCCTTTTTTCAGGTCTAGGCTTCCTGTGTATTGTTTTGTCTCAGTTTTTATACAGACCCACGGCCTGTTTAGGCTTAGCCCATGGGTACCCATGCACTGTTGTAGCTCAGCACGCGTTTGCACGCTTGCTGTCTTGGTGACAGTCGCAGGCTTGATTGGTAGCTTTTCAGCTTGAGTGGGGCAGTCATCCCCTCCTGTGGTGAGAAGAGATCCTCTCAGGGGTATAGAGTCTGGAGTTGCATAGTCAGTAGGTTAGGGCATCTTATCCTTAGCATGTGTTTGTTAGTTGATGTTTTGATAGAAAAGACAAAAGAGAAAAAATATTTGTTTTATGGTTTTTAGGCAAGTGTTAGAGTCAGTGTTGTCTTAATTTCTTTTTTGCATTTTGTGTTTTGATTCTTTTGCGATTTGCGCTTTAAGCCAGAGTTTTCTTTTCATTCTCTTGGTTTTGTTCTTGTCAACATTTTTCCTTGTTGCGTTATTTGGCAATAAAATAAAATAAAATTCTTGTTTCATTTTCTTCTTGATTCGAAGATTGTGTTGTTGCATCAGTAGCTTGGAAATAAGTCTTTTTGCATAAGTTTTTGTAGTGCATGTAGAGTATAAGTAGCTCGCATATTTGAGCGAAAGTCCTTCATATTTACAGCATGAAATCTTAGTAATTTTGAAAAGAAAAGAAGTCTTTCTTGTTGAAAAGTTGTTGGTTTTGCATTATAGTAAACGTTTTTGTTTCCAAGCATTTTTTGTTCTTTTTTCTTTGAGTCTTTTTACACACCATTAGTTTCACTTTCGTACCTTGTGACTTAAAAAGCCCATTAAAAGCAATGCTAATTAAAAGCAATTAGACTTTTCTGTTTGTAGGGTGCATATACTAGCTCAGGAATAGGGCCTTGGAATAGGTTGGAGAGAAAATTCTCCAAGGCCACCCAAACCAAACATTGGAGTCTGTCAATAGGGAGTGTAGAAGTCCAGTTACGGAAATTTATTCAGGACCCCCCTCTAACACAGGGGCTAAACATGAGGGTGCATAAGGAAAGGTAGTGGAGATAACCTCTCCAAAGCTGGACCGAGCGTTGTGGAGAACACATATAAAGGATTTGTTAAGGGATTCCGTCGTTTACATTTGCCATTTGGCTTCATATGTCTCGAATCCATTTGAGGTCATCAGTTGTCTTCTGGACCATTTGCTCTCGATACCCTTAGAATCATCGCGAGTGAGTGTCACAATCTGCCCTCACAGCATCATGGGTCCTCTCGAACTAGGTAATCGTTAACGTATAGTTCAAGCCACGACGGGAGTGCTAGTAGGCTGTGGCAGGGCTGTTGTCCACACCTCTCCCTCAACCTCTCTGGTAGTCGTGTGTGGCCCCTCTACTCCATATGTGAGTCTAGTCAGCAAGCTATCGTCAGCCTGCATCATCAACAATCATTATAGACATGTCCACATCATATCATCTAATAAAATGTACTAAAATCACTGTAAAACAATCAAACCCCAATAGCACACTCCCTGACTCGATCCAGAGCCCAATTGTTTCGTCGATGCCTCTGCATCCTCAAGGTCCAAAACCCTGCAAACTCAATAAAACCGAGTCAATAGCACCTGTCTATGTCAATGCAAAAAAACATCATGTCATCTATCATAATGCATCATAATCAAGGACAAAAGTTTTAATATCATTATAGTCTGGATCACTTGCAAGCAAGTGTCCTCAAAGAATAAGTCTTCTCAGTGCACCAGAGCGAGATGTTACATACACCCCCTCTTGGTATAAAATTCGTACCGAAGTTTCATAGTATAAATGTCGAAATAAGTATGTCACAGTATCATAAGTCTATCTATCAAACAAAAATGGAAACTGCTAGCGAATATCATATGCGTCCTCCCAGGTCACCAATTGTGGACTATAATTATCCCATTGGACCTTGACCTGATCTACCGTTCGACGTCGTAATTGTCGAATGCGATGATCTAAGATTCAGACCGGCTCATCCATGAGCGCTCCCTCATCTGATACCTGCAAGGAACTCATGTCAATAACATGTGTAGGATCACTAATATAATGTCTCAAAACAGAAACATGAAAAACATCGTGCATACACCTCAAGGAACAAGGTAAGGCTAGTCGATAGGCCATGGGCCCCTTTCTCTCCACAATCTCGAAAGGTCCCCCAAACCTAGGAGAGAGTTTAGCTCCCTTTCCAAACTTTATCAAACTCTTATGTGGTTTAACCCGCAAGAAGACTCGATCGTTGACCTCATAACTATGGTCGACTCAGTGTGCATTGGCATAAATCTTATGTTGAACTTGTGCTTCTTTAATTCTTTGTCTTATGGTTTTCATTTGTTCTTCCATTTCTTGGATCGCTTCTGGTCCCACCAGGAATCTATCCTCAAGCCAATCCCAACTCAAGGGCATCCGACATGGTCACCTGTAAAGAAACTCGAAAGGCGCCAGATTAATGGTGCTTTGGTAATTTTTGTTGAAAGAAAACTCTACTAGTGGAAACAATTATTCCCAATGCTTTTGTTGGTCCATCATGTACATGCGCAACATGTCTTCCAAGGTTTGGTTGGTTCGTTCAGTCTGCCCATCAGTCTCTGGGTGATACACAGTACTAAAGTTAAGTTGGGTTCCCAAGGCCTCTTGGAAACTTGTCCAAAATCGTCTAGTAAACATCGATCCTCGATCGGATATAAACCTCTTAGGCATGCCATGCTGCCTCACAATCTCATTGATGCAAACTCTAGCTATGTCAGGTGCCTGATACATCGTACGCATAGGAATAAAGTGAGCACTCTTCGTCAAAGTGTCTACTACTACAAAAATCGAGTCATGTCTCCTTGCTATCAGTGGAAATCCAACAATAAAATCCATTGAAATAACCTCCCATTTCGATTCCAAAATGGCATGTGGTTGAATAATCTTGTTGGGTGTCTATGTTCAGCCTTTACCTACTGACACTCTAGACTTCTAGCCACATAGTTGACTATGTCGGCCTTCATTCCCTTGCAGAAGAATAAGGGTTTAAGGTCTGCCCTCATCTTCATGACCCCCGAGTGAGCCATGTAAACTACTCTATGAGCCTAACTCAGGATCAACCTCCTCAACTCGTCGTTTGGAGGTATGTAAATCCGACCTTTAAACCTCAATTAACCATCACTATCAAATGAAAATCCCTCATATCGTGGTACCATCATTGTGTTTTGTCCGATAAAAACCTCGACCTCTTTATAAAATTCATCGTCACGCTGTAAAGTGATAATATTCTCACGTAGATTCATCTGAAGAGGCAACACCAAAAGGATGTGTGGTCTCCGACTCAAAGCATATGCCACTTGGTTCACTATTCCCTTTATGTAAGTAATCTCAAAGTCATACTCGCTAAGCAATTCCGACCAACGTCGTTGTCGCGCATTTAGGTTGGTTTGCGTAAAAATGTGTTGTAGTCCTCAATGATCAGTATTTAGTTCAAATTTTTGTCCAACAAGGTAGTGTCTCCAAACCTTCAAGGAATATACGATGGCTAATAACTCCAAATAGTGCGTCGCGTAGTTTTCCTCATGCCTTCTCTGTTTCCTCAAAATGTAAGCAATCACTTATCCATCTTGCATCAAGACTCTGCCTAAGCCTTCCTTGGATGTGTTTATGTATACCAAGAAGTTCGCATCCATGTCAGGGACCTTTAGTATTGGTGCTATCGTTAACAACTCCTTAAGCCTCCGAAATGCTTCTGGGCATTTCTCGTTCCAAACAAACTTCTTGTTTTTCTTCTACAATTCCGTAATCGGATTTGCTATCTTCGAAAATCCCTCGACAAACCATCGATAGTATCCTGCTAAACCCATAAAGCTATGCACTTCCATGACATTTGTTGGCGCAGGCCATTACATAATAGCCTCGACCTTAGCTGGATCCATGACGATACCTTCCTCGGAGATGACATGCCCTAAGTAGTGAATCTTTGATTGATAAAAAGAGCATTTGGATAATTTCCCAAACAATTTGTGCTCTCACAGACACTGTAGTACCAAGTACAAGTTCTCGTCATGATCCTCCGTCATACGAGAGTAAATCAAAATATCATCAATGAATACTTGGACGAACTTGTCCAAGTACTTGCGGAACACCCCGTTCATCAAACTCATAAATACTCCTCGGGCATTTGTCAATCCAAATGGTAATACAGTAAACTTGTAATGTCCAAACCTCGTCTTAAAGGAGGTCTTAGGGACGTCATCATCCTTGATCCATAAATTCCTTCACCAACGAAAGGTGTTCTAGACCTTCCGCTACTCCCTTATCGTTTAGTGTAAGGATCACATAAATATTTCACCCCTTGTGCATACACTTCCGTAACTATAAGGAAGAGATCAACCTCGGGGAAACTCCCTAGTTCCTCCCTATAGTCACACATCTCTGTCGCTCATCGTCGACCAAGCTCAACCGTTTTGTATTACAGTTGAGTATTGCCTCATGTGATTCCAACTAATCCATACCAATCATGACATCATAAGATCCTAGGATCATGACAGACAGGTTGGCACTTGTGAAAAACTCTCCCAGGTTAAGGGCACAACCCGTAACCTTTCCTCCAACCTTTTGTTTGGCTCCCGAATCCATCTCTACGAAGATAAACTTGTCCTGTTCAACTACCTTTACCTTAATCCTTTTTAGTGCTGCACCAGAAATGAAACTCTCGGTAGCACCGTGATCTATCAAAATACTAAAGATCTGGTTAGCGACAGTACCTGTCATCTCGAGCACAGTTGACTGATGCTCTGCCTGACGGTTATTCACCGTTGCATGAATCTGATGGGCCTTGCCCATATCTCCCACTGTAGTGGGTCTGGCTGATCTGGACACTTTGGTCCTCTCCACAGGGAAGTCACACTAGTAGTGTGGCTCCCCACATGTCCAACACCCCTTCTTCGTACCAATAGTACTGGTACCTGAAGCAGAAGATGACAACCCACTAGCCTAGAACCCTCGTCTGTTCTACTGAACAGGCCTAAACTGTTGTTGTTGCGGGCGACGCTGTTGTTGATGCGGTGGTACCCGATATGGTGTCCATTGTTGAGGCGGTGGTCATCGGGGTTTAGTGAAAGTGGATCCCCTCTGGAAGCCACGATATCCCGGTGTATGTCTTGCTGGTGTCTGGTGCTACTTTGTTCCAGATGAAACCTGCCCTACTGGTTTCCCTAGAGTCCTGGTCTGTCCCCCACTAATAAGTTCCTCCTCTGCTATGAGGGCCTTTTCGATGACATCATGTGAGGTTTGAGGCATCAAAATCCAAACCTTTGCATGCAGGCTGCCGTTAAGGCCAAACACGAACTGGTTGACCTTAAGTTTCTCCATGTTAAGGTGCGGAGAATATCGGAGCAGCTCCATAAAACAAGCCTCATACTTGGGTATCGTACAACCTCGCTGTCGTAAGGCGTTGAACTCATTGAGTTGACCCTCAATGAATTCCTCTGAAAGGTACCTCTCTCGGAACCGTTCCTCGAACAGTTCCCATGACACGTCTTCGATGACCATGTTCAGTTGTGGTAGGAGCATCTTCCACCATAGAAGAGTGCTCCCCTTCAATTGAAAGACCACCATTCGGACCTTCATGTTGGAGGTATAATCGTGAAGTGCGAAGCACATCTCCATGTTCTCCAACCATGCCTCGGCGGCTGTTTCATCCGGGTCACCAAAGAACTCAAGAAATTTGACTTTCTCGAGTTCACGGTGAATGCTACCAGTAACAGTCGGTGCACGTGGCAGAACCTCAGTGGGTGACGGGACTCTGGCCTCATCTCTATCCAAATGACTGATTAGTGCCTCAGACATGTGTTGAAAGGATCTCATCATCCTGAGTACATCACCAACTGCTATCTGCTCCTGCCTGAGAACTTGCTAGTCTCCCTGGAGGTTAGACCCCTTCGATGTGGATGCTACGGGAGGTGTTGCGCCTCCTACCCTAGCACCCCGTCGTCTGCCTCCGCGGTGTCCTCTAACCATGATTACCTGCACGCACACAATCAACTCGATTAGCAACAGTATAATCCAATCTTTTCAACGAAAGTTGTAGTGATCCCAAGTTGTGGGTTGAACCTGCTTTGATACCATATGTAACAAACCTCCTCGTTACGACGACAAACCTCTTATAACAAGTATAATTTTTTTTTTGTGTGTGCGTGTGTGTACAAGGATAATAAATACATTCAACTCTGTGTCACCATACGATGATGAACATAACGCCTACAATGCGATTACAACATAAAGATCTAAGACGCACATAAACCTTTGCAAGCAATGAACGACAATCAATCGACAAATAAAAAGACTGACTACCCGCCTGTCCTACCCTACAATGGTTAGGACCTCCAAGACACATAATAAATGCTCAAGCCTAGGTTCCCATCGATTTTAACCATTTAAGGTTTTAGGGCTAGCGACTGTTCTGAGGAACATGAAGGTGTCTACATCCCGCCCAACACAATATACCAAGCAATAGATGTTACAACCAAGTACAACAATAATAAATGAACATCCATGTCCTACCCGAAAAGCGCAAGTCAGAAAGGACTCCAACAACAACCAACCACTATTTAAGCCTTGAAAATTACTACGACTCAAATTGTCATTAAAGGAAGATCAATCACTCCATATGATTTCCATTAGTCGACAAGTTACCAAGTCTAACCTTAAGATAATGTACATTCAATTAAATGAAAATCCCCATTTACTAACTCATAATAACTTATTGTACTTAATTCAAGAATATTACATTTTGTATTTGTTGGTAACACTGAAAATTTACAATAACATTTCCATAAAATAATAACAACCTTACATCTTATATCACGCTAACCTTGCAATAAATTTCAATTACAATGCAACTTATATGTTATAAAATAACAATAAAACCACAATAACCTTTTCCATACATGATAACCATATTACCTTTTATATTATAAAAGCATTGCAAATAAAATAACTAAACTGCAATAACATTATGTAACATCCCGCTCTAGTGCACTGAGAAAAGTTATTCTTTGAGGACACTTGCTCGGAAGTGATCCAAACTATTATGATATTAAAACATTTGTCCTTGATTATGCTGTGTTATGGTAGATGACATGATGTTTTACTGCATTGATATAGACAGGTGCTACTGACTCGGTTTTACTGAGTGTGCAGAGTTTTGGACCTTGAGGATGCAGAGGCATCGACAAAACCCCTTGGACTCTGGATTGAGTCAGGGAGTGTGTTATTGGGGTTTGATGGTTTTACTATGATTTTAGTACGTTTGATTAGATGATATGATGCAGACGTGTTCTGACATGATTGTTGATGATGTAGGCTGACGATAGCTTGCCAACCAGTCTCACATATGGAGTAAAGGGGCCACACACACGACTGTTATAACCCTAAATTGCACCATCCATGCTGACCTGGCATCAGGCCAACTCATTGCCCTTCATTTCCAAAGCCATGCTGAACAAACTCTTCAAAAACCTCCTAAATCAAGTAACCCGCACCCTAACCTATCACTGGGCGCATTGGAACGCTGGCAGGCCTTATACTTCATGCATTGGAATGTGGGCTGGCCCACTACAGCCAGCGTTTACCTAACAAAGCAAAAAATTAGGAAAGTTTCCGCCGGGACGAAAAGCTTTGGGTCAGTTAACTGGAACTCCGAACCATGCATAGCTGAGAGTTTGTCTAAAACCCTAGCTCCTTCTAACCTATAAAAGAAGGGCTAGGGGTACTATTCAAAGGAGGAAAAATCATAGCAAAGAAACTCTGCCCAATTGTCGAATCCATTTTTTCCCAACCCTTTATCCTTTCCTCAAGCTTTAGGAGAATTCAAGAAAAGCAGTTGGAGGACAAAGAAGAGGAGGAGCCCAGGATCAGGATCGAGGAACGATGGCTGGTCTCTATAATCATTGTAAGTTGGTTCATATTGAGATTAATAAAAAGATACTTTTCCCATCCCGAATACACGAGTTTTATATGTTTTATTTGATTTGTGTTTAATCTCTAACCCTCTAGTAGAACAATAGCATGCATGCATAGTTTTGTCTTGATTGCAGGATCACTTTTTGGAAGGAGCAATAGAAGCAAGGAGATAAAGCTCAACGGAGGATCTACACCAACCGTCGATAAAAGGGTTAGTTGGTTCTTCCCTTGTTTGCTTGTGAAAAAGGGTTTTAGGTTGGGGTAGAAGGTTAAAGGTTATTTCTGAAGGGTCATGATCTGCATGCAAGTTTAAGCCCTAGCTTGTTAGTCCGTAGGGTAGAATAACCCCACAACAGAATTGGCGACTCCACTGGGGATATTTACTCTTAGGGTTTTCGGATTTCATTAAAGGCTCTTGGGTAGTTCAAAGAAGTTGAGTTTTATGTTTCTTTGTTGTTTTTGTTTTCTGTTAGGTCAAAAGCTAGCAGGGAACCTGGTTATCAATACCAGTTTTTCCTTGGCTGTTGCTTGACATTGATTCTCGGGACACACAGGGGTACACGCAGCCTGCAGAAGTCCTGCACGTGTGTAACCCGTGCCATAACCTTCTACAACCCGCATTTGAACACCTGCTGTAGTGGTTTCAGTAGCGTGTGGAGCCCAAGAAGTTTAAGAGGCAGTCTCCTCTTCCTTATCAGAAGTTTACCTTCTCAGGGGGCTTTCTGGATCCTGTCTGTGTCTTGATTGGTTTATTGTCTTGTTTTGAGTCTGCCTTATTGTGTTGGATATCCTTTGAATTTGTTTTCCTTTTTGCAAATTTTCCTTTTCTATTGAAATAGAAGCATCCAAGCCTTTTAGAGACCCTGGTTGTCAGTACCAGAGGCCCTTTTTTAGGTCTGGGCTGCCTGTGTATTGTTTTGTCTCAGTTTTTATACAGACCCGCGGCCTATTTAGGCTTAGCCCGTGGGTACCCGCGTGCTGTTGTAGCTCAGCACGTGTTTGCACGCGTGCTGTCTTGGTGACAGTCGCAGGCTTGATTGGTATCTTTTCAGCTTGGGTGGGGAAGTCATCCCCTCCTGTGGTGAGAAGAGATCCTCTTAGGGGTATAGAATCTGGAGTTTCATAGTCAGCAGGTTAGGGCATCTTATCCTTAGCATGTGTTTGTTAGTTGATGTTTTGATAGAAAAGACAAAAGAGAAAAAATATTTGTTTTATGGTTTTTAGGCAAGTGTTAGAGTCAGTGTTGTCTTAATTGCTTTTTTGCATTTTGTGTTCTAATTCTTTTGCGATCTGCGCTTTAAGACAGAGTTTTCTTTTCATTCTCTTGGTTTTGTTCTTGTCAACATTTTTCCTTGTTGTGTTATTTGGCAATAAAATAAAATAAAATTCTTGTTTCATTTTCTTCTTGATTCGAAGATTGTGTTGTTGCATCAGTAGCTTGAAAATAAGTCTTTTTGCATAAGTTTTTGCAGTGCATGTAGAGTATAAGTAGCTTGCATATTTGAGCGAAAGTCCTTCATATTTACTGCATGAAATCTTAGTAATTTTGAAAAGAAAAGAAGTCTTTCTTGTTGAAAAGTTGTTGGTTTTGCATTATAGTAAACGTTTTTGTTTCCAAGAATTTTTTGTTCTTTTTTCTTTGAGTCTTTTTACACACCATCAGTTTCACTTTCGGACCTTGTGACTTAAAAATCCCATTAAAAGCAACGCTAATTAAAAGCAATTAGACTTTTCTGTTTGTAGGGTGCATATACTAGCTCAGGAATAGGGCCTTGGAATAGGTTGGAGAGAAAATTCTCCAAGGCCACCCAAACCAAACATTGGAGTCTGTCAATAGGGAGTGTATAAGTCCAGTTACGAAAATTTATTCAGGACACCCCTCTAACACAGGGGCTAAACATGAGGGAATGTAAGGAAAGGTAGCGGAGATGACCTCTCCAAAGCTGGACCGAGCGTTGTGGAGAACACATATAGAGGATTTGTTACGGGATTTCGTCGTTTACATTTGCCACGGGGCTTCGTGGGTCTCGAATCCATTCGAGGTCCTCAGTTTTCTTCCAGACCATTTGCTCTCGATACCCTTGACAGGTTTTGGGCTTGATACCCTGCTCATTGTGGTCTACCCGACTGCCGACTGTACCCGCCTGATGACTGTTCACGTGCTGGAAAACTAGTTGCCAATCCTTTCTAGGGACATACATGGGTGACTGCAGGGGTATACCGTGGTACCTAGGACAGGCATCGGGCCACGCTTTGCAGAGTATACCCGGAGGGTGCTTCCGTATTCGAGTTGCACTTGCACCGGTAAGTTGCTCTAGTGTTGGTTGTTGTAACTGTTCTTCCAACTAGTTTAGTGCTTGCTTGATTTATCTTCTAGGGGCT
>ML781981.1:726593-740118 GCA_009831015.1 Picea engelmannii | reverse complement strand
ACTAAGGAATGGAGGAAACATAATAAGGGAAAGAGGGGAACTTTTGGTAAAAAGCGAGGTCAACATAGTAAAGAATTTGCAATTAAGAACCTTCTAATTTGAACTAAATTAGCAACTTCATTTTAGGGAAAGTATTTAAACCTGTGAGGGAATATGGGAACACCTAGTAGTAAATTTAGGAGCAACTCTAGGTGGGTGAGGGAAATAAGACAATTTAATAAATTAAAGAAAATAGTTAATGGAGAAACATGGGGGATGGATGACACTTGTGCGAAGGAGAATATTTAGAAGATTTTTATTAAAACTTAATTTAAATGTGATTTAGGGAAAGATGGAAGTTATAAAAACTCTATAAGATAAAGGGATTAATTTAAACATTACGCTACTGAATTTGTGACTTGAGTGATTACTTGTGGGGAGTTGGGATTTCCCAGCTCGGATAGGAGTGGTAGCTTGACCTTGCAAGGCGAGCTGGGAGCTAGACGTACCATCTGGATAGTGTGTGGCCCCTTTGCGGCTTGGGGGGCTAAGGGGGAAGCTTAGTACCCCTAGCGTTGGTTAGGAGGTACCGGTGATGTCTCGACGGTCGACGAGCGGGAGCGGCACAGAGCTCAAGTGTGGGATAGCGTCTTCGGGTTATTCATTGTCGGTCACAGGTACGCAAGTGCGTTTGTTTGTTTAAGAATAAAAAGAAAATTGTTTAAAGTTGTATATGAATCCTTATGATGATGATTGATGTGTTGAATTTTGGATCATCCGGTTTTCTTTATTCTTGTTTTTTGTGCCTAGATTGTTATAACCCCGCAATCCTTTTGATGAGTTATCCTTGGCTTTGAAATTCTCTTACTATTGGCTGCAATTTCGTATTGGTGTTCTTTAGGCATTTATAAATTACGGTGGGCCTTTATATATGACTGTGGGAATTTTGTTTTAATGTGGGCATTTAAATATGACTGTGGGCGTTTTTATATATGGCTATGGGTGTTTTGTAATAATGGGGGCATTTATATATTACTGTGGGCATTTTGTATTGTTGTAGGCATTTTTATATATGACTATGGGTGTTTTGTTTTAATGTGGGCATTTATATATGACTGTGGGCGTTTATATCTGATTGGGGGCGTTTTTAAATATGGCTATATTGGCATTCCATTTTTGTAAAATTTAGTTCTAAGCATTCGTTCTGGCAATGAGTGTATTGGCATTTTCATTTTGTAAAATTTGTTTTGAGAATTCATTCTGGAAATGAGTGTATTGGCATTCCATTTTTGTAAAATTTAGTTATGAGAATTTGTTTTGGCAATGAGTGTATTGGCATTTCGTTTTTGTAAAATTTAGTTCTGAGAATTCGTTTTGGCAATGAGTGTATTGGCATTTTCGTTTTGTAAAATTTGTTCTAAGATTTCGTTCTGGCAATGAGTGTATTGGCATTTCCATTTTGTAAAATTTAGTTCTGAGAATGCATTCTGGCAATGAGTGTATTGGCATTTCCGTTTTTGTAAAATTAGTTTAGAGAATTCGTTCTGCAATGGGTGTCGGGCATTTTCATTTTGTATTGTTCTGTAAATTCGTCTTTGGCAACCTCCGTCCTTGGCAAAGGAAGTTCTCCCTCCTTAAACTATCATTGATTTCTGGATTGTCTCATAACATATGCACATCGATTTATCTAATTTCTGGATTGTCTCTTAATTATAGGCACAACGTTTCATCCTTATTTTCTGGATTGTTTCTAATTGTATGCATTGGTGTACCTCCAAGGATTTTAAATAACTTTTACTTGACAGCAATCCCATCCTTATGGTGACACTATTTTATTTTGATTATGCATTAACAACGTTTCAACTCCTTCATATAGGCTAAATTCCCATCTTTATATTTTGGTTTACGTTGACAACTATCCTTTGTTAATCTTGCTGCTTCCTTTTACCTTTATTTCTTTTGGATATTTACAAGTGTAGTAAAACTTTTATCCCTTGCCTCGGCCCTCAATTATTTATTAATACCAAAGATAGGCTGATAAGATATCCACTGACTCATATGTTTTCACCCTTTTTCTCTATAAATTTTATTTGTATAGATCTTAATATTGTTATTCCATCGTTATCTTTTGTTTTAACTTTTAATTTATTCTAGCATGTTAAATGGGGCATCGAAAATGCACATGATCTATCAAGTGTAGAGTTTCATTATTATTGGATGAAGGGTATGAATATTGTAGAACCTTTTTAGATATCTTTGCATAATTATGAAATGGTTTAAGATTTTAAAAATGATTATTATAATTAGATTGATGAAGTGTTTCCTTTATTAATAATAATAATAATAACAATTATTAATATCATTGTTACTATTATCCTTACCAGTGGGATGAGGAATTTGTATGTAAAGGTTGTTAAGATATACACAATTTAATTCCTTGGACATTGTTGTACATAGTCCCCATGATTATTGGTTAGTGATTTAAATTAGAATTTTTATAACAAGAATAACATTTTAAGGTAAATTGATTTAGATGGAACTATGATGACTCTTGAAAAATCAAAATTCACAAAGGAAATTGTTTCAAGGTGGATTTAGATTGTACCTTATGATATTATGCACTTTAGACATGCATTGCAGGGCTTGTAGTGGAGGTTGGAATATGATGTGTTAATTTCCTTACTGGCTTTATTAATTATCAGTGTCTTGTAATGTGATTGTTATTCTTGCAAAGTTATTGTAACTTAAAATGAAATGGTGTTGTATGGCAATGATATTGTAGTTTTATTGTTATGGATAACACATAAGATGTAAGGTGATTGTTATTTTTGGCAAAGTTAATGTGATATAAATGTAATGTGTTTATTATTTCATGGCAGCGTTATTGTAATGTTTATTGTTATTGATAAACATATATGGTGGAATGTCCTTGAATTAAGTACAATAAATTATTCTGAGTTAGTAAATGAGGGTTGTTGTTCATTTAAATAATGTTGTACTTGGTTGGTAAACCTTCTGTGCGCTTGGTCTGCTTGTGTCGGGCGGGATGTAGACACCTCCATGTTCCTCAAAATAGTCGCCAGCCCTGAGACCTTAAATGGTTAAAATCGATGGGAACCTGGGCTTGAGCGTTGCTTATGTGTCTTGGAGGTCCTAACCATTGCAGGGTAGGACGGGAGGGTAGTTAGTCTTACTTATTGTCAATTGATCGTTGTTAAATGCATGTAGTTACTTGTTGTGTGTCTTATTTCATCTTGTTGTGTTCGTCGTGGTTTGTGTCTTGTTCGTCGTTGGGTGGCGACGCAGAGTCGAATGTGTTTGTTTCCCTTGTAAACATGCACACACACTTTTAAAAGCCAAAAAAAAAATTGCACTTGTTATATGAGGTTTGTCATTGTAATGAGGAGGGCATTACATATGGTATCAGAGCGGGCTTGATCCGCGACTTGGGATCGCTATGGATTTCGTTGACATGATTTGATTATACTGTTGCTAATCGAGTTGATTTTGTGCATGCAGGTAATCATGGTTAGAGGGCGCCGCAGAGGCAGACGACGGGGTGCTAGGGGAGGAGGCGCGACGACCCCAGTAGCATCCATGACGGAGGGGTCTAACCCCCAGGGAGACGAGTAGGTTCTCGGACAGGAGCAGATAGCAGTTGGTGATGTAGTCGGGATGATGAGATCCTTTTAGCGCATGTTCGAGACACTGATCAACAGTTTGGACAGAGAGGAGGTCAGGGCGTTGGCACCCGCTGAGGTTCCACCGCGCGCATCGGTCGTTACTGGTAGCATTCACCGTGAACTCGAGAAGGTCAAATTTCCTGAGTTCTTTAGTGCCCAGGACGACGTAGCCACTAAGGCATGGTTGGAGAACATGGCGATGTGCTTCACACTTCACGATTATACCTCCAACATGAAGGTCTGTATGGAGGTCTTTCAACTGAAGGGGAGTGCTCTTCTATGGTGGAAGATGCTCCTATCGCAGCTGAACATGGTCGTCGAAGACATGTCATGGGAACTGTTTGAGGAACGGTTTTGAGAGAGGTACCCTTCAGAGGAATTCATTGAGCGTCAGCTCAATGAGTTCAATGCCTTACGATAGGGAGGTCGTACGGTGCCCGAGTACGAGGCATGTTTTATGGAGCTTCTCCAGTATGCTCTGCATCTTAACACGAAGAAACTTAAGGTCATCAGGTTTGTGTTTGGCCTTAACGACAGCCTACGTGAAAAGGTTAGGATTTTGATTTCCTCAAGCCTTGCACGATGTCGTCCAGAAGGCCCTCATAGCATTGGAGGAGCTTATTAGTGGGGGTCAGACCAAGACTCCAGTGAGACCAGCAGGGCAAGTTTCATATGGAACACGCCAGCACCAGACACCAGTGAGACATATGCTGGGATATCGTGGCTTCCAGAGGGGATCCACTTTCACCACACCCCAACAACCACCGCCTTAGCAGCAGACACCTTATCGAGGACCATAGCATCAAAAACAATGTCGCCAGCAGAAGCAACAGTTTAGGCATGTTCAGCAGAACAAACCAGGGTTCCAGGCTGGTGGGTCGTCATCTTATACTTCGGGTACCAAGACTACTGGGTTGAAGAAAGGGTGTTGGATGTGTGGGGAGCCACACTACCAGCACGACTGTCCTGTGGAGAGGACTAGAGAGTCTGGATCAGACAGACCCACTACAATGGGAGATATGGGCAAGGCCCATTGGATTCATGCAGTGGTGAATAACCGCCAAGCAGAGCATCAGTGGACTGTGCTCGAGACGACAGGTACTGTCGCTGACTAGATCCTTAGTATTTTGATAGATCCCGGTGCTACCGAGAGTTTCATTTCTGGTGCAACGCTAAAAAGGATTAAGGTAAAGGCATTCAAACAGAATGAGTTTAGCTTCTTGGAAATGGCCTCGAGAGCCAAACAAAATGTTGGAGGAAATGTTACGGGCTGTGCCCTTAACCTAGGAGAGTTTTTCATGAGGGCCAACTTGTACGTCATGATCTTAGGATCTTATGATGTTGTAATTGGTATGGATTGGTTGGAATCGCATGAGCTGATACTCAACTGTAAGACAAAATGGTTGAGCTTGGTCGATGACGAGGGATAGAGACGTGTGATTGTAGGATGAAACTAGGGAGTTTCCCTGAGGTTCGTCTCTTCCTTACAGCTATGGAAGAGTATGCGCAAGGGGTGAAAGATTTATGCGATCCTTGCATTAAACGAGAAGGGAGTAGCAGAAGGTCTAGGACACCTTCCGGTGGTGAGAGAGTTTGTGGACGTATTTATAGAGGAGTTACCTGGGATGTTGTTGGAGAGAGAGTTGGAGTTTACCATAGACCTAAAACTGGGGACTGAACCGATAGAAAGAACGCCTTATCGGATGTCCACCGCGGAGTTACAAGAGTTGAAAATGCAACTGAAGGAGTTGATGGACCTGGGACTGATATGTCCTAGTGTGTCACCGTGGGGTGCACCTGTTATTTTCATTCAGAAGAAGGATGGATCGTGGAGGCTTTGCATTGACTACCGTCAACTGAAGAAGGCTACGATCAAGAATCATTATCTCTTGCCAATAATTGATGATCTATTCGATCAAATGAAGGGTGCAACTGTGTTCTCCAAGATCAATTTGCGATCAGGGTATCACCAGTTACAGATCAAGGAGGATGATGTCCCTAAGACCACCTTTAAGATGAGGTTTGGACACTATGATTTTACTGTTTTACCATTTGTACTGACAAATGCCCCACGGGTATTTATGAGTTTGATGAATGGAGTGTTCCGCGAGTACTTGGACAAGTTTGTCCAAGTATTCATTGACAATATTTTGATCTACTCTCAGACGATGGAGGAGCATGAAGAGAACTTGCACTTGGTACTATAGTGTCTGTGAGAGCACAAGTTGTATGGGAAGTTGTCCAAATGCTCTTTTTATCAATTGAGGATTCACTACTTAGGGCATGTCATCTCCGGCGAAGGTATCGCCATGGATCCAGCCAAGGTCGAGGCTATTATGGAATGGCCTGTACCAACGAATGTCACGGCAGTGTGTAGCTTTATTGGTTTAGAAGGATACTATCGACGGTTTGTCGAGGGGTTTTCAAAGATAGCAAATTCGATCACGGAATTGCAGAAGAAAAACAAGAAGTTTGTTTGGACCGAGAAATACATGAAAGAATTTTGGAGGCTTAAGGAGTTGTTGACGACAACACCGACACTAAAGGTCCCTGACATGGATGCAGACTTCTTGGTATGCACAGACGCATCCAAGAAAGCTTTAGGCGGAGTCTTGAGGCAAGATGGACGAGTGATTGCTTACATTTCAAGGAAAATGAGAAGGCATGAGGAGAACTACGCAACGCACGATTTGGAGTTATTAGCCATCGTATATGCCTTGAAGGTTTGGAGACACTACCTTGTTGGATGAAAATTTGAATTAAAGACTGACCATTGTGGAATACAACACATTTTTACGCAAAGTGGACTGAACGCACGACAACGACGTTGGTCGGAATTTCTTAGCGAGTACGACTTTGAGATTTCTTACATAAAAGGAATAGTGAACTGAGTGGCGGATGCTTTGAGTCAGAGACCATGCATCTTTTCAGTGTTACCTCTTCAGATGAATCTACGTGAGAATATTCTCACTTTATAGTGTGACGATGACTGGTACAAAGAGGTTGAGGATTTTATCGGACAAAACACCATGATGGTACCACAATATGAGGGATTTTCATTTGATAGCGATGGGTTATTGAGGTTTAGAAGTTGGATTTATGTACCGCCAAACGACAAGTTGAGGATGTAGATCCTGAGTGAGGCTCATAGAACAGTTTACATGGCTCACCCACGAGTCACGAAGATGAGAGCAGACCTTAAACCCTTATTCTTCTGGAAGGGAATGAAGGTTGACATAGTCAACTATGTGGCCAGATGTTTGGAGTGCCAGCAGGTAAAGGCTGAACATAGACACCCAAAAGGATTACTTTAACCACATGCCATTCCAGAATCAAAATGGGAGGTTATTTCGATGGATTTTATTGTTGGATTTCCATTGACGGCTAGGAGACATGACTCAATTTTTGTAGTAGTAGACACTCTGACGAAGAGTGCCCACTTTATTCCTGTTCATACAACGTATCAGGCACCTGACATAGCTAGATTTTTCATCAGTGAGATTGTGAGGCTGCATGGCATGCCTAAGAGGATTATATCCGATTGAGGATTGTTGTTTATTGGACGATTTTGGATGAGTTTCCAAGAGGCCTTGGGATCCCAACTTAACTTTAGTACTGCGTATCACCCAAAGAATGATGGATAGACTGAACAAACAAACCAAACCTTGGAAGACATGTTGCGCATGTACGTGATGGAACAACAAAAGCGTTGGGAGGAATTCTTGCCACTAGTAGAGTTTGCTTACAAAAACAGTTACCAGAGCACCATTAAGATGGCGCCTTTTGAGTTTCTTTATGGGCGACCATGTTGGACGCCCTTGAGTTGGGATTAGCTTGAGAATAGGGTCCTAGTGGGACCAAAAGAGATCTAGGAAATGGAAGAGAAAATGCAAACCATAAGACAAAGGATTAAAGAAGCGCATGATCGACAAAAGAGTTATGCCAATGCAGACCGAGTCGACTATAGTTATGAGGTCGGTGATTGAGTCTTCTTGCGGGTTAAACCGCATAAGAGTTTGATCAAGTTTGGAAAGGGAGATAAACTCTCTCCTAGGTTTGTGGGACCTTTTGAGATTGTGGAGAGAAAGGGGCACGTGGCCTATCGACTAGCCTTGCCTGATTCCTTGAGGCATATGCATGATTTTTTTCATGTATCTGTTTTGAGACATTATATTAGTGATCCTACACATGTGATTGACATGAGTTACTTGCAGGTATCAGACGAGGGAGTGCTTACGGCTGAGTCAGTTTGCATCTTAGATCACCGTGTTTGAGAGTTACGACGTCGAACGATAGATCAGGTCAAGGTCCAGTGGGACAATTATAGTCCGCACTTGGCGACCTGGGAGGACACATATGATATTCACCAACAGTTTCCATTTTTGTTGATAGATAGACTTATGATACTGTGATACACTTATTTCTTCACTTATACTATGAATCTTCAGGACAAAGTTTAGACAAAGAGGGGGTGTATGTAACATCTCGCTCTGGCGCACTGAGAAAACTTATTCTTTGAGGACACTTACTCGCAAGTGATCCAGACTATTAAAATATTAAAAAATTTGTCCTTGATTATGATGCGTTATGGTAGATGACATGATGTTTTAGTGCATTGACATAGACAGGTGCTATTGACTCAGTTTTACTGAGTGTGCAGGGTTTTGGACCTTGAGGATGCAGAGGCATCGACGGAACCCCTTGGACTCTGGATTGATTCAGAGAGTGTGCTATTGGGGTTTGATGGTATTACTATGATTTTAGTACGTTTGATTAGATGATATGATGTGGACATGTTCTGACATAATTTTTGATGATGCAGGCTGACGATAGCTTGCCGACTAGACTCACATATGGAGTAAAGGGGCCACACACATGACTACTAGAGAGGTTGAGGGAGAGGTGTGGACAGGAGCCCTGCCACAACCTACTAGCACTCCCGTCGTGGCTCAAATTGTAGGTTAATGATTACCTAGTTCGAGAGGACCCACGATGTCGTGAGGGAAGACTGTGATAGTCTCTCACAATGATTCTAAGGGGCATGCAATAAGGTGGGGGCCTTATTCCTTAGAAGCCCTTAGTCTCCCACAAGTTCACCTGGAGGAGTGTTGACTCCAGGGGTTATTAATGTCTACCAATCAGCCAACAGGTGAGTCGCACCCTTGGAGCACGTGGTGCATCCTGAAGGGAACGTCGTGCAAAAGAAACACAAGAGGTGAGTGGCACCCTTGGAGCACATGGTGCATCCTGAAGGGCACGTCACGCAAAAGAAACACTAGAGGTGAGTGGAACCCTTGGAGCACGTAGTGCATCCTGAAGGGCACGTCACGTTGATGATGTTAAAGGAACGAACCTAGATGGCCTAAGACTAATATCTCATTAAGAAATTAAAAAAAAATAACTTCCCTAATTAAAATGTCACCTAGTTCAGAATCTAAGTCCTAAGTCTAAAACTTCGCTAGGGGTAAATTTTTTTCTACCCTTAAGAAAAATACCTTATAAAAATAAAATAATAAATTTTAAACTAAAAACCACTTAAGTTATAGTTGTGGACTTCATAAATTTTTTGGTAAAATGAAGAGAGTAAGAACTTAATTAAAATCTATGGATATCAAAGGTAAAGAAGAAGTAAATTATTTAACTTGTGAAAGTGTAAAAATATATTAAATTAATAATAAAAGGAAAAGAGTAAATAGCACAACTGCAATTTTGGCTCTAATAAAAAGGGGAAAGAAGGGAATAATAAAAATTAGGAAACTAAGGAATGGAGGAAACATAATAAGGGAAGGAGGGGAACCTTTGGTAAAATGCGAGGTCAACATAGTAAAGAATCTGCAACTAAGAACCTTCTAATTTGAACTAAATTAGCAACTTCATTTTAGGGAAAGTATTTAAACCTGTGAGGGAATCTGGGAATACCTAGGAGTAAATTTAGGAGCAACTCTAGGTGGGTGAGGGAAATAAGACAATTTAATAAATTAAAGAAAATAGTTAATGGAGAAATGTGGGGGATGGATGACACTTGTGTGAAGGAGAATATTTAGAAGATTTTTATTAAAACTTAATTTAAATGTGATTTATTGAAAGATGGAAGTTCTAAAAGCTCTATAAAAGAAAGGGAAGAGAAGGAAGAGGGAGATCGGTTGTTAGCGTAACGTTATGCTGCCAAATTTGTGACTTGACTGATTACTTGTGGGGAGTTGGGATTTCCCAGCTCGGATAGGAGTGGTAGCTCGACCTTCCAAGGTGAGCTAGGAGCTAGACGTACCATCTGGATAGTGTGTGGCCCCTTTGCGGCTCGGGGGGATAAGGGCGAAGAAGAGTACCCATAGCGTTGGATGGGAGGTACCGGTGAGGTCTAGGCAGTCGACGAGCGGGAGCAGTATAGAGCTCAAGTGTGGGATAGTGTCTTCGGGTTATTCGTCATCGGTCACAGGTACACAAGTGTGTTTGTTTGTTTAAGAATAAAAGGAAAATTGTTTAAAGTTGTATATGAATCCTTATGATGATGATTGATGTGTTGAATTTTGGATCATCCCGTTTTCTTGATTGTTGTTTTCTGCACCTAGACTATTATAACCCCACAATCCTTTCGATGAGTTATCCTTCACTCTGACATTCTCTTACTATTGGCTGCAATTTCTTATTGGTGTTCTTTAGGCGTTTATAAATTACGGTGGGCGTTTATATTTGACTGTGGGCGTTTTGTTTTAATGTGGGCATTTAGATATGACTGTGGGCGTTTTGTTTTAATGTGGGCATTTAGATATGACCGTGGGCATTTATATTTGACTATGGGCATTTTTTATATGGCTATGGGCGTTTTGTAATAATGGGGGCGTTTATAAATTACTGTGGGCTTTTTTTATGGCTGTAGGCATTTATAAATTATGGTGGGCATTTTTATATATAATTGTGGGCATTTTGTTTTACTGTGGGCATTTATATATGACTGTGGGCGTTTATATCTGACTGGGGGAATTTTTAAATATGGCTATGAGTGTATTGGCATTCCGTTTTTGTAAAATTTAGTTCTAAGAATTCGTTCTGGAAATGAGTGTATTGGCATTTTTGTTTTGTAAAATTTGTTTTGAGAATTCGTTCTGGCAATGAGTGTATTGGCATTCCATTTTTGTAAAATTTAGTTCTGAGAATTCGTTCTGGCAATGAGTGAATTGGCATTCCGTTCTTGTAAAATTTAGTTTTGAGAATTCTTTTTGGCAATGAGTGTATTGGCATTTTCGTTTTGTAAAATTTGTTCTGAGAATTCATTCTGGCAATGAGTGTATTGGCATTTCCGTTTTGTAAAATTTAGTTCTAAGAATGCGTTCTAGCAATGAGTGTATTGGCATTTCCGTTTTTGTAAAATTAGTTTAGAGAATTCGTTCTGCAATGGGTGTCAGGCATTTTTGTTTTGTATTGTTCTGTAAATTTGTCTGTGGCAACCTCCATCCCTGGAAAATGAAGTTCTCCCTCCTTAAACTGTCATTGATTTCTGGATTGTCTCATAACATATGCACAACGATTTATCTAATTTTTGGATTGTCTCTTAATTATAGGCACAACATTTCATCCTTATTTTCTAGATTGTTTCTAATTGTATGCACTAGTGTACCCGCAAGGATTGTAAATAACTTTTACTTGACAACAATCCCATCCTTATGGTGACACTGTTTTCTTTTGATTATGCATTAGCAACGTTTCAACTCCTTCATATAGGGTAAATTCCCATCTTTATATTTTGGTTTACGGTGACAGTTATCCTTTGTTAATCTTGTTGCTTCCTTTTAACTTTATCCCTTTTGGATATTTATAGGTCTAGTAAAACTTTTATCCCTTGCCTCAGCCCTCAATTATTTATTAATACCAAAGATAGGCCGATAAGATATCCACTGTCTCGTATGTTTTCACCCTTTTTCTCTATAAATTTTATTTGGATAGATCTTAATATAGTTATTCCACCGTTATCTTTTGTTTTAACTTTTAATTTATTCTAGCATGTTATATGGGGTATCGAAAATGCACATGATCTATCAAGTGTAGAGTTTCATTATTATTGGATGAAGGGTATGAATATTGTAGAACCTTTTTACATATCTTTGCATAATTATGAAATGGTTTATGATTTTAAAAATGATTATTATAATTAGATTGATGAAGTGTTTCCTTTATTAATAATAATAATAATAACAATTATTAATATCATTGTTACTATTATCCTTACCAATGGGATGAGGAATTTGTGTGTAAAGGTTGTTAAGATATACACGATTTAATTCCTCGGGCATTGCTGTACATATTCCCCATGATTATTGGTTAGTGATTTAAATTAGAATTTTTATAACAAGAATAACATTTTAAGGTAAATTGATTTAGATGGAACTATGATGACTCTTGAAAAATTAAAATTCACAAAGGAAATTGTTTCAAGGTGGATTTAGATTGTACCTTATGATATTATGCGCTTTAGACATGCATTGTAGGGCTCGTAGTGGAGGTTGGAATAAGCTGTGTTAATTTCCTTACTGGCTTTATTAATTATCATTGTCTTGTAATGTGATTGTTATTCTTGCAAAGTTATTGTAACTTAAAATGAAATGGTGTTGTCATTTTATGGAAATGATATTGTACTTTTATTGTTATGGATAACACATAAGATGTAAGGTGATTGTTATTTTTGGCAAAGTTAATGTGATATAAATGTAATGTGTTTATTATTTCATGGCAATGTTATTATAATTTTTATTGTTATTGATAAACATATATGGTGGAATGTCCTTGAATTAAGTAAAATAAATTATTTTGAGTTAGTAAATGAGGGTTGTTTCTCATTTAAATAATGTTGTACTTGGTTGGTAAACCTTATGTCTGCTTGGTCTGCTTGTGTCGGGCGGGATGTAGAGACCTCCATGTTCCTCAAAATAGTCGCCATCCTTGAGACCTTAAATGGTTAAAATCGATGGGAATCTGGGCTTGAGCATTGCTTATGTGTCTTGGAGGTCCTAACCATTGCAGGGTAGGACGGGCGGGTAGTCAGTCTTACTTATTATCGATTGATCATCATTAAATGCATGCAGTTACTTGTTGTGTGTCTTATGTTGTTTTGTTGTGTTCATTGTGGTTTGCGTCTTGTTCATCATCGGGTGGCGACACCGAGTCGAATGTGTTTGTTTCCCTTGTACACGCGCACACACACTTTTAAAAGAAAAAACAAAATTTGCACTTGTTATATGAGGTTTGTCGTCATAGCGAAGAGGACGTTACACATTACCATCAATGATAACATCCTTACCTTTTATATTATAAAATCTTGCAACTAAAGTAACTAAACTATAATAACATTACCATAAATGATAGCATCCTTAACATCCTTAATATTACCATAAATGACAACATATATTATAAAAGCTTTGCAACTAAATTAACTAAACTATAATAATTAAACTATAAATGATGACATCCTTAACATCCTTAACATTACCATAAATGACAACATATATTATAAAATCTTTGCAACTAAAGTAACTTAAACTATAATAACTAAACTATAACATCATTACCAAATTTTATTTTAAAATCTTTGCAAATAAAATAACTATTCCATCATCATGGCCAGCCAATGACTTATCAGCCACTAAACCCTACTATTGACCTAGGTTCACCAATTAGCAAAAATCGTGAAGACAGGTTTCAAACCATGGATGATTTTAGGGGCTAAACTTCGCTCATGGGCTAATTTTCCATGGTTTTTCCAAAAACAAGATTCACTATTTTAAAAATGATTCGCCCAAATTCTATAGGATAAAATTATTTTACCTTAAAAATCACCAAAATTTTATAAAAACTATATAAAATCCTTAGAA
>ML781981.1:709363-726543 GCA_009831015.1 Picea engelmannii | reverse complement strand
TTTTCCATGGTTTTTCCAAAAACAAGATTCACTATTTTAAAAATGATTCGCCCAAATTCTATAGGATAAAATTATTTTACCTTAAAAATCACCAAAATTTTATAAAAACTATATAAAATCCTTAGAAATTTGAATATTTTTACGAAAATATCGCCAGACATTTATAGTTGGCATATGAAGGATTAGTAAGATTCGCCAAGGCCTCTACATTTTAAAATATATTTCCATCTTTAAAATCATCCCTATTTCAAACTGTTGTAAGATTTTACTCCTACGTTATTCTTAACACGAAATTATTCCTATCACAACATTATTCAATAGGCAGAAGAGAAATTAACCAATTATCTACAATTGAAGGGGGTTAACCCAATTAACAGTAGTTATGAACCTAAGGGTCAAATTTAACATTGTCAAGTAAAAGGAAAAAGTTGATTTCATTCGATAACCTTCTAACTAAATGAATGACAGCAGACTCACCCAGCTCAAAACCTAAAGGGAAACTACCGTAATAAAGGAAATTGTCTGAAAGGTATAACGCTTACTAAGAAACTGATGAAAGGGTCTATCAAAGATATTGGTATCGCTGCAAAAGGAAAGAAAAACTCAACGCTAGACCAACAAAGGAAAGGGGACGTGGTCAAATTTATAAATCGTTGAGTTAGACACTCATAGATCAGGTAGTAAATGAGGTGTAGAAGGTACAGGAGGAAGGCATAAACACAGAGGCCCAACAACCTTACCCCGGGCCAAACCAATGCTGGCATCCGCCTTCAGTGTCAACAATGATCGCTACAAAACTAAGGAACAATGCACAGTTGCAGGAATTTGTATCAACGTGGTTCAGAGTATAGATACCCTCTTGGATGTTGCAAGAAAAGTGGGTTCCTTCTAGAGAAGACTTAAGATAAGATCTGTACTAAGAGACTTACAGAAAATGTTGCCACACTATATATAATGAACTACCTAGAGATTCTAAACCTGTAAAGCTATACAGCCAATGATCATAGTATTTGGGGTTATTTTTGCGGCTATCTAGTATGAGATCTAAACCTAATTAGCAAGGCGTACATTCTAGTTATTTTGACCTGAAAAGACCTAAAGGTACTACAAGAAATTCAAGGATGCAACATAAGGCGACGGTCATCACGGTGGAGAAGAAATCACTGAAAAATTATCATGTTTGTTTTGTGAAAATAAAGAAGCTATGTGATTCTTGTGAAATCATTGAATTTCATGGTGCTGAATACTTTTTGAAATAAAAATATGTGGTTCATGGTCTCACTTGACAAACTCTAAATTATCGTGAGAAGGCAGGGAAAACAACATCTAAATAAGTTAACTGCGGATCGTGTAAGTCCTTCTCACTTATGGCAGTAGGATTCGCCATCAATAAATCTGCGTAAGCTAATTGTATTCAATGTATCCTATAAATGTGGTAAAATCACAACCTTATCAATTATAACAAACTACGGAACAACAATCCTTAAAGATCATCACTAAATCATCAAACGCTCAGTCAATATTGGTAAAGATTGGAGGTAAGTCCTCAGGTGGATGGATATGCTAGGCTAGATTGGCCATTATCCAAAGATGCACAAACATAAACAAATTTGACAATGAATAATAATTATACAGTTAAATTTCTCCAGTTAAGAGATGAAGGCGCAAGGCTAGATTTTACAGTTATCACACATTGCAATCGTTGAAGATACAATTATATATATTTTTACCCCCCCTTTTCTTATATTTTTGTTTTCATCCATTGCCGAAATACCACAACAGAGGTAATAATTTGCATCAGTTACACATTTACAATCGCGGAAGTAATGTAAACCAACCAATCCATCATGAACCGAATGCAAATTGAAGTTAAATATTTTTTTACATCTTAGATTACCAATATAAACCAATGACAACAGTAAGAGGACGCGAGAGTCAAGGGATAACTTATCGAAGGGATCACAGGGGTTCTATCGGTCAAGGCACTGAAATAAATAGCAAGGAGGCTAGATAATCCAGAAGCCAAGGCCGTACTGAAGGATGTAAGTCAACAATCAACTAGGCTAAGGAAAAGGGGTCCGCTATCAATCTAAACACCCCATCCATTACAATCAATAATCAGATCCAAGCATAAGTCGTAATGCAATCTACTCTACATAATAAAAGAGCATACATTTGCCTTATTGCCCGCTTCGATGACGCCCGCGCGCTCCATGCCGATCCCACTCACCGACCATCGAGACCTCACTGGTACCTTCCAGCCAATCGCTAGGGGTACTCTACTTCCCCCTTAGCCCCTCGAGCCACAAAGAGACCACACACTATCAAGATGGTACGTCTAGCTCCCAGCTCGCCTCACAAGGCTGAGCTACCACTCCTATCCGAGATGGAAATCCCAACTCCCCACAAGTAATCAGTCAGGTCACAAATCTGGCAGCGTAATGTTACACTAACAGCCGATCCCCTTCTTCCTTTTCCTCTCTCTCTTTTATAGAATTTTAGAAATTCCATTCTTTCCCTAATCTCATTAAATTTTAAGTTTTAATAAAAATCTTCCAAAAATTCTCCTTTGTACAAGTGTCATTCATCCCCCAATTTCCTCCAATAATTATTTTCTTTAAATTAATAATTGTCTCATTTCCCTCACCCACCAAGAGGTACTCCTAAATTTACTCCTAGGTGTTCCTAGATACCCTTACAGGTTTAAATACTTTCCCTAAAATGAAGTTGCTAATTCAGTTCAAAATTAGAAGTTATTTAAATGCTGATTCTTTCCTAAGTTGGTTTCGCGCTTTTTACCATGAGTTTCCCTCTTTCCCTTTTTATGTTGCCTCAATCCCCAACGTCCTAATTTTTATATTTCCCTCTTTTACTTTATTTATTAATTTAGTATCTTTTTAAACTATCAAAAGTTAAAACAATTTAAATTCTTCTTTACACTTTTTTCCACAGATTTTTATTTAATTTCTTACTCCCTTCATTTTACCCAAAAATTTATGAAAACCAAAATTATGGCTTAAGTGGTTTTTTTTCTTTTTAATTTATTATTTTATTTTTATAAAGATATTTTCTTAAGGGTAGACAAAATTTTACCCCTAACAAAGTTTTAGACTTAGGACTTAGATTCTGCACTGGGCGACATGTTAATTAGGGAATCTTTTTTTAAATTTTGTAATGAGATATTTGTCTTAGGGCCATCTAGGTTCATTCCTTTAACATCATCAATGCGACATGCCCTTTAGGACAGACTACATGCTCCAAGGGTGCCACTCACCTCCTTTGTTTCTTTTGCACGACATTCCCTTCAGGACGCACTACGCGCTCCAAGGGTTCCACTCGCCTCTTTGTTTCTTTTGAGTGACATGCCCTTTAGGACGCACCACGTGCTCCAAGGGTGCCACTCGCCTCTTGACTAATTGGTAGAAATCAATAAACCCTGGAGTCAACACTCCACCAGGTGAACTTGTGGGAGACTAAGGGCTTCTAAGGAATAAGGCCCCCACCTTATTGCGTGCCCCTTGGAATCATCGCGAGTGACTGTTGCAGTCTACCCTCGCGGCATCGTGGGTCCTCTTGAGCTAGGTAATTGTTAACCTACAGTTTGAGCCACAACAGGAGTGTTAGTAGGTTGTGGCAGGGCTGTTGTCCACACCTCTCCCTCAACCTCACTGGTAGTCGTGTGTGGCCCCTTTACTCCATATGTGAGTCTGATCAATAAGCTATCATCAGCCTGCATCATCAACAATCATGTTAGACATGTCCACATCATATCATATAATCAAATGTAGTAAAATCACAGTAAAACAATCAAACCCCAATAGTACATTCCCTAACTCGATCCAGAGTCGAAGGGTTCCATCGATGCCTCCACATCCTCAAGGTCCAAAACCCTGCACACTCAGTAAAACCAATTCAATAGCACCTGTCTATGTCAATGTAGACAAAAGTAATTTCATCTATCATAACGCATCATAATCAAGGACAAAATTTTTAATATCATAATAGTACGGATCATTTGCGAGCAAGTGTCCTCAAAGAATAAGTGTTCTCACTGAACCAGAGTGAGATGTTACAAGTTGCTAAAGTAAAAGAGGCCGAATGTGAAATTGATAATCATGTGGACAATAAATCTTGCCCTAATTTTGTTGAATAGATCCATGATCAATTAGTGGGAGACAAAATCATTAGGCAGACTATTAATCAACCTTCTATATCTAGTGATTTTCTCTCAAATTTTCCCTTATGTAATGAACCAAATTGTCTCTTAGAAATTGTCTCGTGTTCTTTAAAAGATAATACAACAGAAGATGATCGGTTTATACAAGGAGAGGGAACAAAACCATATTTAAAAACGTATATACTGATGCAGGAGCATCGCTCATTCATCAAGCGAGACAACACGTGAAGCAGGGAAAGATAGCTGGACAAGCCAACAAACTTCTTTTTGAATTTTACCTTGATATTTGTTGCGCCAAGCATTAATGAGTTAATGTAATGAAGCGCACTTGTGTTGTATTATAGATAGGAATGCATTTGTTAGAGTTAATGCTGGTAGATAGGAATTCATTATAGATTTGATAGTTTTTAGGTTTCGAGAGGGAGAACGGAATATAGGCACCCTCCTTTGTACATTGTAATATTATTTAGAATTATCAAGCAGGAGAGCAAGAAGAAAAGAGCAGAGCAGAGAAATTGTAGAGAACACCCATGTACAGATTGCATTAATAGAAGGAAGTCTTGGATTCAGCTTTCATGGTTTGTGTTGTTTCTCTGTATTGATATTATGCTCATATATGTTTGCTTTCTGTCATACGTTTGCTTTGATATGCTGCGTATATGGTTTCATAGTTGAATTGAAATCTGTGAGAGAGGGGAGAATGAGTTTCAATTGTTTCTCTCTCTGAGCCAGGAGATTCCTGCATAGAGTGCAGTCGAATTCATCCGCATAGAGTGCATTGATAAGGCTCAATAGTTGAACTCTTGTTCTCATCCACCCAGAAGTTGAATTGGGTTATCAGAGTCGTGCAGGAGAAGTGCAGGCCTGATTTGAAGTCTCAGTGGTGATTCTGAGCTTCAGAGAGTGGAAGATTTCTGTTGCAGGTGAGTGCACGAAATCTGAAGGATCCAGCACTTTGGGAGCTTTTGGAGGTCTGTTGAGAAAGCGTGGGTGAAAAGTCTCTGAAGGAGTCGGAGGACTTAAGCTCAGGAGGGATAGTTCCGTTGTGAACACGGTGGGCACAGACCCAGATGAGGTTCGAACTGAGAAAAGATTTGAAGCACAGGAGATCTTCAAGGTAGGGAATCAAGAGACATCCCATATCGGCATTCGAAGTTTGACGAGGTAAGGTGCAGACTCGTTGAAATCGTGAGTAGCGATTTCCCAAAATTATTGGGTCCGTTGATCATCACAGGGACACGTGGCATCGGATCTCGGGAGGTCGGGATTCGACGTTTGGCAATTCTCATTGCAAGAAATTTCAATGGCGAAAGCACGATCCCGCGATTCCCGATCGCACGAGGGAGGAGGTGACGTGACCAGGGAGATAGTGCACGTGCCATCGAGGTTCGGGACTCGGGGATTTGTGAAGGTAGTAAATCGCAACATCGTATGTGCTGATTTCCCGATAGGGAAATCCCCGACCAGTGGAAAGCATTGACCTGTTGACCCATCGGGGTTCGGGGTTTCGAGTGGCACAAGAATCGTGCATGCATGTTTTGTGACCTTGCAAATTTTGATTTCCCAAGAAGCCAAGGGGGGGATCATTGAGGAGATAGCTGTGGGTATCAAGAACTCCCGAAGAGGAGTTGAAAGAGTCTTTGACTTTTCGGGTCGTGAGACGAAGAAGGTCCTGGTGAGAGCGGGTTGGACCGTGAGGGTTGTGACTTCGCACCAAGTGGTATCAGAGCGGGAGTATCTTTGCTTTCTAAATAAAAGACAGAGATTCATAATGTCGCCTCGAAGAGAAAGGCAGTCACCTAATCAAGAAGACAGGGATGCCCGAAGAAGAGGTAGGCCGGCAGGGAATCCAGAGATGGAATGTCAGATACGAGATCTCAGGGTGAGACTCGAAGAAATGGAGACCACCCAAAGGCGCGGAGTCGACGCTGGAGAATTCAGTGATTCCAAGGTAGAAGAGGAAGCTAGACACGATGCAGAAGAGGTCTTAGCAGAGGATGCCTCAACCGAACGGTTTATTAGAGCCATCGCCAGGATGAGATCAAAGACAAAAATGGACATTCTCGTCTATGAGGGGAGTCTAAATGTAGAAGAGTTGTTGGATTGGATCTGAGCACTCGATACCTACTTTGATTATGAAGATATCAAAGAGGACAATAAGGTAAGGCATGCTATTACTAAGTTGAAGGGACATGCAACCTTATGGTGGGACGAGTTGCAGGAAGACAGACGTTCCAAAGGAAAATAGAAAATTAAGAGCTGGGACAGGATGATTGCTAAGATGAAAGCGAAGTTCATCCCGAGAGATTACCAGATCAATCTATTCAGGCGAATGAAGAACCTGAGATAGAAGATGATGACGGTGAAGGAGTACACCGAGGAGTTTTATAGACTCAACATCAGAGCAGGTCATCGGGAGAGCGATGATGAAAAGGTGGCAAGATACCTGAATGGTCTAAGATATGACATTCAAGATGAATTGAGCATGGTTACCATCTGAATAGTTGAGGATGCGTACCAAATGGCTTTGAAAGCCGAGGAGAAGCTGAGCCGTAAGCAGGGATAGCAAGGGCAAGGCAGAAGTGAGCTCAGAGGCAAGGCGGTTGCCCAGAAAGAATATCAGAAGCCCAAGGAGGAGTGGAAGAAACCTCAGGGTAAGGTTGAGAGAGGTGGAACCTCACAACCAAGGCAACAATATGCTGAGACGAGGAGGCAGCATACAAAGAAGGGTGGAGGATATGTCGACGTGAACACATTTCCTCGTACCGGAGGAAGAGGACGAGGCAGAGGCAGAGTTATCACATGTTTTACATGTGGGAAAGACGAACACAAGGCCGTGGATTGTCCAGACAGGAAGATGGACAGAGGAGAAACTCACATCACTGAGGCATAGAGGCGTGATGCTGAGACAGAAGATGAAGACAGTGGAAGGTCGTTTGGGATGCATAAGATTCTTTTGACACCTGAGAAAGAGGTGGAAAGCTCAGCGCAGAGGAGCAGACTGTTCAGGACGACTTGCACAGCCAAGGACAGGAAATGCAAGGTCATAGTTGACAGTGGGAGCACCGATAATATCGTTTCAACCGATATGGTGGAAAAACTGGAGTTGGAGACGACTAAGCACCCGAGTCCATATAAAGTCTCGTGGTTACAGAAAGGACACCAGGTAAGTGTCAATAAACAATGCTTAGTTAAATTCCAGATTGGGAATTACCATGATGAGATTCTGTGTGATGTCATTCCCATGGATGTGTGTCATATATTGCTGGGTAGACCATGGCAGTATGACAGGAATGTTGTTCATGATGGTAGGATGAACACGTATACCTTGGAGAAGGATGGGAGAATTCATAAGTTTCTTCCAATAAAGGACAAAGAAGTGAAGCCGGAAGTAACCAGCACAATACTTCTAATGAGTGGGAAGGAACTTCTCACAGAGATGGAGAAAAATGAAGATCCACAATTCTTTGTTGTCAGGAAGCCGAGAATTGTCCTGACAAGCACAAGAGTGGACGACTTGCCAGAGGAGATTCAGGAACTGTTGGGAGAGTTCGTTGATATCATCGTAGATGAACTACCTCGTTCATTGCCACCGATAAGGAGTGTGAGTCATCATATATACCTCATACCTGGAGCAAGTTTGCCGAATAAGGAAGCGTACAGGTTGACACCTCAGGAGAACGAGGAGGTCAAAAGGCAGGTACAGGATCTGCTGGATAAAAGACTGGTCAGAGAGAGTCTGAGTCCGTGTGTCATTCCAACAGTACTGAGTCCGAAGAAGGATGGAGGATGGAGGATGTGTACAGACTCCAGAGTGATTAATAAAATCACCATCAGATACAGATTTCCACTGCCAAGAATGGATGACTTGATGGATTTCCTGAGCGAGGCAAATTATTTTTCAAAGATTGATCTCAAGAGAGGATATCATCAGATCTGGATGAGTGAAGGAGATGAATGGAAGACATCATTCAAAACAAATGAAGGTTTGTACGAATGGCTGGTCATGCCGTTTGGCTTGACAAACGTGTCGAGCACATTCATGAGACTGATGAATGAAGTTCTGCGAGAATTCATCGAGAAATTTGTTGTCATATACTTGGACGACATATTGATTTTCAGCAAGACCAAGGCTGAACATTTGAGACATTTGGCCATTGTGATGAGAATACTGCAGCAGGAGAAGCTGCTGATCAATTTGAAGAAGTGATCATTCATGCAGACAGAACTCATTTATTTGGGTTTTGTAATCTCAGTGAATGAATTGACGATGGATCCGGAGAAGGTGGAAGTGACCAGGAATTGGGCATCGCCGAGGAACATTTTTGAGGTAAGGAGTTTTCATGGTTTGGCTAGTTTCTACCGAAAGTTCATTCGAAATTTTAGTGGAATTAGCACAGCAATGATGGATACAGTGAAGAAGTGGCACAAAGTTTTTCATTGGACAACAAAGGCTGAAAAGAGCTTCAATCTGTTGAAGCGAAAGATCACCGAGCAACCAGTGTTGGTGTTGCCTGATTTTCAGAAAACCTTCCAAGTGAAGTGTGATGCCAGTGGGTATGCTTTTGGAGGGGTCCTGAGTCAAGATGACAGACCTGTTGCATATTACAGCGAGAAGCTAGATGATGCAAAACTGAAATACTCCACATATGATAAAGAGTTCTATGCCATCATACAGGCATTAAAGAAGTGGAGGCATTATTTGATACCCAAGGAATTCGTTTTGTATAGCGATAATCATGCATTGCAGTTTGTAAGTCAACAGGAGAAGTTGAACCAAAAGCATGAGAAATGGGTAGAGTACATGCAAAATTTCACGTTTGTGATCAAACACATTTCGGGAACTGCTAACAAAGTGGCTGATGCTTTGAGCAGGAAATGTTTATTGCTGCAGGAGTTCAGAGTCAAAACCTTGGGTTTTGAAAATCTGAAGGACATGTATGCAGGTGATGCAGACTTCGGAGAAGCATACGAGGTAGATGAGAATCCAGTTCTCAGGGATCGGAGTCCATGGCTGGAATATATGATCCAGGAAGGATTGTTGTTCAAGGGAAATCAGCTGTGCATTCCAGATTGCTCCATGAGGGAGAATTTGGTGAGAGAAAAACATAGAGGAGGCTTAGCAGGTCACTTTGGACATGATAAGACATTCGCCAAGCTGAGAGAATCGTATTTTTGGCCGGGGATGCGCACTGATATCAAACGGTTTGTTGACAGATGCAGGATATGTCAACACGCGAAGGGCCAAAAGCAGAACACAGGGTTATATCAGCCATTGCCCATACCTGAGAGGCCATGGGAAGCCATTAGCATGGATTTTGTTTTGGGTTTGTCGAGGACTCAGCGAGGGGTTGATTCCATATTTGTGGTCGTGGACAGGTTTTCGAAGATGGCACATTTCATTCTATGTCATAAGACCAGCGATGCAACCCACAGCGCAAACTTGTTTTTCAAATAAATTGTCAGATTGCATGGATTGCCGAGAAGCATAGTCTCGGACAGGGATACGAAATTCATAGGTCATTTTTGGAGGATGCTATGGAAGAAGCTGGTAACTAACTTAGCGTTTAGTTCAGATTACCATCCACAGATAGATGGGCAGAACGAGGTGGTCAATAGAAGTCTGGGGGATCTATTGAGAAGCTTGGTGATGGAACAACACAGCAGTTGGGACCAGATATTGCCACAGGCAGAGTTTGCATACAAAAATTCAGTGAATTGGAGTACATGAAAGAGTTTGTTTAAAATTTTGTATGGGACACGGTCGAGGGGAATTTCTGAGCTCAGGGAGTCAGGACAGGCTGAAACTAGCAGCGCTCGTGCTGAAGAATTCGCTGAAGCAATGCAGGAACTTCACGTGCAGGTGAAGCGGCGATTGATGGACGCAAATCAGGAGTATAAGCACAGAGCTGACCAGAGGAAGAGACAACTTCAGTTTGAAGTTGGGGACATGGTTCTGGCACACTTGAGGAAGGAGAGGTTCCCAAGGGGAACATATAACAAGCTCAAGATGAAGAAAATTGGGCCATGCAGAGTCCTGAAGAAATTCGGGGAGAATTCATATGAAATTGAGTTGCCAGAGGGCATCGGGATAGCTCCGATTTTTAACGTTTCGGATTTATACCCATACAGGGCTGAAGAAGCAGAGACTAGAATTGAGGAACCAGTGGTCCAGTGGCAGAAGCAGTTTCCAGTTGCACAAAAGCCTCAGATGGAGTGCATACTGGATAAAAGAGTAGGCAGGAAGACCAGGCGGAAGCATTATTTTGAATACCTGGTGAGATGGAAGAATCACCCAGTGGAGGATGCCAACTGGGAAACATAAGCACTTATACATAAGCATGGAAAAACTGTACAGGAGCTCATGGACAGGAGCCCATGAAATCTTTCGAGCTAAGGAGTATGATGTAGGAGCATCGCTCACTCATCAAGCGAGCCAGTGCGTGGAGTAGGGAAAGACAACTGGACAAGCCAACAAACTTCTTTTTGAATTTTACCTTGATATTTGTTGCACCAAGCATTAATGAGTTAATGTAATGAAGCGCACTTGTGTTTTATTATAGATAGGAAGGCATTTATTAGAGTTAATGCTGGTAGATAGGAATTCATTATAGATTTGATATTTTTTAGGTTTCGAGAGGGAGAACGGAATATAGGCACCCTCCTTTGTACATTGTAATATTATTCAGAATTATCAAGCAGGAGAGCAAGAAGAAAAGAGCAGAGCAGAGAAATTGTAGAGAACACCCATGTACATATTGAATTAATAGAAGGAAGTCTTGGATTCAACTTTCATGGTTTGTGTTGTTTCTCTGTATTGATATTATGCTCATATATGTTTTCTTTCTGTCATACGTTTGCTTTGATATGCTGCGTATATGGTTTCATAGTTGAATTGAAATCTGTGAGAGAGGGGAGAATGAGTTTCAATTGTTTCTTTGTCTGAGCCAGGAGATTCCTGCATAGAGTGTAGTTGAATTCATCCGCATAGAGTGCGTTGATAAGGCTCAACAGTTGAACTCTTGTTCTCATCTGCCCAGAAGTTGAATTGGGTTATCAGAGCCCTGCAGGAGAAGTGCAGGCCGAATTTGAAGTCTCAGTGGTGATTCTGAGCTTCAGAGAGTGGAAGATTTATGTTGCAGGTGAGTGCACGAAATCTGAAGGATCCAACACTTTGGGAGCTGTTGGAGGTCCGTTGAGAACGCGTGGGTGAAAAGTCTCTGAAGGAGTTGGAGGACTTAAGCTTAGGAGGGATAGTTTCATTGTGAACATGGTGGGCACAGACCCAGATGAGGTTCGAACTGAGAAAAGCTTTGAAGCAGAGGAGATCTTCAAGGCAGGGAATCAAGAGCCATCCCATATCGGCATTCGGAGTTTGACGAGGTAAGGTGCAGACTCGTTGAAATCACGAGTAGCGATTTCCCAAAATTATCGGGGCCGTCGATCATCATGGGGACATGTGGCATCGAATCCCAGGAGGTCAGGATTCGACGCTCGACAATTCTCGTTGCAAGAAATTTCAACGGCGAAAGTGCGATCCCGCGATTCCCGATCGCACGAGGGAGGAGGTGACGTGACCAGGGAGATAGTGCACGTGCCATCGGGGTTCAGGACTCGGGGATTTGCAAAGGCAATAAATCGCAACATCGGATGTGCTGATTTCCCGATAGGGAAATCTCCGACAAGTGGAAAGGGTTGACCCGTTGACCCATCGGGGTTCGGGGTTTTGAGTGGTAAAAGAATCGTGCATGCATGTTTCGTGACCTTGCGAATTTTGATTTCCTGAGAAGCCAAGGGGGAGATCATCGAGGAGATAGTTGTGGGTATCAAGAACTCCTAAAGAGGAGTTGAAAGAGTCTTTGACTTTTCGGGCCGTGAGACGAAGAAGGTCCTGGTGAGAGCGGGTTGGACCGTGAGGGTTGCAACTTCGCACCATATACCTATCATTTCAAGAGATGCATTTCATCTCCTCAATTCTTCTACATATTATTCCTTGTACCCCGATATTTTTGATCCTAATGTTGTGCAATTGCATGTTCCATATTTCCTTAGAGAGAATTCAACATTATATAATCAGGTACAAAGAGATTACTGAATAGAAGATAAAGAGGAAAATAATTCTACCCGTGAACATATCAATTCTTATTCTCATCAATTATCCATGGTTAAATCAAGAAATGATTTGAAAGAGTCTTCAATTGCATCTTCCATTGATTCATCTCAAATTGTGATTAAAGAAGAATCTAGATTTTTCCATGATCAATTATTTGAGGTTGAAAAGTATAATCGGCCAAATATTATTACCAATGATGATTATTCAAAAATGTTGGTCGTTCCATTTAGTCCACCTCAAATATTTAATCTTGAAGTATTTAATCTCAATGGAAAGTTTAAAGAGAATGAAACATTTTTTTTTCTGATCGAGAATCACGACAAGTTCTTGCCATCTTGATCCGACCTTTTTACAAGATTCTTTCCTTGATAGTCTAATACTTTATTCTCATCAAGAATATTTTTCATATGTGAATTCTTTCGAACAATCCCATGTTAGTAATTGCATGTATTATGATAGGGTTGTAGATTGGTTGGTGTATTCATATCTCGAAAAGTTTCCAGGGAATGATAAGATTATCTTCACTTTATTAAGAGATCAAGGAGGTAACTTTAACACACTTATTTTACATCCTTCAGATGGAGAAAATATGGAACAAAAGGAAAATTGTCGGGAGGATGGGGCACTTCTGTCTAGGCCAATGGTTATGTCAGGTCCCTATAACTCTCACAAGCTTCACAATCTCATATTTTCATATTTTTGTGACCCATATAATGACAAAATTACAGAATGGCTGGAGGATTCATACAAAAAGAATGTTCAAGGGAATGGTAAGGTCATGCTTGATTTGTTTTTAAATGATGATGATAAAGGTAAGTAAGATATATTTTTGTTATTTTTCGATATACTACCATTCTTGTTAGTAATATTTGATCTTGTTTCCATTGCAGAATTGGAGTTACTCCGATGGCTACATTAGAAGCATGACTTCACTTAGTATTTTTGAATTGTTTAGTAGTTAGAGTAGGTTTAGGAGTAGGTTTTCTTTTAGTTTTATTTCTCAATTTTTCTCTTTGTAATAATGCAATTATGAACACAAGCAGACACACCAAGAGTTGTCAGGGAAGTCCACTTTAAATCTTTTTCTCTCTTCTTTTCATTGAATATTTATTTTCAAAAATTTAGTATCATCATGAAAACTTTAAATGGAAAGTAAAGAGATAAGTAAATTTAAACTATCAATTCAACCCTAACCCAAAGTTCCACGAGTAGGACTGCACTCATCTTAATCAGTCTTTTCCTATTTTTAGTCTCTTTTATTTTTAATAATAATGCTTGGTCAAAGTAACATCTTATGCATCACTATCTTAAGAAAAGAAATTGCTCGCACATGATATTTTATATGATTTAGTTCTTCCTTTATTTTACAGTGAGCTGATAGTGGATACAAAAACTAAAGTTTATCTTTGGCCAAAATCATTTCCTAAAAAGTTTTCTTTTGTTGTTTTGATTTTGTGTACTTTTGATTTTGAATCCCATTAATAAAATTTGATTTGGTTTGTTGTGTGTTTTTGTTTTCTTTGATTATTTTGAATAAGTTTTCTTATTATCTTTCTTTTTCAATCAATAAATTTCTGATCAAAGAACTATTGTCTAATGAAGCATTTATTTTAAGACTTGTGTTTTTCAAGCAAATTGAAATAGTTCAAAGAGGTCCTGGTATTAAGATATAGCTTAGACAATTGATTTTTAAGTCAATTGTCACTTTCATTTTGTCCTCAAATTATCTTTGCTAGAGTATTACACCAGAGATATGGTTTAAATCTTTGAGAATTACGATGATCTTTAAACTTTTTACACCATCCATATTCTTAAGGAATCACTTTTAAGTGCTTCCTCATTCTCTAGATGATTTCTTAAAGGAAATCTAAGATCTCTAAACCATGATAAAACTTCCAATTTTGAAAGGAAATAAATAACATGGTTAACTATTCACCTCTATTGCAATTAACCTCCAGTATCACCCCGCTCTCTTTGTCATCAAGAAATCTATAATTGTATCATTATTTAAAAGTGGCATAAGAGGGTTGAAAGCACTTATGTGTGGGAAGTGTGTGTAAACCCATCGGGGTACTGAATAGGCTCGCTGGCAGTGGGTAAATGCACACATGATACCAAGACAACTTCGTCAAGGTATTGAACAACCCTACAGGCAACAAAGCAATGTTGGTTCGAGAGGTAGCAGGTATATGTTTTTAAATTATCTTTTATGGAAGTATACATCATGTGGGTACAACTATTAGATGGGATTAAAGCATTTGAGTAGGTTAAATGACATCCCTGTCGAGGCTATGGATGCTTGCTGGAAGCAGTGGCTCTGTCAACAGTATTGAAGTTCTTTTATAAACATTGTGAATCTTTGATTAAGACATTATTTCAGGTTATAATCCCCTGCAAAGAAAATTCTATTGTTTGGTTATAACATTGAGCTTATCCTAATATTATATGGTCTCAGAGTGATATTACTTTAGGGAGTTCAAATCCTTTTTCAAGTCTTATTATTTTCTTCCTAAGATGAAATATTACTAGATCAGAGATAACTGCTTCACCCAGTAAGTCGCCATTTGTTGGGTCCCAACAACTCCCCCTATATTTTTACAAAATTTAATGGGCCCCTATTAGAATCTTGATAATTATAATGAGCTACAGAATCAACCTTTTCAAATAGTTCCATACCTTGGCTTGTTTTGAGACAAACTTAAGACATTCACTATAGTATGAGACATTTATTACAAGAGTATATGTCAAAAGTTAGAAATGACAATAAAAATCTCAATTTAAACAAAAATGTTAATTTTTATCAAATTTTTACTTTCGTTTAAATTATGATTATGTGTTCATTCTTTTGCTCATTAGCAAGTTTGACTATTTTGAATAATGTGTTCAATACTTCATATAATATCTTGGTTGGTTTCTCATATTCATGAAATCATTTGGTGATATTAATTAATTAAATTATTTTTTCATTTTGCATCTCATTTCAAAATAATAATAATAAAAGAATTATCTCTGATTTGTTTGATTTTGTAAAAAATCAAAATTAATATTTTTTCTCCATTAAATTGAAGCTTCTAGATCATATTTGAAAGAAAATTATAAACAATATTTGTTTATAAGTTATAGCTAATTCAAAATTCATTTTTTATTTTTCTAGATTTTGTTTTATTCACAATTTTTAGGTTATTAATTTAGGTTTCTTTTTGTTTCACAGGTTTCTATTATCAAATTTTTGATAAGGATATGATCATGGCTTGATTTTATTACCCAAATACGTTCAAGATGATTGATCCAAAAATAATTTTGGATTGCTACAAATAATTTCAAGAGCAACAACAGATAAAATTTAGAAAGGCATCAAGATCAGATGGGCGATTTTGCAGAAATGGTTGTAGCCAAACCGTGAGGAATTTGAAGAAACGGTTTAAAATCCAGAACCGAAATGGACCCATTTACATTCCGGGTACAAATTTTCCCAAACAAATGCATGATTTGAGAGATATTGATGTCTTTTTATGAGGCAAATTTCAGGTGGCGAAAATTAATAGTGATGCCCAGATTGTTCATTCATTGTATAAATATATGAGAAAGTTCAGAGCCAGGAGGATCCAAGAATTGGAGAGGAGGATTTTAATCCTTTCTTTTTTGTATATTATTGCTTTTGTAAACTTTTTATTTCTTTTCAAATGGAGTAATAGATGGATGGAATATTTTGGAGAATGGACGAGTATTTTCAAAGAAGAATATGGAATTCCAGGTTGTTTATTGACTTTTGTCCTGTGAGTAAAATGCTTTTATTTTCATTATAATATCTTCATATTCTTTGAATAATTGATTACGAATTGATTTAAATAACTTTAGTCTTTTTTATCATTACATGGTTAATTATTATCATTTATGTATTAATTTTTCTAATCTTTAAAGTCTATTATCCAAAATATTTCTTCTAGGACTACATAATGGACAAGTGATTCCAAAAACTTAATAGAAGGGAATATATGCTTTTTGGCTTTAGCCTTTTGTTTATAATGTTGTTATTTATGTTTTTTTTAATCCTATTACATGTGTAGGTCTGATATCTTTAGATTAAATGATCTGTCATGTGTAGGAGGTTTATATTATAAATACCATCTATCATTTGCTTCATCAAAATACAAATACAGTGATTATATCTTCGATTTAAATAATGAGATTTATCTTTGAGTTTTAAATTGAATGATAAAATGAATAGATTGTTTACAGATTTATCTTGTTGTAATCATGTATAATTATGAGATCACGGGTTTATGTTTGTGTTTCGTTTTCTGTCATTAAAACCTAAGCTGCCAATACATGTTCTGAATTTATTCAGAATAGTCATAAGGTTCATTGCTGATTTCTCTCTTGGACATGTGTAACATCCCGCTCTGGCGCACTTACCAAACTTATTATTTGAGGACACTTGCTCGCAATTGATCCGGATTTTATGATGATAAAACTTTTTCTCTCATTATGATGCGTTAAGTTATATGACATGATGTTTTTACTACCTTGATGTAGACAGATGTTGCTGACTCAGTTTCGTTAAGTGTGCAGGGTTTCAGACCTTGAGGATGCAGAGGCATCGGTAGAACTCCCTTGGACTCCAGATTGAGTCAGGGAGTGGGGTATTTGAGTTGTTTCATTTATGATGATATTGTTTCGTTTTGATGATGTACTATTGATTATATGATATGTTGTTGACATGATCTGATATGATGGTTGATGATGTAGGCTGACGATAGCTTGCCGACCAGACTCACATATGGAGTAGAGGGGCCACACATGAGATCCAGAGAGATTGAGGGAGAGGTGTGGACAGCAGCCCTGCCACAACCTACTAGCACTCCCGCCGTGGCTCGAACTGTAGGTTAA
>ML781981.1:678831-700866 GCA_009831015.1 Picea engelmannii | reverse complement strand
CCAAAAACCTAACCCTAGGAGATGAAGCGCCAAAAGTCATGTGGGCCCCGTTTGGGTAAGTTGGTGCATCAACTTCCCGGGGTTGTAACTTTTGCATACGATCTTTGTTTTAGGCGTGTGATAGCTCGTTGGAAAGGTATCATTGAGGAGATTCATTTTGGGGGCTCAATCATGCCTTCAGCTATAATTGAGAACCTTGATTTCAAAAAAATTTCATTTAGGCCCTCAAAATGGCCCCGGAAGTGAAAACCTGCTAAAAATAGTAAATTGCCAAAATGGCCAGAAAACTGTTTTGAGCCATTTGGAAAAGGTGGGTGGCCCCAGATATCCACCTGGATCACCATAACTCTCACAAGTTTCACAATCTCATTTTTTCATATTTTTGTGACACATATAATGACAAAATTGCAGAATGGCTGGAGGATTCATACAAAAAGAATGTTCTAGGGAATGGTAAGGTCTTGCTTGCTTTGTTTTTAAATGATGATGATAAAGGTAAGTATGATATATTTTTGTTATTTTTCGATATACTACTGTTCTTGTTAGTAATATTTGATCGTGCTTCCATTGAAGGATTGGAGTTACTCCGATGGCTACATTGGAAGCATGACTTCACTTAGTATTTTTGATTTGTTTAGTAGTTAGAGTAGGTTTAGGAGTAGGTTTTCTTTTATTTTTATTTCTCATTTTTTCTCTTTGTAATATTGCAGTTATGAACACAAGCGGGCACACCAAGAGAACCATAATATGAATGTTGTCAAGGAAGTTCACTTTAAATATTTTTCTCTCTTCTTTTCATTGAATATTTCTTTTCAAAAACGTAGTATCATCATGATGTCTTTTTACAAGACAAATTTCAAGTGGCAAATATTAATAGTGACGCCCAGATTGTTCATTCATTGTATAAATATATGAGAAAGTTCAGAGCCAGGACGATCTAAGAATAGGAGAGGAGGATTTTAATCCTTTCTCTTTTGTATATTACTTCTTTTGTAAACTTTTTATTTCTTTTCAAATGGAGTATTGAATGGTTGTAATCTTTGGGAGAATGGACGAGTATTTTCAAAGAAGAATATGGAATTATAGGTTGCTTAATGAGTTTTGTCCTATGAGTAAAATGGTTTTATTTTTATTATAATATCTTCATATTCTTTGAATAATTGATTATGAATTGATTTAAATAGCTTTAGTCTTTTTTATCTATACATGGTTAATTATTATCATTTATGTATTAATTTTTCCAATTTTTAAAGTCTATTATCCAAAAAAAATCTTCCAGGACTATAGAATGGACAAGTGATTCCAAAAACTTAATAGAACGACATATATGCATTTTGGCTTTACCATTTTGTTTATAATGTTGTTATTTATGTTTTTTTTAATCAGGTTACATGTGCAGGTCTGATATCTTTAGATTAAATGATCTATGATGTGTAGTAGGTTTATATTATAAGTACCATCTATCATTTTCTTCCTCAAAATACAAATGATGTGATTATATCTTTGATTTAAATAATGAGATTTATATTTGAGTTTTAAATTGAATGATAAAATGCATAGATTGCTTCCAGATTTATCTTGCTGTAATCATCTATAATTATGAGATCACGGGTTTATGTTTGTGTTTCCTTTTCTGTCATTAAAACCTAAGCTGCCAATACATGTTCTAAATTTATTTAGAACAGTCATAAGGTTCATTGCAGATTTCTCTCTTGGACATGGCAGTTGGATGTTCACCACTCATACAGATGCTTGGATACACCTCACTAATTCATTGACATGATAGTTTCTTTGTATTTTTCTGTCATTTACATATCATTAAAACTAGAATGTATGGTTCAGCTTTGACTATCCACATGTTCCTGTTTCATTAATTTTTTTTGCAAGATTCTTTAAATTTATAAAAGAAAAACAATAAATATTTTTATGTGCTTTCTTTATCTGCTTCCTAGAAGCAATCATTTTTCACATCGATTTTCGTAAGTTTTGATTAAAACTTGCATCTTGTAAATCATGTAAATAAATGAGACTTGTATATCTTCTTCTTAAATACAACTACTATAGTTACATTTGAACATATGTACATATATATAGTGTGTTTAGTAATTAGTTAATTATTTCTCTCTTTTATTCGTTTCTTTTAGGATTCTTAGATTTGCTAATGTAGCCATTAAACATGTTGGAATGAGTTACACCAAATGGATTGTGTTATTTAGACAACCCCGGACCAGACTCACTCTTCCAGTTGATGGACGGTCAATTTTAGTCGTCAACAAATGGCACCAGAACGAGGGCCGAGATTGATCTAATGATTAAATGTTTCATCCCTCAGCTTTTCATAATTCCATATTTATAAATCCTTTTTATGTATCATCTTGTTATAACCCAAAAATGCACCACACAAGTTTACCTGGCATCAGGCCAACTCATGCCTCTTCCTAGCCAAAGCCATGTTGAACAAATCCTCAAAAAACCACTTAAATCAAGGGACCCGCGCCCTAACCTTTCACTGGGCACGGGTGACCGCTTGCTAACCTTCTACTGCACGTGGGTATCCGCGGGCTAACCCACTACAGCCCGCGGGTACCTAACAAAGCAAGAAATCAGGAAAGTTTCCGCCGGGACTCGAGGCTTTTTATCAGTTAACTGGAACTCTCTGCAATGCATGGCCGAGAGTTCGTCTAAAACCCTAGCTCCTTCTAGCCTATAAAAGGATGGGTAGGGGTACTATTCAAGGAGGAAAAATAATAGCAAAAAAACTCTGCCAAATTGCCAAGTCCATTATTGTCCCAACCCTTTAGATTTGCCTCAAGCTTCAGGAGAACTTCATGTTGCAGCAGTTGGAGGAAAAAAGAAGAGGAGGAGCCCAGGATCAGGATCGAGGAACGATGGCCAGTCTCAGAACTCATTTTAAGTGATTCATTTTGAGACTAATGAAAAAGATGCTTTTCCCGTCCCAAGTTCATGAATCTCATCTATGTTGTTTGATTTATGTTTTATTTCTAACCCCCTAGTAGATCAATAGCATGCATGTGTAGTCTTACCTTGATTGTAGGAAGCTTTGTGGAAGGGGCAGCAACAGCGAGGAAATAAAAGGCTCAACGGAGGATCTACTTCAATCATCGTTAAAAAAAGGTTAGTTCATTCTTCCCGTGTTTGCCTGAGAAAAGGGGTTGAGATTTTGGGTAGAAGGTTAAAAGTTAAATCTTAAGGGTCATGATCTGCGTATAAGTTTAGAGCCCTATCTTATTAGTCCGTAGGGTAGAATACCCCACAACACATCTTATAATGCACTACAAGGACAGCTAACTATTTGATGTCAATTTCTTCAAATTCTTAATGGCTTCTGCCCAAATCACTGTCGGAACATGTTTTTAATGTCTCACTACCAGTTATTTCCAACAAGACAACTGATCTCTTTTCAGAACTCACCTTTGATAGTGAAGGGAACACATATGCAGTAGGCCATATTTCTAATTTTTTTTTTATAAGTTAAGATCACCGATTCTAATGTTACATGCAGATTGTTCGCTCTCACTTTCCAAGGTTGGGTTAACGTTTGGTTTGAATCTTTTCAAGCTAGTTCTATTCATTCTTTGTCTGATTTTTTATTTGATTTTTTATTAGAATTTAGCAACTATGATTATGATTAATTAAGTGAAGAATTAAGTTTCTTAAGGAAAGAAAATGGTGAATCATTCAATGATTTTGCAATTAGGTTCATTCTTGTTGGTATTAGATTCTGTTTGAAAGAAATGTTGCTTATTAATGAATGGTTTGAATATCTCGTTTCTCTCTCAGACAAGCAAGATCAATTAATTTTTAACCAATCTGAATTGAGCACTAACACTCAATGACAAGATGGTTCAAATTTTCATGTTGATCTTGAAGATTTTGAAGCACCACAATTTTTGTCAACTTCTTTCATTTTAGAAAATCATGAGCCACATAATGCAATTATCACATCTAATCATTCTTTGCAAATAATTTATCCTCCTGTCAAAGAAGGAACCTTTACTTTAAAAGATGAAAATTGTCCCGCTCTCATAGATTTTTATAACAGTTTCTAAAGTAAAAGAGGCTGAATGTGAAGTTGATAATCATGTGGACGATAAATCTTACCCTAATTTAGTTGAACATATCCATGATCAATCAGTGGAAGACAAAATCATTAGGCACACTATTAATCAACCTTCTATCTCTAGTGATTTTCTCTCAAATTTTCCCTTACATAATGAATCAAATTGTCTCTTAGAAACTGTCTCGTATTCTTTAAAAGAGAATACAACAGAAGTTGATCAGTTTATACAAGGAGAGGGAACAAAACCATATTTAGAAATGTATATACCTATCATTTCAAGAGATGCATTTCGTCTCCTCAATTCTTCTACATATTACTCCTTGTACCTAGATATTTTTGATCCTAATGTTGTGCAATTGCATGTTCCATATTGCCTTGGAGAGAATTAAACATTATATAATCAAGTACAAAGAGATTACCGAATAGAAGATAAAGAGGAAAACAATTCCACACATGAACATATCAATTTTTATTCTCATCAAATATCTGTGGGTAAATCAAGAAATGGTTTGATAGAGTCTCAAATTGCATCTTCCATTGATTCATCTCAATTTGTGATTAAAGAAGAGTCTAGATTTTTCCATGATCAATTATTTGAGGTTGAAAAGTATAATCGACCAAATATTATTACCAATGATAATTATTCAAAAATGTTGGTCGTTCCATTTAGTCCACCTCAAATAGTTAATCTTGAAGTATTTAATCTCAATGGAAAGTTTAAAGAGAATGAGACATTTCTTTTCCGATCGAGAATCACGACAAGTTCTTGCCATCTTGATCTGACCTTTTTACAAGATTCTTTCCTTGATAGTCTAATACTTTAATCCAATCAGGAATATTTTTCGTATGTGAATTCTTTTGAACAATCCCATGTTAGTAATTGCATGAATTATGATAGGGTTGTAGATTGGTTGGTGTATTCATATCTCGAAAATTTTCCAGGGAATGATAAGATTATCTTCACTTTATTAAGAGATCAAGGAGGTAACTTTAACACACCCATTTTACATCCTTCAAATGGAGAAAATATGGAACAAAAGGAAAATTGTCGGGAGGATGGGGCACTTCTGTCTAGGCCGATGGTTATGTCAGGTCCCCATAACTTTCACAAGCTTCACAATCTCATTTTTTCATATTTTTGTGACATATATAATTAAAAAATTGCAGAATGATTGGAGGATTCATACAAAAAGAATGTTCAAGGGAATGCTAAGGTCATTCTTTCTTTGTTTTTAAATGATGATGATAAAGGTAAGTATGATATTTTTTTTTTATTTTTCGATATACTACCATTCTTGTTAGTAATATTTGATCTCGTTTCCATAGCAGGATTGGAGTTACTCCGATGGCTACATTGGAAGCATCACTTCACTTAGTATTTTCAATTTGTTTAGTAGTTAGAGTAGGTTTTATTTTAGTTTTATTTCTTAGTTTTTCTCTTTGTAATATTGCAGTTATGAACACAAGTGGGCACACCAAGAGAACCATAATATGAATGTTGTCTGGGAAGTCCACTTTAAATCTTTTTCTCTCTTCTTTTCGTTGAATATTTGTTTTCAAAAACATAGTATCATTATGAAAATTTTAAATGGAAAGTAAAGAGAGTAGTAAATTTAAACTATCAATTCAACCTTGACCCAAGGTGCCACGAGTAGGAATGCACTCATCTTAATGAGGATTTTCCTATTTTTAGTCTCTTTTATTTTTAATAATAATGCTTGGTCAAAGTAACATCTTATGCATAACTATCTTAAGAAACGAAATTTCTCGCACATGATATTTTATATGATTTAGTTGTTCCTTTATTTTACAGTGAGATGATAGTGGATACAAAAACTGAAGTTTATCTTTGGCCAAAATCATTTCCTAAAAAGTTTTCTTTTGCTGTTTTGATCTTGTGTACTTCTGATTTTGAATCCCATTAATAAAATTTGAGTTGGTTTGTTGTGTGTTTTTGCTTTCTTTGATTATTTTGAATGAGTTTTCTTCTTATCTTTCTTTTTGAATCAATATATTTCTGATCAAAGAACTATTGTTGAATGAAGCATTTATTTTAAGACTTGTGTTTTTCAAGCAAATTGAAATAGTTCAAAGAGGTCTTGGTATTAATATATAGCTCATACAATTGATTTTTAAGTCAATTGTCACTCTCATATTGTCCTCAAATTATCTTCGCTAAAGTATTACACCAGAGATATGGTTTAAATCTTTGAGAATTATGATGATCTTTAAACTTTTTATGCCGTCCATATTCTTAAGGAATCACTTTTAAGTGCTTCCCCATTCTCTACATGATTTCTTAAAGGAAATCTAAAATCTCTAAACCATGATAAAACTTCCAGTTTTGAAAGCAAATAAATAACATGGTCAACTATTCACCTGTATTGCAATTAACCTCTAGTATCACCCTGCTCTCTTTGTCATCAAGAAATCTATAATTGTATTATAATTTAAAAGTGGCATAAGAGGGTTGAAAGCACTTATGTGTGGGAAGTGTGTGTAAACCCATCAGAGTACTGAATAGGTTCGCTAGCAGCAGGTAAATGCACACATGATACCAAGACAACTTCATCGGGGTACTGAACAGGCCTACTGGAAAAAAAATAATGTCGGGTCGAGAGGTAGAAGGTATATGTTTTTAAATTAGCTTTTATGGAAGTATGCATCATGTGGATACAACTATTGGATGGGATTAAAGCATTTGAGTGGGTTAAATGACATCCTTGTCGAGGCTATGGACACCTACTGGAACCAATGGCTCTATCAACAGTATTCAAGTTATTTTATAAACATCATGACTCTTTGATTAAGACATTATTTTAGGTTATAATCCCTTGCAAAGAAAATTCTATTGTCTGGTTATAACATTGAGCTTATCCTAATACTATATGGTCTCAGAGTGAATTTATTTTAGGGAGCTTAAATCTTTTTTCAAGTGTTATTATTTTCTTCCTAAGATGAAATATTACCAGATCAGAGATAACTGCTTCACCCAGTAAGTCGCCATTTTTTGGGCCCCAACAACTCCCCCCTATATTTTTGCAAAATTTAATGGGCCCCTATTAGAATCTTGATAATTATAATGAGCCATAGAATCAACCTTTTCAAATAGTTCCATACCTTGGCTTACTTTGAGACAAAATTAATACATTCACTATAGTATGAGACATTTATTACAAGAGTATATGTCAAAAGTTAGAAACGAGCATAAAAATCTCAATTTAAACAAAATGTTAATTTTTATCAAATTTTTACTTTCGTTTAAATTATGATTATATGTTCATTCTTTTGCTCATTAGATAGTTTGACTATTTTGAATAATGTGTTCAATACTTCATATAATATCTTGGTTGGTTTCTCATTTTCATGAAATCATTTGGTCATATTAATTATTTTTTTTTTTTTTTCATTTTGCATCTCATTTCAAAATAATAATAATCAAAGAATTATCTATCATTTGTTTGATTTTGTAAAAAATCAAAATTAATATTTTTTCTCCATTAACTTGAAGCTTCTAGATCATATTTGAAAGCAAATTATAAACAATATTTGTTTATAAGTTATATCTAGTTTAAAATTCATTTTTTATTTCTCTAGATTTTGTTTTATTCACAATTTTTAGGTTATTAATTTAGGTTACTTTTTGTTTCACAAGTTTCTATTATCAAATATTTGATACAGATCTGATCATGGCTTGATTTTATTATCCAAATACGCTCAAGATGATTGATCCAAAAATAATTTTGGATTGCTACAAATAATTTTATGAGCAACAACAGATAAAATTTGGAAAGGGGTCAACATCAGACAGGCGATTTTGCAGAACTGATTGCAGCCCAACCGTGAGGAATTTGAAGAAACGGTTGAAAAGACAGAACCCAAATGGACCCATTTACCTTTCACATAGATATTTTCCCAAAATAATGCACGATTTGAGAGATGTTGATGTATTTTTACGAGGAAAATTTCAGGTGGCAAAAATTAATAGTGACGCCTAGATTGTTCATTCATTGTATAAATATATGAGAAAGTTCAGAGCCAGGAGGATCCAAGAATTGGAGAGGAGGATTTTAATCCTTTCTCTTTTGTATATTATTGCTTTTGTAACCTTTTTATATCTTTTCAAATGGAGTAATGGATGGCTGAAATCTTTGGGAGAATGGATGGGTATTTTCAAAGAAGAATATGGAATTCCAGGTTGCTTAATGACTTTTGTCCTTTGAGTAAAATGGTTTTATTTTCATTATAATATCTTCATATTCTTTAAATAATTTATTATGAATTGATTTAAATAGATTTAGTCTTTCTTATCAATACATGGTTAATTATTATCATTTATGTATTAATTTTTCCAATCTTTAAAGTCTATTATCCAAAAAAATTCTTCCAGGACTACAAAATGGACAAGTGATTCCAAAAACATAATAGAATGGCATATATGCATTTTGGATTTAGCCTTTTGTTTATAACGTTGTTATTTATGTTTTTTTTAATCACGTTACATGTGCAGATCTGATATCTTTAGATTAAATGATCTGTGATGTGTAGGAGGTTTATATTATAAATATCATCTATCATTTGCTTCATCAAAATACAAATGTTGTGATTATATCTTCGATTTAAATAATGGGATTTATCTTTGAGTTTTAAATTGAATGATAAAATGCATAGATTGCTTCAAGATTTATCTTGCTATAATCATCTATAATTATGAGATCATGGGTTTATGTTTGTGTTTCCTTTTCTGTCATTAAAACCTAAGCTGCCAATACATGTTCTGAATTTATTTACAACAATCATAAGGTTCATTGCAGATTTCTCTCTTGGACACACCATGAATATGTTCACCACTCATGAAGATGCTTGGATACACCTCACTAATTCACTGACATGATAACTTATTTTTATTTTTCTGTTATTTACATATCTTTAAAACTAGAGTGTATGGTTCAGCTTTGACTATCCACATGTTCATGTTTCATTAATTTTTTTTGCAAGATTCTTTAAATTTATAAAAGAAAAAAAATATATTTTTATGTGCTTTTTTTATCTGCTTCCTAGAAGCAATCAATTTTCACATCGATTTTTGTAAGTTTCGATTAAAACTTGCATCTTGTAAATCATGTAAATAAATGAGACTTGTATATCTTCTTCTTAAATACAACTACTATAGTTACATTTGAACATATGTACATATATATAGTGTGTTTAGTAATTAGTTAGTTATTTGCCTCTTTTATTTGTTTCTTTTAGGATTATTAGATTGGCTAACGTAGCCATTAAACCCGTCAGAACGAGTTACACGAAATGGCTTGCATTATTTAGACAACCCCTGACCGGACTCGCTCTTCCAGTTGATGGACGGTAAATTTTGTCCGTCAACAAATGGCGCTAGAAGGAGGGCTGAGGTCGATTTAATGATTAAATGTTTCACCCCTCAAATTTTCATAATTCTAGATTTATAAAGCCTTCTTATGTATCATCTTATAATGCACTACAAGGCAGGCTAACTATTTGATGTCAATTTGTTCAAATTCTTAATGGCTTCTGCCGAAATCACTGTGTCGGAACATGCTTTTAATATCTCACTACCAGTTATTTCCAACAAGACAACTGATCTCTTTTTAGAACTCACCTTTGATGGTGAAGGGAACACATCTGCAGTAGACCATATTTATAACTTTTTTTATAAGTGTTTATGACATAAGATCACCGATTCTAATGTTACATGTAGATTGTTCACTCTCACTTTCCGAGGTCAGGTTAAGCTTTGGTTTGAATCTTTTCGGGCTAATTATATTCATTCTTTGTCTGAGTTTGTATTTGAGTTTTTATCATATTTTAGAAACTATGATTATGTGACACCCTCCTCGTTACGACAACAAATCTGATAACAGGTGAATTTTTTTTTTTTGGGGGGGGTGTTTAAGGTGTGTGCGCACGTGTAAGAAGGAATAGACACACTTGACTGTACGTCGCCACCCGACAGCCAACAAGACGCAAGAAATATGAACACATCAAGACGACATACAACGTACAACAGGAAACTGCATGCATCAATGACAATCACTTCGAAATAAGTCAGACTGACTACCCATCCATCCTACCCTGCAATGGTTGGGACCTCCAAGACACATAAGCAATGCTCAAGGCCAGGTTCCCATCGATTTTAACCATTTAAGGTCTCAGGGCTGACGACTGTTCTGAGGAACATGGAGGTGTCTACATCCCACCTGACAAAACAATCCCGACACATGAAAGGTTTATCAACCAAGTACAACTTTATCTACAAGGAAAAACACCCTCAATACAGACTCAGAAAATCTATTGTACTTAAATCAAGTTTAATACACCGTAACGGTTTATTAATAGCAATGAAAGTTACAATAACACTACCATGAAATATTAAACACCTTACATTTATATCACATATCCCGACCATAATTACAATCCCTCTTATATGCTACAACCATAAGATGTCCAATGACCTTAAAATAGAACATTCAATAAACATGAGGAGCTCACAATTTGATGTCATTTATGATCATAAATTTCATTATTAATGCAATAAATAACCTCATATTTATAAATAACCTCAATATATAAATAACCTCATGTTTATAAATATTTATAAAAATAACTGCAGGTTTATAAATAACATCATATTTATAAATAACATCATGTTTATAAATAACCTCATATCTATAATTAACCTCATGTTTAAAAATAACAATATCATCATGTTTAAAAATACAACAACATCATGTCAATATATAAAAATAACCTCATATTTATAAATGGCATCAGGTTTTAAAAATAACAATATGACATCATAATTGAAAACGTCAATATATAACAATAACAATATTTAAAACGACCATGTGTAAAAATAACAATATTTAAAAGAACATTGTACAAAAATATCCACATTTTAAAATGCCAATATTTAAAAATAACTATATTTAAAATGACAATATATATAATAACATCATAATTATATATTATCGGTGTCACTAACATTTATTTATTTTTAAAAGGCAAAATAATGATTAAGGCCGTAAGGCTATTGATTGTCAGACTCAATTGATTAAATTGAAGGGCATTGTTTTTTTTTTTTTCAAACAAGAATCTAAAGGAAACTCGTATTATAAGGAAGGTAAAACATTTAGGTTATCGTTGAGCTGGAGCCACTGTAGTCACGAAGGCTACGTGCATGCACTTTAGAGGCTTTCATCAGGTTGTTTGGATATTGTAAAGCTTCGAGGGAAGAAACCAAAGGCGGAATAAAATACCATCCTCTAACTACTTCAGCTCGCAATCACTCTTGCATCAACAATTAGCATCACTATTTTTTTGTTTTTGTTTTCATTTTTATTTTTATTTTTTTTAAAAAGACAACAAGGTAGCAGATATCCCCAGGATTTCATAACTCCATATACCATTACTCTAATTGCTACCACATGCAATCAATCTCGCCTCAATAAACCATAATAACCATATCTCTTCTTTCCATATTAAAATAGCATGGGAAATAAATGACCAGATCATTTTCAATCTATTATTAATATTGAAAGTTGAACTACCACCTCCTGGTCAGACTAATCAGGTCAATATATTTCCACTGTTAGCGCTGCAAAAGTAATTAACAGGGGCCCTACCTTTTACAACGAGAGGAGAATTTACATAAAAAAAAACTAGGGCGCAGATTGGGGATTTACACCAATGGAACAAGTAACTGTGGACTTACCAATTAACAGCTGTAACATAAACGCCCGTGTTTTAATCAACCAGTCCTAAATAAATGCCATTATCAAACACAATCACAATCAAACGCCATTAAAATCGACGCAGTCAATGCAATCCCCAGGGCCTGATGCGCGCAGGGGGAGGTGGGAAGGACGCGGGTCTGAGAATTATCCCACCATGAAAATGCATCGTAGGGGAGTGATCTGAGGCTGGGCAAGTGTAATTGCAGAATTAAGGGTTATAACATTCCAATCAGAAGGTGGGATTCAAGCCGTGCCCAGGTACCAACGCAACTATCGACGTAGAGGAAATCAACACAGTTAATAGTAAAAAAAAAAATCAGAGGGCCATCAACATGCAGTCACAGATTGGGGCCACATTACACCAATTAGAAGGCATGGATGTGGGTCTTCCTCCCTATCGCATAGAAAAATTTTCAATGCAAAAACAAGGACTGAGTAACCCCAACGCAGAGGTCAGATTAGGTAAAGCATAGGGGTCTGATATCGTTTCAACAGACTTAACACTGAAGGTGCAAAGATTCCATTATTCTGCTTTTTGATAAAATTTAACATTGGAAGAGCAGGGGTTCGAATGGTGATTCAATAAAAACAACTAAAGACTTACCCTACAAGGTTCCAACATTCAATTGAAAATAAAAAAAACAACTGAAGATGTAGGGTTTCGAATATTCGATCAAATCAAATGGAAAATGAAGACATGAGGAGTCAAAGTTAATCTTATCAGCTGCCAGAATGAATTACCAAACAAAATTACAATCTACCTGCCCATGCATCTAAATAAAAATGCCCATTGTTACATGAAATATTTTAGAACAACAATTAGTAAGAATTTACACAGTCCCACACAACAATTAAAAATTTACACAGACCAGAACGATGATTAAATAATTCGCACAGTCCAGATCAATAATGATAAAAATTTACCCAGTCAATAACGGCGGTCATACGCCAGAAATTTGATTCGCAAGCACTTAAACCACAAGCAACCCTGTATATTCTACCATGCATGCTAACTATCACAGCATTGCCATTGGCGGTGAAATTTTACAGCAATAAAAATTATAGTGAACAATTACACCCAAACATTCTAATCTACCAAATGATGTGCATAACTTTTCCCTTTCGACCACCTCAATTGATGTCCCCGCCTCGATTGATGTCCCGCACTCCTTGCCACTCCTGCTCATCGACCGTAGAGACCTCACCGGTACCTCCCAGCCAATCGCTAGAGGTACTGTGCTTCCCCCTTAGCCCCCCGAGCCGCAAAGGGGCCACACAAGATCCATAAGATAAGTCTAGCTTCTCAGCTCGCCTCGCAAGGCTGATCTACCACTCCAATCCGAGCTGAGAAAAACCCAACTCCTCACAAGCAATCAGTCAAGCCACAATACTCTTAGGTGTTCCTAGAACCCCTTACACGCTTTTAATAACTTTCCCTAAAATGAAGTTGCTAAATTTAGTTCATTTTAGAAAGTTATTAATTGTTGATTCCTTTTTTCTTTTTACCCTATGTCCCCTACTTTCCTTTATTATGTTTCCTTTATTACAAGTTTCCCTATTTCTATTATTTATTCCTTTTTTTCTTTTCTTTTTTTAAACCAAAAAGACAAATGCACTAATTAATCCTTTCATTATATTTTTAAATTCATAACTTTTATACTCTCACACATTATTTAATTTTTATTCCTTTTTACAATTAAAACCACGGGTTTTAATTAATTTATCCCTCTCTTCACTTTACCCCCCCCTAAATTTAAGAAGACTTTAACTATTACTTAGGAGGGTTTAAGATTATGTCCTTATGTTTAATTTTTTTTGTAGGGTCTTTTTCTTAAGGCTAAACACAATTTTATCTTAGAGATGTTTTAAATTGAGGTTTAGATTTGAACTAGGCAACAATTAATTAGGGGATTCGTTTTAATAATTTCTTCAGGCGTTAAGGTCTTAGGTTCATCTAGGTTTGTCTCATCATCATCATCAATGCGACGTGCCCTTCAGGACGCACTACGTTCTCCAAGGGTGCCACTCACCTCGTTCATTTCTGTTGCACGACGTGCCCTTCAGGATGCACCACGTGCTCCAAGGGTGCCACTCGCCAACTTGTGTTTCTTTTGCGTGACGTGCCCTTCAGGATGCACCACGTGCTCCAAGGGTGCCACTCGCCGACTTGACTTATTGGTAGACATCTATAACCCCTGGAGTCAACACTCCACTAGGTGAACTTGTGGGAGACTAAGGGCTCTAAGGAATAAGGCCCCCACCTTATTGCGCACCCCTTAGAATCATCGTGAGCGACTATCGCAGTCTGCCCTCACAGCATCGTGGATCCTCTCAAACTAGGTAATCGTTAACCTATAGTTCGAGCCACGGTGGGAGTGCTAGTAGACTGTGGCAGGGATGTTGTCCACACCTCTCCCTCAACCTCTTTGGAAATCGTGTGTGGCCCCTTTACTCCATATGTGAGTCTGGTCAGCAAGCTATTGTCAGCCTGCATCATCAACCATCATGTCAGTACATGTCAACAACATATCATCAAATCAATAAAATATCATGGTAAATAAATCAACCCCAATAGCACACTCCCTGACTCAATCCAGAGTCCAAGGGGTTCCACCGATGCCATTGCATCCTCAAGGTCCAAAACCCTGCACACTCAATAAAACTGAGTCAATAGCACCTGTCTAAATCAAGTAGTGAAAACCTCATGTTGTCTATCATAACGCATCATAATCAAGTATAAATGTATTAACATCAGAAAATTCCAAATCACTTGTGAGCAAGTATCCTCAAATAATAAGTTTTCTTAGTGTGCCAGAGTGGGATGTTACAGATTATGATGAATTAAGTGAAGAATTAAGTTGATTAAGGAAAGAAATGGTGAATCATTCAATGATTTTACAATTAGGTTCATTCATGTTGGTATTAGATTCCCTTTGAAAGAAATGTCGCTTATTAATGAATGGTTTGAATATCTCATTTCTCTCTCAAACAAGGAAGATCGATTAATTTTTAACGAATCTAAATTGAGCACTAACACTCAATCTCAGGATGGTTCAAATTTTCATGTTGATCTTGAATATTTTTAAGCACCACAATTTTTGTCGACTTCTTTCATTTTGGAAAATCATGAGCCACATAATGCAATTGTCACATCTAATCATTCTTTGCAAATAACATCTCCTCCTGTCAAAGAAGGAACCTTTACTTTAAAAGATGACAATTGTCCCACTCTCATAGATTTTTATAACAGTTTCTAAAGTAAAAGAGGCCGAATGTGAAGTTGATAATCATGTGGACGATAAAGCTTGCCCTAATTTAGTTGAAAAGATCAACGATCAATCAGTGGGAGACAAAATCATTAGACAAACTATTAATCAACCTTCTATCTCTAGTGATTTGCTCTCAAATTTTCCCTTACATAATGAATCAAATTGTCTCTTAGAAACTGTCTCATATTCTTTAAAAGAGAATACAATAGAAGTTGATTAGTTTATACAAGGAGAGGGAACAAAACCATATTTCGAAACGTATATACCTATCATTTCAAGAGATGTATTTCTTCTCCTCAATTCTTCTACATATTATTCCTTGTACCCCGATATTTTTTATCCTAATGTTGTGAAATTGCATGCTCCATATTGCCTTGGAGAGAATTCAACATTATATAATCAAGTACAAAGAGATTATTGAATAGAAGATAAAGAGGAAAATAATTCTACCCATGAACATATCAATTCTTATTCTCATCAATTATCCATGGGTAAATCAAGAAATGATTTGAAAGAGTCTCAAATTGCATCTTCCATTGATTCATCTCAATTTGTGATTAAAGAAGAATATAGATTTTTCCACGATCAATTATTTGAGGTTGAAAAGTATAATCAGCCAAATATTATTACCAATGATGATTATTCAAAAATGTTGGTCATTCCATTTAGTCCACTCATGTAGATGCTTGGATACACCTCACTAATTCACTGACATGATAGCTTCTTTGTATTTTTCTGTTATTTAGATATAATTAAAACAAGAATGTATGGTTCATCTTTGACTATCCACATGTTTCATTAATTTTTTTTGTAAGATTCTTTAAATTTATAAAAGAAAAACAATAAATATTTTTATGTTCTTTCTTTATCTTTTTCCTAGAAGAAATCACTTTTCACATCAATTTCCGTAAGTTTCGATTAAAACTTACATCTTGTAAATCATGTAAATAAACGAGACTTGTATATCTTCTGCTTAAATACAACTACAATAGTTACATTTGAACATATGTACATATATATAGTGTGTTTAGTAATTAGTTAGTTATTTCTCTCTTTTATTCGTTTCTTTTAGGATTCTTAGATTGGCTAACGAAGCCATTAAACCCGTCAGAACGAGTTACACCAAACGGCTTGGGTTATTTAGACAACCCCGGACCGGACTCGCTCTTCCAGTTGACGGACGATCAATTTTGTCCGTCAACAAATGGCGCTAGAAGGAGGGTCGAGGTCGATTTAATGATTAAATGTTTCACCCCTCAGCTTCTCATAATTCCATATTTATAAAGCCTTCTTATGTATCATCTTATAATCCACTACAAGGCAAGCTAATTATTTGATGTCAATTTCTTCAAATTCTTAATGGCTTCTGCCCAAATCATTGTGTCGGAACATGATTTTAATGTCTCACTACCAGTTATTTCCAACAAGACAGTTGATCTCTTTTTAGAACTCACCTTTGATGGTGAAGGGATCACATCCGCAGTAGACCATATTTATAACTTTTTTTTATAAGTGTTTAAGACATAAGATCATCGATTCTAATGTTACATGCAGATTGTTCGCTCTCACTTTTCGAGGTCGGGTTAAGGTTTGGTTTGAATATTTTTAGGCTAATTCTATTCATTCTTTTTCTGAGTTTGTATTTGAGTTTTTATCAGATTTTAGCAACTATGATTATGATGAATTAAGTGAAGAATTAATTTTCTTAAGGAAAAAAATGGTGAATCATTCAATGATTTTACAATTACGTTCATTCATGTTGGTATTAGATTCCCTTTGAAAGAAATGTCGTTTATTAATGAATGGTTTCAATATATTGTTTCTCTCTCAGACAAGCAAGATCAATTAATTTTTAACCAATATGAATTGAGCACTAACACTCAATCTCAAGATGGTTCAAATTTTCATGTTGATCTTGAAGATTTTGAAGCACCACAATTTTTGTCAACTTCTTTCATTTTGGAAAATCATGAGCCACATAATGCAATTGTCACATCTAATCATTCTTTGCAAATAATGTCTCCTCCTGTCAAAGAAGGAACCTTTACTTTAAAAGATGACAGTTGTCCCACTCTCATAGATTTTTATAACAGTTTCTAAAGTAAAAGAGGCCGAATGTGACTTGTTGATAATCATGTGGACGATAAATCTTCCCCTAATTTAGTTGAACAAATCCATGATCAATCAGTGGGAGACAAAATCATTAGGCAAACTATTAATCAACCTTCTATCTCTAGTGATTCGATCTAAAATTTTCCCTTACATAATAAACCAAATTGTCTCTTAGAAACTATCTCGTATTCTTTAAAAGAGAATACAACATAAGTTGATCAGGTTATACAAGAAGAGGGAACAAAACCATATTTTGAAACGTATATACCTATCATTTAAAGAGATGCATTTCGTCTCCTCAATTCTTCTACATATTATTCCTTGTACCCTGATATTTTTGATCCTAAAGTTGTGCAATTGCATGCTCCATATTGCCTTGGAGAGAATTCAACATTATATAATCAGGTACAAAGAGATTACTGAATAGAAGATAAAGAGGCAAATAATTCTACCCATGAACAAATCAATTCTTATTTTGATCAATTATCCGTGGGTAAATCAAGAAATGATTTGAAAGAGTCTCAAATTGCATCTTCCATTGATTCATCTCAATTTGTGATTAAAGAAGAATCTATATTTTTCCATGATCAATTATTTGAGGTTGAAAAGTATAATCGACCAAATATTATTACCAATGATGATTATTCAAAAATGTTGGTCATTCCATTTAGTCCACCTCAAATAGTTAATCTTGAAGTATTTAATCTCAATGACAAGTTTAAAGAGAATGAGACATTTCTTTTCTGATCGAGAATCATGACAAGTTCTTGCCATCTTGATCTGACCTTTTTACAAGATTCTTTCCTTGATAGTCTAATACTTTATTCTCATCAAGAATATTTTTTGTATGTGAATTGTTTCGAACAATCCCATGTTAGTAATTGCATGTATTATGATAGGGTTGCATATTGGTTGGTGTATTCATATCTCGAAAATTTTCTAGGGAATGATAAGATTATCTTCACTTTATTAAGAGATCAAGGAGGTAACTTTAACACACTCATTTTACATCTTTCAGATGGAGAAAATATGGAATGAAAGGAAAATTGTTGAGAGGATGGGGCACTTTTGTCTAGGCCAATGGTTATGTTAGGTCCCCATAACTCTCACAAGCTTCACAATCTCATTTTTTCATATTTTTGTGACCCATATAATGACACAATTGCAGAATGGCTGGAGGATTCATACAAAAATAATGTTCAAGGGAATGGTACGGTCATGCTTTCTTTGTTTTTAAATGATGATGATAAACATAAGTATGATATATTTTTGTTATTTTTCGATATACTACCATTCTTGTTAGTAATATTTGGTCTTGTTTCCATTGCAGGATTGGAGTTACTCTGACGGCTACATTGGAAGCATGACTTCACTTAGTGTTTTTGATTTGTTTAGTAGTTAGAGTAGGTTTAAGAGTAGGTTTTAATTTAGTTTTATTTCTCAGGTTTTCTCTTTTTAATAATACAGTTATGAACACAAGCGGGCACACCAAGAGAACCATAATATGAATGTTGTCAGGGAAGTCCACTTTAAATCTTTTTGTCTCTTTTTTCGTTGAATATTTCTTTTCAAAAATGTAGTATCATCATGAAAATTTTAAATGGAAAGTAAAGAGATAACTAAATTTAAACTATCAATTCAACCCTGAACCAAGGTGCCATGAGTAGGACTACACTCATCTTAATAAAGATTTTCCTATTTTTAGTCTCTTTTATTTTTAATAATAATGCTTGGTCAAAGTAACATCTTATGCATCGCTATCTTAAGAAAATAAATTGCTCGCATATGATATTTTATATGATTTAGTTCTTCCTTTATTTTACAGTGAGATGATAGTGGATAGTTTTCTTTTGCTGTTTTGATTTTGTGTACTTTTGATTTTGAATCCCATTAATAAAATTTGATTTGGTTTGTTGTGTGTTTTTGTTTTCTTTGCTTATTTTGAATGATTTTTATTCTTATATTTCTTTTTGAATCAATATATTTCTGATCAAAGAACTATTGTCGAATGAAGCATTTATTTTAAGACCTGTGTTTTTCAAGCAAATTGAAATTGTTCAAAGAGGTCCTAGTATTACGATATAGCTCAGACAATTGTTTTTTAAGTCAATTGTCACTCTCATTTTGTCCTCCAATTATCTTTTCTAGAGTATTACACCAGATATATGGTTTAAATCTTTGAGAATTATGATGATCTTTAAAAATTTTATGCCATCCATATTCTTAAGGAATCACTTTTAAGTGCTTCCCCATTCTCTAGATGATTTCTTAAAGGAAATCTAAAATCTTTAAACCATTATAAAACTTCCAGTTTTGAAAGCAAATAAATAACATGGTCTGTTGGCAATTTCAGTTAACAGAAAGAAAATCAGCGTATACTTGTCATTGATGGCAAGTACAGTTGTGGTTGCAGTGATGACAATATCAATGAATAGAAGCGCAGCAATAATCGGAAGGACAAGAGTCAGTGACTCTAGGATCTCATTCAAATTTCTCGAAAGAACGAGGGTCGTCAGATCTGTAGAAGTTGCGAGAGAGATAAGTCATCGGAGATTCGGGGATCGGGACTTTGAAATGTCCAGTTCACTCGACAACGAAAACCCTGAAATCGTGATACGTGATTTCACGATTTGATCGCAGCCGTTAAATCAAGTAGGGATCTGGACCGTTCATTCGTATGGATGCGTGGCAGCCAGGAGGCTTCATCGGAGATTCAGGGATCGGGATTTCATAATGCAAAGAACACAATGCAACGAAAACTCCGATTTCGTGATATGCGAAATCCCGACTGAATCTGAACCGTCAGATCAACATGTGATCTAGACCGTCAATCTAATTCACGACAACAATCCACATTAGCTAGGGACACGTGGCACAACCAGGTAATGACAGGTGGAAGGAAGATTCAACAGTCCAGGCATAGGTAAGTCATGAATCAGAGTGACACGTGGCAATATTTAACACGTGTCAAACCACGTGTGATGTCAGCAGAGGCATCGGCGATCGGGACTTTGTAATGCCAAAATCTCTTGACATCAAGAACTCTGAAATCACGAAATGCGATTTCGCGATTTAATCGCAGCCGTTGAATCAAGAATGATCTAGACCGTTGAATCTCTGCATGGAGTGTGAGTATTGGTATGGTTGTGGAGATGACTCAGTAACCGTTGGATTCAAGCGCAAGACCTGATCATCGTTGGATCAGAGATAATCTGCATGCCTTTTAAAGAACAAGGATATGTGGGAGTAATCACGATGTGAAAAATCCCGATCTAATCTAAGCCATTGAGCTAGAAGTGATCTGAACCATTGAATTTAGGCATGAAGAATTGGGAATCGGGAATCGGCACTTTGCAATGTCAAAATCTCTTGACAACGAGAAACCCGAAATCGCGATATGCGATTTCGCGATTTGATCTCAGCCGTTAAAGAAAGCAAGAGATGAGGACCGTTGATCAAACTCTCATCGGAGTTTCACGAATCAGGAGATGGTAAGGATTGCAACATGAGTTGCAAAATCGCGATATGCGATATCGCGACATAATTGTAGCCGTTGAACCGAAATTACATCTGGATCGTTGATTCGACCAATATATGGAATTTTGTGTATCAGGCTTTATAAGTGAAGCTTGACATCGCAATTTCCGAAATCACGATGGTGGAATCCCGATTGGATCTGAACCATTGGATCAAATACTGATCGGAGGGTCACTGTTCTCTCTCACAGTTAACGACTGAGTGTGATTTCTGTTAGTGAAACGGACTCGTTATGAAGAATTAGTTAGCGTTTCAGATGACGATTCAGTTGCTGAGACAGTTGTCGTTGTTCTTGCCGAAGGAGATGGGAAGTGGAACCGTCATAGCAGAATGTATAAAAGAAAACGAGTGACATTGTATGGGGTTGGTTGTTCTGGGTGAAAAAGAATGAAATAGTAAGAAAAGGAGAAAGGAGAAGGAGTTAAGGATGAAGTCGAATTGAGATACAGAATGAAATGAACTGTATATGAGGATTGGAGAAAAGGACAGGTAGAGCAGATGAAATATAGAGCAGAAGAACAAAACGAGTTGAAGAAGAGTAGAATGGAAAAAACGAGAAGATGTTGAGCATAAAATTTTGATGGAGCAAAGCAGAAGCAGAACAGAACGATACAGCAGAGAAGAAGCAGAGCAGAACGATAGAGCAAGCAGCAGGAGACAAGATGTACAGAACAAAGTAAAATTGGTATGAACTGAATTATCTGTAAAGTTGAATGTTTATTTAGTTAATTGATATTTTAGGGAGGTTGGGAGGTGCTTGGGAGGATTGTTGTCCTCAGAAGTTCAAGTGGGTGTTTGAACACAGGAAGTTGTAGCTTCCATCTGGTTGCAGCCAGAGAAACTACGGTGGCAGGGTGGTGCTAGGGAGAACAGATGTTCTCTGTTATGCAGGTTGAAGCCTGTGTAACTGGAAGTTGGTGCTTCCATCCAGTTGGTGCTGGTATAATCAGGAAGTTGGTGCTTCCATCCAGTTGGTGTTGGAATAAACAGGGAGTTGGTGCTTCCTTCTAGTGGGTGCTAGAGAAATCATAGAGTTGGAGCTCTCAGACAAGTTTCATCTTGTAAAATAGAGGTAGCAGCCTCACATTGAATTGGTGCTCAATTGTAAATGATGTACAGAACAAAAAAAGGTTGCCTATCATTTCGAAGAAGAAGAGGTTTTCTCCCTTTATGGGTTTCCTCGTGAAAATCTGTCTCTGTGTGTATTTTATGTGTGAATGATGATATTTACTCTTACTTTCCATATTCTATATGTTTGTTGATGACA
>ML781981.1:658517-672465 GCA_009831015.1 Picea engelmannii | reverse complement strand
AGAAGGAGTTAAGGATGAAGTCGAATTGAGATACAGAATGAAATGAACTGTATATGAGGATTGGAGAAAAGGACAGGCAGAGCAGATGAAATATAGAGCAGAAGAACAGAACGAGTTGAAGAAGAGTAGAATGGAAAAAATGAGAAGATGTTGAGCATAAAATTTTGATGGAGCAGAGCAGAAGCATAACATAACGATAGAGCAGAGTAGAAGCAGAGCAGAACGATAGAGCAAGCAGCAGGAGACAAGATGTACAGAACAAACTAAAATTGGTATGAACTGACTTATCTGTAAAGTTGAATTTTTATTTAGTTAATTGATATTTTAGGGAGGTTGGGAGGTGCTCGGGAGGACTGTTGTCCTCAGAAGTTCAAGTGGGTGTTTGAACACAGGAAGTTGTAGCTTCCATCTGGTTGCAGCCAGAGAAACTAGGGTGGCAGGGTGGTGCTAGGGAGAACAGATGTTCTCTGTTATGCAGGTTGAAGCCTGTGTAACTGGAAGTTGGTGCTTCCATCCAGTTGGTGCTGGTATAATCAGGAAGTTGGTGCTTCCATCCAGTTGGTGCTGGAATAAACAGGGAGTTGGTGCTTCCTTCTAGTGGGTGCTAGAGAAATCAGAGAGTTGGAGCTCTCAGACAAGTTGCATCTTGTAAAACAGAGGTAGCAGTCTCACATTGAGTTGGTGCTCAATTGTAAATGATGTACAGAACAGAAAAAGATTGCCTATCATTTCGAAGAAGAGGAGGTTTTCTCCCTTTATGGGTTTCCTCGTGAAAATATGTCTCTGTGTGTATTTTATGTGTGACTGATGATCTTTACTCTTACTTTCCATATGTTGTATGTTGGTTGATGACACATGAATAAATCTTAATAATTGTTTAGAAGGCATAAAATTGTTTAAGCTTATAAACAACTGATTCACCCCCCCCCCTCTCAGTTGTTTTAGTATTTCCAACATGGTCAACTATTCACCTCTATTGCAATTAACCTCTAGTACCACCCCGCTCTCTTTGTCATCAAGAAATCTATAATTGTATTATTATTTAAAAGTGGCATAAGAGGGTTGAAAGAACTTATGTGTGGGAAGTATGTGTAAATCCGTCGAGGTACTGAATAGGCTCGCTGGCAGCGGGTAAATGCACACATGATACCAAGACAACTTCGTCGAGGTACTGAACAGGCCTACTAGCAACAAAGCAATGCCGGGTCAATAGGTAGCAAGTATTGTTGTTAAATTATCTTTTATAGAAGTATACATCATGTGGATACAACTATTGGATAGGATTAAAGCATTTGAGTGGGTTAAATGACATCCTTGTCGAGGCTGTGGACACTTGCTAGAAGAATTACTCTGTCAATTGTATTGAATTTCTTTTATAAACATCGGGACTCTTTGATTAAGACATTATTTCAGGTTATAATCCCCTGCAAAGAAAATTCTATTTTCTAGTTATAACATTCATCTTATCCTAATACTATATGGTCTAAGAGTGAAATTATTTTAGGGAGCTTAAATCATTTTTCAAGTCTTATTATTTTCTTCCTAAGATGATATATTACTAGATTAGAGATAACTGCTTCAGCCAGTAATTCACCATTTGTTGGGCCCCAACAACTCCCTATATATTTTTACAAAACTTAATGGGCCCATATTATAATCTTGATAATTATAATGAGCTACAGAATCAACATTTTCAAATAGTTCCATACCTTGGCTTGCTTTGAGACAAACTTAAGACATTCACTATAGTATGAGACATTTATTACAAGAGTATATGTCAAAAGTTATAATCAATCATAAAAATCTCAATTTAAACAAAAATGTTAATTTTTATCAAATTTTTACTTTCGTTTAAATTATGATTATGTGTTCATTCTTTTGCTCATTAGCAAGTTTGACTATTTTGAATAATATGTTCAATACTTCATATAATATCTTGGTTGGTTTCTCATTTTCATGAAATCATTTGGTGATATTAATTAATTAAATTCTTTTTTAATTTTGCATCTCATTTCAAAATAATAATAATTAAAGAATTATCTATCATTTGTTTGATTTTGTAAAAAATCAAAATTAATACTTTTTCTCCACTAACGTGAAGCTTCTAGATCATATTTGGAAGCAAATTATAAACTATATTTGTTTATAAGTTATAGCTAGTTTAAAATTTATTTTTTATTTTTTCTAGATTTTGTTTTATTCACAATTTTAGGTTACTAATTTAGGTTTCCTTTTGTTTCACAGGTTTCTATTATCAAATATTTGATACGGATCTGATCATGGCTTGATTTTATTATCTATATACATTCAAGATCATTGATCCAAAAATAATTTTGGATTGCTACAAATAATTTATGAGCAACAACAGATAAAATTTGGAAAGGCATCTAGATCAGACAGAGGATTTTTGAAAAACTGATTGCAGCCAAACCGTGAGGCATTTGAAGAAATGGTTCAAAACCCAGAACCCAAATTGACCCATTTTCCTTCTGCATAGACATTTTCCCAAAAAAATGCACGATTTGAGAGATATTGATGTCTTTTTACGAGGAAAATTTAAGGTGGAGAAAATTAATAGTGACGCCCAGATTATTCATTCATTGTATAAATATATAAGAAATTTCAGAGCCAGGAGGATCCAAGAATTGGAGAGGAGGATTTTAATCCTTTCTCTTTTGTATATTATTGCTTTTGTAAACTTTTTATTTCCTTTGAAATGGAGTAATGGATGGCTGGAATCTTTGGGAGAATGGACGAGTATTTTCAAAGAAGAATATGGAATTCCAAGTTCCTTAATGACTTTTGTCCTGTGAGTAAAATGGTTTTATTTTCATTATAATATATTCATATTCTTTGAATAATTTATTTTGAAATGATTTAAATAGATTTAGTCTTTTCTATCAATACATGGTTAATTATTATCATTTATGTATTAATTTTTTCAATCTTTAAAGTCTATTATCCAAAACATTTCTTCCAAGACTACAGAATGGACAAGTGATTCCAAAAAATTAATAGAATGGCATATATGCATTTTGGCTTTAGCCTTTTGTTTATAATGTTGTTATTTATGTTTTTTTTAATCTTGTTACATGTGCAGGCCTGATATCTTTAGATTAAATGATCTGTGATGTGTAGGAGGTTTATATTATAAATACCATCTATCATTTGCTTCATCAAAATATAAATGATGTGATTATATCTTCGATTTAAATAATGGGATTTATCTTTGAGTTTTAAATTGAATGATAAAATGCATAGATTGCTTCCAGATTTATCTTGTTGTAATCATGTATAATTATGAGATCACGGGTTTCTGTTTGTGTTTCCTTTTCTGTCATTAAAACCTAAGTTTCCAGTACATGTTCTGAATTTATTTAGAACAGTCATAAGGTTCATTGCAGATTTCTCTCTTGGACATGGTAGTTGGATGTTCACCACTCATGCAGATGCTTGGATACACCTCACTAATTCACTGACAGGATAGCTTCTTTGTATTTTTCTATCATTTACATATCATTAAAACTAGAATGTATGGTTCATCTTTGACTATCCACATGTTCATGTTTCATTAATTTTTTTTGCAAGATTCTTTAAATTTATAAAAGAAAAACAATAAATATTTTTATGTGCTTTCTTTATCTGCTTCCTAGAAGCAATCATTTTTCACATCGATTTCCATAAGTTTCGATTAAAACTTGCATCTTGTAAATAATTTAAATAAACGAGACTTTTATATCTTCTGCTTAAATACAACTACTATAGTTACATTTGAACATATGTACATATATATAGTTTGTTTAGTAATTAGTTAGTTATTTCTCTCTTTTATTCGTTTCTTTTAGGATTCTTAGATTGGCTAACGGAGACATTAAACCCATCAGAACGAGTTACACCAAACGGCTTGGGTTATTTAGACAACCCCGGACCAGATTCGCTCTTCCAGTTGACAAACGGTCAATTTTGACCATCAACAAATGGCGCTAGAAGGAGGGCCGGGGTCAATCAAGCTTATTACTGGGAATGAGGAAGGCCTTATGTATGCGATTTAGGAAGGAATTACGTTATGAATTCACTTAGCGAAGGAATTGTTTTATGTATTTAATTAAGGAAGGAAACTCCTTGGATTAGGCGAAGGTTGCAAATCATAGGGGTAATGAATATTTAATGTATAGCCTTGAATTAGGTTTTTTTTTTTTGACATAGGGCTCAAATTCTGAACTGGCGACGCCTAGTTAGGGGAATTGCTTAAGGGTTTATTCAGGTGTTGAGGACTTAGGGCTATTTAGGCTAACTCCTTCCTCCACATTATTGCGACGTGCCCTTCAGGATGCACCACGTGCTCCAAGGGTGCCACTCGCCTCTTGAATTTCTTTTGGGCGACGTGCACTTCAGGATGCACCATGTGCTCCAAGGGTGCCACTCGCCTACTGAGTTTATTTTGTGTGACGTGCCCTTCAGGATGCACCACGTGATCCAAGGGTTCCACTTGCCAACTGGACTGATTGGTAGACATCTATAACCCCTGGAGTCAACACTTCGGCAAGTGAACTTGTAGGAGACTAAGGGTTGTAAGGAATAAGGCCCCCCCGCCTTATTGCGCACCCCTTAGAATCATCATGAGAGACTGTCGCAGTCTTCCCTCACGACATCGTGGATCCTCTCGAACTAGGTAATCATTAACCTACAGTTCGAGCCATGGCGGGAGTGCTAGTAGGCGGTGGTAGGGCTGTTGTCCACCCCTCTCCCTCAACCTCTCTGCAAATCGTGTGTGGCCCCTTTACTCCATATGTGAGTCTGTTCGACAAGCTATCGTCAGCCTGCATCATCAACAATCATGTCAGAAATGTCAACATCAAATCATCTAATCAATGAAACATCACAGTAAATATATCAACCCAAAAGCACACTCCTTGACTCAGTCCGGAGTCCAAGGGGGTTCTACCGATGCCTCTGCATCCTCAAGGTCAAAACCCTGCACACTCAATAAAACAGAGTCAATAGCACCCGTCTACATCAAATAGTAACACATCATGTTATCTGTCAATCGCATCATAATCAAATATAAATGGTCTAACATCATAAAAGTCCAGATCACTTGCGAGCAAGTGTCCTCAAATAATAAGTTTTCTCAGTGCGCCAGAGAGGGATGTTACATTTATAAATATGGAATTATGAAAATATGAGGGGTGAAACATTTAATCATTAAATATTTACCTTTTTAGTGAAGGTACTACTACTTCGCCCTAACATAATAATCAAGACTTAACCATCTCCTAATAACAATGCCATTATATTCTAGCTCACAATAGCTCTGCCATTCAAATAACATTAGAATTTCATTTCCTACTAGCCTAGCATTAAGAATACAGGTGCTAATAATAAAATTAAACAAAAACAAAAAAAAACCTACTTAAGCTAATGTGAGTCTTCATAAAGTGTGTAGGGTAAAATAAAGAGATTTAATAAATTAATTCAATTAGGTGGTTGTAAAGTTGAAAAGAAGAAATTAATTAGTTAACTAATGGGAGTTAAAAGAAAAAAAAAAAAAAATATATATATATATATATATATATATATATATTTATGATTTAAAAATATATATATATATATATATATATATATATATAATGAAAAGATGCTTAACGCATTTCCCTTTTTGAGTTTTCAAAAAAATAATAAAAGAATAAAAAAATAAAAGGGGGGGGAAACTTAAAAGAGATATGATTTAGGGTTTTTGAGGAAAACCTAATGGGATGAGGGGAAAAAGGAGGATAAAAGAGAGGAGAGGGGGAAAGAGAGGGGATTCAGCTATTAGGTATTGTTATGCTGCCGAACTAGAGACTGGATTGATTGCTTGTAGGAGTTGGGGATTTCTCAGCTGACTTGAGTGGTAGCTCAACCTTGGAGGCGAGCTGGGAAGCTAGGCTACTGTCTAGATTGTGTGTGGCCCCTTTGCGGCTCGGGGGGCTGAGGGGGAAGTAGAGTACCCCTAGCATTTGGCTGGGAGGTACTGGTGAGTCCTCTACGATCGGAAAGCAACAAGGCGACGGAGCAGCGAGGAGCACAGGAGTTCATTGCGGCAAGCAACAAGGAAACGGTATGCTCCTGTACTTAGTTATTCACTACTGAGTTTATGATTGGATGGATGTAAATGTCTTTTCCTTTCCCTTTAAACTCTGAAGATTCTTGTTTGTAAAATTAGTTTAGTTTTAGGGTTTGGTAAATGGTTGGGGTTCATGGCTATTTCGTTTTCGTTGTGTATGGTCCAACTATTCGTTTTTCATTGTCTTCCATATGCGTTTCATTTTGTATTCTACGGGCGTTGCATGTATATACACCTGGGCGTGTTTTCTTTGCAGTAGATTTTCTCTTTTTACCTTGGGCGATCTTATATACACCTGGGCATGTTATATTTGCAGTAGATTTTCTCTTTTTACCTGGGGCGATTTTATATACACCTGGGTGTGTTTTCTTGCAGTAGATTTTCTCTTTTTACCTTGGGCGATTTTATACACACAGGAGGTGTTTTTCATCAGTGGGTTTTCTCCTTATACACTGGGCGTTTATGAATATATTGGGCATTTTTTTTTTCTCAATGGGTTTCTTTTGTTACCCTGGGCGTTTTATAACCACCGGGGGCATTTTTACTGCAGTGGGTACTCTTTTTATACAATGGGCGTTTTAATCTATGGCTCGACATCCCCATCCATGGCCTGGGTTGTTTGTATTCGTGACCTGTAGTGGACAACATTGGATCCTTGTGGGCTGTAACATCCCGCTTTGGTGCACTTACCAAACTTATTCTTTGAGGAAACTTGCTTGCAAGTGATCTGGATTTTTATGATGATAAAACTTTTCCTTCATTATGATGCGTTAAGTTATATGGCAGGATGTTTTTACTACGTTGATGTAGACAGGTGCTGCTGACTCAGTTTCATTGAGTGTGCAGGGTTTTGGACCTTGAGGATGCAGAGGCATCAGTGGAACTCCCCTGGACTCCGGATTGAGTCAGGGAGTGGGCTATTTGAGTTGTTCATTTATGGTGATATTGTTTTATTTGGATGATATGCTATTGATTTATGATATGTTGTTGACATGATCTGACATGATGGTTGATGATGCAGGCTGACGATAGCTTGCCGACCAGACTCACATATGGAGTAAAGGGGCCACACACGAGTTCCAGAGAGATTGAGGGAGAGGCGTGGACAACAACCCTGCCACAGCCTACTAGCACTCCCGCCGTGGCTCGAACTGTAGGTTAACGATTACCTAGTTCGAGAGGATCCACGATGCCGTGAGGGCAGACTGTGACAGTCACTCATGATGATTCTAAGGGGTGTGCAATAAGGCGGGGGCCTTATTCCTTAGAGCCCTTAGTCTCCCACAAGTTCACCTGGTGGAGTGTTGACTCCAGGGGTTATAGAGTCTACCAATCCATCAAGCCAGCGAGTGGGACCCTTGGAGCACGTGGTGCATCCTGAAGGGCACGTCGCGCAAAGAAATTCAAGTTAGCGAGTGTCACCCTTGGAGAACGTGGTGCATCCTGAAGGGCACGTCGTGCAACCGAAGCAAACAAGGCGAGTGGCACCCTTGGAGAATGTAGTGCATCCTGAAGAGCACGTCGCATTGATGATGATGATGAGACAACCTAGATGACCCTAGACCTTAACGCTTGATGAAATTCTTAAAAACGACTCCCCTAATTAAATTGTCACCCTGTTCAAATCAAAACCTAAATTAAAACATCTCTAAGACAAATTTTGACATGCCCTAAGAAAAGATCCTACAAAATAAGCCTAGGGCGTAAACTAAAACCCTCCTATGTGTTAGTTAAGTCTTATTAAACTAAGGGGGGTAAGGTAATGAGGGGGATAAATTAATTGAACCAGAGGGTTTTTAAATTTTAAAAGAAGAATTAAAATTGTTAAAGAGTGGGAGTACAAATGTAGGCTTTTAAATAATTATTGAAAAGACTATTAAGCGCATTTATCATTTGGGGTTTAAAATATATATATATATATATATATATATATATAAAATAATAAATAAAAATAATAAATAATAAATAAATAATAAAATAATAACAAAAGAGAGGAATAAAAAAATAGAAATGAGGAAACTTGTGATAAAGGAAACTTAAAAATGGAAAGTAGGAGACATAGGGTAAAAAGCGAAAAGGAATCAGCATTTAGGAGTTACTAAAAATCAACAACTTCATTTTAGGAATGTTATTAAAAGCATGAGAGGGGATCTAGGAACCCTAGGAGTAATTTAAGGAGCGATTTTTAGGGGAGTGAGGGAATTGAGTCTTTTAATTTTTAAAAAGAAATTAATTTTGGAGAACCCTAGGGATGAGTGACACTTGGACAACGGAGATTTCTTAGAGGTTTGTCATTAAAAATTAATTAATTAATGATTAGGAAAATAGGTGGGTCTCAAATTTCTATAAAAGAAAGGGAAATGAAGTGAAGAAGGGGGATGAACGGTTAGCGTAACGTTACGCTGCCGAATTGCGGCTTGACAAATTTCTTGTGAGGAGTTGGGTTTATCTCAGCTGTGTTGGAGTGGTAGCTCAGTCGTGGAGGCGAGCTGAGTCGCTAGTCTATATTTGGTTCTTGTGTGGCCCCTTTGCGGCTCGGGAGGCTAAGGGGGAAGCAGAGTACCCCTAGCATTTGGCTAGGAGGTACCGGTGAGTCCTCTACGGTCGGTGGGTGAGAGGAGTACAGAGAGCGGGTCGCGACACGAAGCACGGGACGTCAATCTGAAGGGAGGGGCGAAAAGGCACAGGTACGCTTTTCATTTGAATGGTAGAAGGAATGGTTTATCATGATGTTCTGAAAATTTTGATATTGATATTATAGTATTCTGGTATTCTGGTATAGTTTTGATATTTCGTTTTATCATGATGTTCTGAAAATTTATTACACATGGTGAGAACTTCTTGCATTGGTCGTTGATCTTACATTGGGCGTTTTGTTACTGTTCTTGTGCATTTTGCAAATTGATTTTAGGTGTTTTTGCCTTTATTGTCTGGTGCATTTTTGCAAACTGATAGTGGGTGTTTGCCACTGTAGTCTCGGGCATAATTGTAAACGGTGATTCTGGGTGGTTTCGATGTGCGATTTAAAGGTTTAATGGTCTAAATTTGTTGTCATGTGCATGCCTAAATTGTCTGCATTAGTCATCCTTGCTTTCTGGAATTTATCTAAAATGGTTTTTGTTCTGTTAAATGTTCAGGGAGGTTTTAAAATTGATTGGGCATTTCGTATCCTTGATTGCTGCAAATTTTGTTTTCCATTAAAGCGTGTTGCATTTCGTTGTGACCATTGCACTCTGTAAAATCATGTTGCCATTCATTTTTGGATGATTGATTGCCTGTAAAAAGCGTGTTGCATTTCGTTGTGACCATTGCGCTCTGTAAAATCATGTTTCCATTCGTTTTTGGATGATTGATTGCCTCTAAAGGCGTGCTGCATTTTGTTTGGGTTATTTCTCTCTGTAAATTCATATTGCAAATCATTTGATGATTGTGTGCCTGTAAAGGAGTGGCTCTGGTCGCAGCTGTCTTCATTTTAAATTTCTTTTCTTTTATTGAAACTGATCTTCAAATTCTGGGCAACTATGATTTTCCATTGAAGGCGAACTGGTAATACAGTTGTCTGGACAGTGGTTAAAGGAATAGTTTTGTTTTCCAGTCCTTGTTTGCTAAACTAGAACGTGAGGTTGAGGCCCAAGGCTTAATACTGTATCCAACTATTGTAATGCGTGAGAGCGTGGTTTTGGACTCTGGTTTTTAAATCCTGTAATGCTGATATTGGATAAGGTAACATGCAACGTGCAACAATCAAATATTGGTCGGCATACTCCATTTCCATTTTGTAATTGACATGATTTGTTCTGTTAGTGGATCGTGGGTTACGCTTAGTTAATCCATTGTAGTTAAATTTAGAGCATCCCAATTATGAGCTGTTGACACGACCATAGGCTTTATCATAACCATTGATTGAAACCGAGACATACTTAATGCAACAATTCACACGATTTTTCTTGTTACAATACAAGACCCTTTTGTTGACAGCAATTAACCTATCATTTAAAGTATAGGTCAACATAAAGCGATAATTAAAAGCATTGCTTAAAATAACCCCTTTTTCCAATGCATTTAAAAAAAAAAAATTACAAATATAAGTTACATCAGCTAAGGGTTATTATAACTAGGCATTCAGATTCTGCCACCAATCTATAATATTACTGTCGCAATCTGCAGCCATACAGTTCTGCCTTTCTGTCATCAATGTATAGCATTAATATAATCTTGAAAGTGAGTGGTTTTTTTTTTTTTACAACTGGCTTGTATTAATAGTGTGGAAATAGTTTTGTTTTTCTTCCTTCCTAAAAGCTTGAGAATTATTTATTCCCATGAAAGTAACATGCTGCAATATATTAAAGGAAATGATATTTTCATTAAATGGTTCATTAAGTTTTAATTATTTAATTGTTGCTAACTGAATTTCCGAATAATGCCATGGTTAATTCATTAATAGCAAGGCCTCTTAACATCAACGTAAGGATGGTAGCAAGCATGGGACATTATTGCAGTTGGTTAATTTCTTGGGAAGGCTTGTATATTAAGAAGTAAATATGTGATGGTATTGTCAATTATTGGTATACTTGATGTTAGTTAGTTATGATGTTACTTCTGTCCTTTAATGTTGTTATTTTAGATATGACATTTAAAGTATCTTTATATAGGGCCCCTTTTAAAATACTGTTATTTAACTAAGGTCATTTTAATATTGTAATTGCTAAATCTTGTCATTTGTATATATGATGGTTATTGATATATTCAAATATGATGACGATTTTATTGCTATAGGTGAAGGAAAAATGTTATGGCATACCGATGTCATGGAAATATTGTTTATAAATTTCATAGTTGTAATGTATGGTTGAAATAGGAATTAGCGTTGTTCTTACCTTATAAACAAGATGGAAAGATTAGAGTTGAAACGTATGACCATTATTTATTTCAATGCTATTGTAATTAGAAAGGAGATGATATGGTTATCTTATTGAGAAGTTAGTTTAGTCTCTTGACATTGATAAAACTTACTTGGTGGAATGCCCCGGATTTATATGCGTTAAATTACTCGGAGTTAGTAAGTAAGGGTTGTTGGGTCTTGGATTAATGTTGAACATGGGGTTCGTTGTCAGAGTCCTTGTCACGCGCCTTCCTTAAGGGGCGCAATCGTACTTCTTATTTATGTCGTACTTGATTTTATTCAGTTGGTTGCTTGGTCTGCTGGTGTCGGGTGGGACGTAGACACCTCCATGTTCCTCAGAACAGTCGACAGCCCTGAGACCTTAAATGGTTAAAATCGATGGGAACCTGGGCTTGAGCGTTGATTATGTGTCTTGGAGATCCTAACCTTGCAGGGTAGGACGGGCGGGTGGTCAGTTTTACTTTTGTCGTGGTTGCGTCTTGTTGGTCATCGAGTGGCGAGGTAGAGTCTAGTGTGTTGTTACTTCTACACACGTGCACACACCTTAAACAGAAAAAAAAAAACCGCACCTGTTATCAGAGTTGTTGTCTTAACAAAGAAGGTCTTTACATATGGTATCAGAGCGGGTTTGACCCGTGACTTGGGATTCACTACGGGTTCCGTTGACATGATTATGTTGATTATTCTCTTGCTGATCGAGTTGATTGTATGTGTGCAGGTAAGCATGGTTAGAGGACACCATGGAGGCAGACGATGGGGTGCTAGGGGAGGAGGCGCGACGCCTCCAGCAGCATCCATACCTGAGGGGTCTAACCCCCAGGGAGGCGAGCAGGTCCTTGGACAAGAGAAGATCGCAATTGCCGATGTTGTGGGGATGATGAGATCTTTCCAGCGCATGTCCGAGGTGCTGATCAACAGATTGGTCAGGGATGAGGCTAGGGCACCGTCGCCTGTTGTGGTTCCACCGCGTGCACCGGTCGTTACTGGTAGCATTCACCGTGAACTCGAGAAGGTGAAATTTCCCGAGTTCTTTGGTGCCCCGAATGGCGCAACCGCCGAGGCATAGTTGGAGAATATGGCGATGTGCTTCGTACTTCGCGATTATAACTCCAACATGAAGGTCTGAATGGTAGTATTCCAACTAAAGGGGAGCGCTCTTCTATGGTGGAAGATGCTCCTACCGCAGCTGAACATGGTCGTCGAAGACGTGTCATGGGAACTGTTCGAGGAACGGTTCCGGGAGAGGTATCCTTCAGAGGAATTTATTGAGCGTCAGCTCAATGAGTTCAACGCATTACGATAGGGAGGTCGTATAGTGCCCGAGTACGAGGCACGTTTTATGGAGCTGCTCCGGTATGCTCCGCATCTGAACACTGAGAAGCTCAAAGTCAACAGGTTCGTGTTTGGCCTTAACAACAGCCTGCGTGCAACGGTTAGGATTTTGATGCCTCAAACCTTGCACGACGCTATCCAAAAGGCCCTCATAGCAGAGGAGGAGCTTATCAGCGGGGGTCAGACTAGGACTCCAACGAGACCTGCAGGGCAGGGTTCATCTGGTACGCCGCAGCAGCAAACACCAGCGAGACACACGCCAGGGTATCGTGGTTCCCAGAGGGGATCCGCATTCACTACACCTCGACGACCGCCACCTCAGCAATAGACACCCTACCGAGGACCACAACAACAGCAGCGTCGCCTGCAGCAGCAGCAGTTTAGGCCTGTTCGACAGAACAGACCAGGTTTCCAGGCCAGTGGGCCGTCATCTTCTACTTCGAGTACTAGGACTACTGGGCTGAAGAAGGGGTGTTGGACGTGTAGGGAGCCACACTACCAGTGCGACTGTCCTGTGGAGAGGACCAGGGCATCCGGATCAGTGGGAGATATGGGCAAGGCCCATCCGATTCACGCGACGGTGAATAACTGCCAGGTAGAGCACCATTCAACTGTGCTCGAGACAACAGGTATTGTCACTGACCAGAACCTTAGTATTTTGATAGACCCAGGAGCTACTGAGAGTTTCATTTCTGGTGCAGTGCTAAAAAGGATTAAGGTCAAGGCAGTCAAACAGGATGAGTTTAGCTTTGTAGAGATGGCTTCTGGAGCCAAACAGAAGGTCGGAGGAAAGGTTACGGGTTGTGCCCTTAACCTGAGAGAGTTTGTCACGAGGGTCAACTTGTACGTCACAATCTTAGGATCTTATGACGTCGTTGTCGGCATGGATTGGTTGGAATCGCATGAGGCGATACTCAACTGTAAGACAAAATGGTTGAGCTTAGTCAATGATGAAGGACAGAGACATGTGATAGTAGGATGAAACCAGGGAGTATCTCTGAGGTTTGTCTCTTCCTTACAGTTACGGAAGAGTATGTGCAAGGGGTGAAAGCTTTATGCGATCCTTGCGCTAAATGAAAAGGGAGTAGCAGAAGGTCTAGAACACCCTCCGGTGGTGAAGGAGTTTGCGGACGTATTTCCAGAGGAGTTGCCTGGGATGCCACCAGAAAGAGAATTGGAGTTTACTATAGACCTGAAACCAGGGACTGAACCGATAGCGAGAACGCCTTATCGGATGTCGACCTCGAAGTTGCAAGAGTTAAAAATGCAACTGAAAGAGTTGTTGGACCTGGGATTGATACGTCCTAGTGTGTCACCGTGGGGTGCACCTGTTATTTTCATTCGGAAGAAGGACGGATCGTGGAGGCTTTTCATTGACTATCGTCAACTGAACAAGGCTACGATCAAGAATCATTACCCCTTACCAAGAATTGACGATCTGTTCGATCAGATGAAGGGTGCGATGGTGTTCTCCAAGATCGATTTGTGATCAGGGTATCACCAGTTACGGATCAAGGAGGATGACGTCCCTAAGACCACTTTTAAGACGAGATTTGGACATTATGAGTTTACTGTTTTACCTTTTGGACTGACAAATTCCCCAGGGG
>ML781981.1:587142-633106 GCA_009831015.1 Picea engelmannii | reverse complement strand
TAGTTTGAAATCTGCACTTAGTTTATATACAGAAATTTTCTCTTCTGTTAAGAATCTTTTTGGCATGTTCAGATTTATATTGTCTATAGTTTATCATGTTCAGATTTTAGCATCTACTTCAGATTTTGTTTTAAAGTACCGATATGCATGTACTGTAGAGTTTAATTTTGAAAAGATATCTCTGTTTTATTTTCCCTAAAAATCTAACATAGCCTTTCAAGCATTAATAGTTATCTACAATTTAGGAAAACACGTGAATGCAAAGGACCCTAGTGAGGGCCCCAAGTGTATTACAGTTCAGATTGGACAGTTTTGTGTTGAGTTGTTTTTGTGTTTTTGTATCAGCACTACTCTTGCTGATTATCCTTGAGTCCTCCTTGGCAAACAGTCCACTTAAGATCATGGTTAAGATCAAACCCTTGGGGTTTTGATCCATGATCTTTAAACAGAAAATTCTGAGCATATTAAAAGAACAACATCCATACATCAGGTACATCTTTATTTTCTAAAGGTAAGTACAAAATTTGTTTTAGTTTGAAATCAACACTTAGATTATATACATAAATTTTCTCTTATGTTAAGAATCTTTTTGGCATGTTCAGATTTATATTGTCTATAGTTTAGCATGTTCAGATTTCAACATCTACTTCAGATTTTGTTTTAAAGTACCGATCTGAATGTACTTTAGAGTTTAATTTTGCAAAGATCTCTGTTTTATTTTCCCTAAAAATCTAACATAGCCTTTCAAGCATTAATAATTATCTACAATTTAGGCAAACAGGTGAATGCAAAGTCAGTTTAAATAAGCATCATGAGCACTTAACTCCTTGATAGAGGATTGCAGATGTCAGCACAAAGTAGGTTGTGTCTTATTTTACTCTGTATCTTATGGATTTTTTAATTCCTGTATTGGTCCCCAGTATTGCTTTAATGAAAAATGTCTTCTGAACTTTATTATGAATGTTTTCAGGTTAATGAACTTAGTACCATTGTTGATCAACTCAACAAAAAAGTGGACTAGTCTTGCAAAATCAAAAGTTAGCCTACAAGAAAATTTCCCATTCTATTAAAATTATCTTTAGTAGCTGGGAATGGAATTATTTGGAAGTCAATCTGCTTTGTCAGTTAAAGGCTTTTTAATGTTCAGATATTGGATTTTGCAGGTTGAGCACGAAAACATGCAGGTTGACCCTGAAAACATGTCTGCTTCTATGGTCTAAAACTGTAGAAACACCATGATGTTTGTAAGCCGAAGAACTAGAACAAAATTATGTGTAACAAAATTTTGCGTGGGGATTGTAGATTGTATATGAGAATACAGATTAATATTTGCCAGCAAAGATACAATTTACAGCCATGGCCCATGTGGATTGCAGATTGTACTCTTCATTAACTTGTTGATTCTTCAATTAACGAATTTTGTCCTCTGTTTTTATTTAAAAATCTATACGGCAGACTAAAATTTTGAGACTAAACGACAGATAAATTGCTCTCTGTTTGTTAAAATGCTCTTTGTTTGTTAAAATTTTGTTAAACTTTTGTGCGCTCTGTTTGTTAAAATTTTGCTCTTTGTTTGTGCTCTCTGTTTGTTAAAATTTTGTGCTCTCTGTTTGTTAAATTTTGTGCTCTCTATTTGTTAAATTTTGTGCTCTCTGTTTGTTAGAAAGTGCTCTCTATTTGTTAAAAATTTGCAAAAATATAGCACAAATTTTGTCCTCTGTTTTTATTTAAAAATCTAAATGGAAGACTAAAATTTTGTCTTGGAAATAGACTGGTGAAATGTAGAAATCTAGAAATGGATGCAGCTTAGAATTATACAGAAATATCCCTAAAACAATATTGCCAAAAAATGTATATAAAACATTTAAACTATGAACTTAGATTTGAAGCTTTTTATCGACCACTTGGACCAATGTAAATGAATTGCATTGCATTCAAATTCAGTCGTTATGTTGACCAGTTTGAAATAACAAATTTCTATCTACTTTCTATCTCATGGAAGTGTTTCAATCAACTTGCACTCACTGTGTTCATTGCAGGGAATAATGCAAATTTATACTAGTGCTGCTAATTCCACTGACATGCAAATATTATAATAGTTTGTATGACTCTGTTTTATTTTTAGTTAAGAAAAACAACAACTAAATAGACGGTGATTTTGACTATTGACTCTGCAAATAATTTAATAGTTTGCACGAATCTGTTTTAATAGTTTGCAAATAATTTAATAATTTAATAGCTGACTAAATAAGAATAACCTCTGGTTTTTTTAAAGCGCCTGAGAATTGTTGGCAAAAGGTAGAAACAGTACCCGAGTTCGCTTTTTGAGAGTGTTGAGTTCGCTGCTTGAGAGTGTCCACAGCGAATATCCATGACCTCGGCAACTGCAGTGAATATCCACGACCTCGGCAACCGCAACAAATATCCACAACCTCGGCAGACAATGACACAACGAATACAACAACCTTGGCAACCTCGGTGACACAGTGAATACAACGACCTCGGCAATAGAAAAACTCAGCGAATACAGCGACCTCGCGAGACAAATATTCCAATCTAGTCAGCGAATACAGCGACAACGAATACAACTAATACAGCGACATCGAATACAGCGACAACGAATACAATTACCTCGTGAATACAACGACCTCAACCTCGCAAATACAGCGACCTCGACCTCGCAAATACAGCGACAGCGAATACAGCGATGGCTAATATAGCGACCTCGACCTCGCAAATACAGCGACAACGAATACAGCGACAGTGAATACAGTGACGGCTAATACAACGACCTCACGACACAACCACACAGCAAATACAGCTCTCGCAAATACGCCAAATGTTGTAAGGTCGATGTGTGGCTAATATATAGACATACTTTCGGCCAAAAGATAGTTCGGCCGAAAGACAGATTGGTCGAATAATGTTTCAGCCAAAACAATAGTTCGGCCGAACTATCTTTAGGCCGAACTATCTTTCGGCCGAAAACTTATTGCCGGAAATAAAATATCCAGCCGACCAAATTTCTACACGCAAATTGAGAGCGCGGTTATTGCTCCGTTCGATTTGACATTTATGTTTTCGGCCGAAAAATAGTTCGGCCGAAAATTATGTCTTTCGGCTGAAAAAAAATATTTAGTTCGACCGAAAAAAGGTTTTTCGAAATTTTGGAGACCAGATTGTCACGAAAGTGTAACCCACCTTCGTGATTCCACCCTGAATTAAGTGAAGAATTAAGTTTCTTAAGGAAATAAAATGGTGAATCATTCAATGATTTTGCAGTTAGGTTCATTCATGTTGGTATTAGATTCCCTTTGAAAGAAATGTCACTTATTAATGAATGGTTTGAATATCTCGTTTCTCTCTCAAACAAGCAAGATCAATTAATTTTTAACCAATCTGAATTGAGCACTAACACTCAATCTCAAGATGGTTCAAATTTTCATGTTGATCTTGAAGATTTTGAAGCACCACAATTTTTGTCGACTTCTTTCATTTTGGAAAATCATGAGCCACATAATGCAATTGTCACATCTAATCATTCTTTGCAAATAATGTCTCCTCCTGTCAAAGAAGGAACCTTTACTTTAAAAGATGATAGTTGTCCCACTCTCATAGATTTTTATAACAGTTGTGTAACAAACCTCCTCGTTACGACGAATAACCTCTTATAACAAGTGCAATTTTTTTTTTTGTGTGTGCACATGTTTACAAGGATAATAAATACATTCGACGCTACGTCGCCATATGATGATGAACATGTCGCCTGCAATGCGATGACAACATAAAGATCTAAGACACACATAAACCTCTGCAAGAAATGAACGACAATCAACCAACAAATAAAAAGACTGACTACCCACCCATCCTACCCTGCAATGTTTAGGACCTCTAAGACACATAAGCAACACTCAAGCCTAGGTTCCCATCGATTTTAACCATTTAATGTGTCAGGGCTGGCGACTATTCTAAGGAACATGGAGGTGTCTACATCCCACCCGACACAATAGACCAAGCAATAGATGTTACAACCAAGTACAACAATAATAAATGAACATCCACGTCTTCCACGGAAGGCACAAGTCAGAAAGGACTCTGACAATAACCAACCACTATTTAAGCCTCGGCAATTACTACGACTCAAATTGGCATTAAAGGAAGATCAATCACTCCATATGATTTCCATTAGTCGACGAGTTGCCAAGTCTAACCTTAATATAATGTACATTCAATTAAATGCAAATCCCCATTTACTAACTCATAATAACTTATTGTACTTAATTCAAGGACATTACATTTTGTATTTGTTGGTAACACTGAAAATTTACAATAACATTTCCATAAAACAATAACAACCTTACATCTTATATCATGCTAACCTTGCAATAAATTTCAATTAGAATGCATCTTACATGTTCTCAAATAACAATAAAACCACAATAACCTTTTCCATACATGATAACCATATTACTTTTTATATTATAAAAGCATTGCAAATAAAATAACTAAACTGCAATAACACTACCATAAATGATAACATCCTTACCTTTCATATTATAAAATCTTGCAACTAAAGTAAATAAACTATAATAACATTACCATAAATGATAACATTCTTAACATCCTTAACATTACCATAAATGACAACATATATTATAAAATCTTTGCAACTAAAGTAACTAAACTATAAATGATGACACCCTTAACATCCTTAACATTGCCATAAATGACAACATATATTATAAAAGATTTGCAACTAAAGTAACTTAAACTATAATAACTAAAATATAACATCATTACCAAATTTTATTATAAAATCTTTGCAAATAAAATAACTATTCCACCATCGTGGCCAGCCAATGACTTATCACCCACTAAACCCTACTATTGACTTAGGTTCACCAATTAGAAAAAATTGTGAAGACAGGTTTCAAACTGCTGCAAGATTTTACTTTGGTGTTATTCTTAACATGGAATTATTCCTAACGTAGCATTATTCATTAGGCAGAAGAGAGATTTACCAATTATCTACAATTGAAGGGGGTTAACCCAATTAGCAGTAGTTATGAACCTAAGGGTTAAATTTAACATTGTCAAGTAAAAGGAAAAAGTTGATTTCATTCCATAACCTTCTAACTAAATGACTGACAATAGACTCGCCCATCTCAAAACCCAAAGGGGAACTGCCGTAATAAAGGAAATTGTCTGAAAGGTAAAACGCTTACTAAGAAACTGGTGAAACAGTCTGTCCAAGATATTGGTATCGTTGCAAAAGGAAATAAAAACTCAACGCTAGACCAACAAAGGAAAGGGGACGTGGTCGAATTTCTGAATCGTCAGGTTATACACTCAGAGAGCAGGTAGTAAATGAGGTGCAAAAGGTACTGGAGGAAGGAAGAAATGAAGAGGCCCAACAACCTTACCCCAGGCCAAACCAGCACTGGCATTTGCCTGCACTGTCAAAAATGATCGCTACATGACTAAGGAACAGCGCGCAGTTGCAAGAATTTGTATCAACGTGGTTCAAAGTATAGATACCCTCTTGGATGTTGTAGGAAAAGTGGGTTCCCTCCAGAGAAGACTTAAGGTAAGATCCGTACTGATAGACTTGCAGACAATGCTGCCACACTGTATATAATGAAATACCTAGCGATTCTAAACCTGTAAATCTCTATAGCCAATGATCATAGTATTTGGGGTTGTTTTTGTGGCTATCTAGTCTGAGATCTAAACCTAATTAGCAAGGTGTACATTTTGGTTATTTTGACCTGAAAAGACCTGAAGGTACTACGAAAAATTCAAGGCTGCAACATAAGGCGACGGTCATCACGGTGGAGAAGAAATCACTGAAAAATTATCATGTTTGTTTTGTGAAAATAAAGAAGCTATGTGATTCTTGTGAAATCATTGAATGCCATGGTGTCAAATACCTTTTGAAATAAAAATATGTGGTTCATGGTCTCACTTGACAAACTCTAAATTATCGTGAGAAGGCAGGGAAAACAACATCTATATAAGTTAACTGTAGACCATGTAAGTCCTTATCACTTACGGTAGTAGGATTCACCATCAATAAATATGCATAAGCTAATTGTATCCAGTGTATAATATAAACATGGTAAAATCACAACCTCATCAATTATAACAACCTACGAAACAACAATCCTTAAAGATCATCACTAAATCATCAAACACTCAGTCAATATTGGTAAATATTGGAGGTAAGTCCTTAGGTGGATGGATATGCCAGGCTAGATTGGCCATTATCCAAAGATGCACAAACAAAAACAAATTTGACAGCGAATAATAATTATACAGTTAAATTTCGCCAGTTAAGAGATGAAGGTGCAAGGATAGATTTTACAGTTATCACACATTGCAATTGCTGAAGATATAAGTATATATATTTTTACCCCTTATATATATATATATATATATATATATTCATCCATTGTCGAAATACCACAACAGAGGTAATAGTTTCCATCAGTTACACATTTACAATTGCATAAGTAATGTAAACCAACCAATCCATCATGAACCGGACGCAAATTGAAGTTAAATATTTTTTTCATCTCAGAATTCCAATATAAACTGCTGACAATAGTAAGAGGATGCAAGAGCCAAGGGATAACTTATCGAAGGGATCACAGGGGTTCTATTAGTCAAGGCGCTGAAATAAACAACAAGGAGGCCAAATAATCCAGAAGCCAAGGCCATACTGAAGGATGTAAGTCAACAATCAACTAGGCTAAGGAAAAGGGGTCCGCTATCAATCTAAACACCCCATCCATTACAATCAATAATCATATCCAAGCATAAGTCATAATGCAATCTACTCTACATAATAAAAGAGCATACCTTTGCCTCATCACCCACTTCGATGATGCCCACGTGCTCCGTGCCGATCCCGCTCACCAACCGTCGAGACCTCACTGGTACCTCCCAGCCAATCGCTAAGGGTACTCTACTTCCCCCTTAGCCCCCTGAGCCACAAAGGGGCCACACACTATCCAGATGGTACGTCTAGCTCCCAGCTCACCTTGCAAGGCTAAGCGACCACTCATATCCGAGCTGGAAATCCCAACTCCCCACAAGTAATCAGTCAAGTCACAAATCCGGTAGCGTAACATTACGGTAACAGTCTATCCCCTTCTTCCTTCTCCTCTCTCTCTTTTATATAATTTTAGAACTTCCATTCTTTCCCTAATCTCATTAAATTTTAAGTTTTAATAAAAATCTTCCAAAAATTCTTCTTCGTACAAGTGTCATCCATCCCCTACTTTCCTCCAATAATTATTTTCTTTAAATTAATAATTGTCTCATTTCCCTCACCCACCTAGATTTACTCCTAAATTTACTCCTATGTGTTCCTAGATTCCCTTACAGGTTGAAATACTTTCCCTAAAATGAAGTTGCTAATTCAGTTCAAAATTAGAAGTTTCTTAAATGTCGATTCTTTCCTAAGTTGGTTTCCCGCTTTTTAGCATGATTTTCCCTCTTTCCATTTTTATGTTGCCTCAATCCCTAGCTTCCTAATTTTTATATTTCCCTCTTTTACTTTATTTATTAATTTAGTATCTTTTTAAACTATCAAAAGTTAAAACAATTTAAATTCTTCTTTACACCTTTTTGCACAGATTTTTATTTAATTTCTTACTCCCTTAGTTTTACCCAAAAATTTATGAAGACCAAAATTATGGCTTAAGTGGTTTTTTTTTTTCTTTAAACTTTATTATTTTATTTTTATAAAGATATTTTCTTAAGGGTAGACAAAATTTTACCCCTAACAAAGTTTTAGACTTAGGACTTAGATTCTGAACTGGGCAACATGTTAATTAGGGAAGTTGTTTTTTAATTTCGTAATGAGATATTTGTCTTAGGGCCATCTAGGTTTGTTCCTTTAACATCATCAACGCGACGTGCCCTTCAGGATGCACTATGTGCTCCAAGGGTGCCACTCGCCTCCTTTGTTTCTTTTGCATGATGTGCCCTTCAAGATGCACCACATGCTCCAAGGGTGCCACTCGCCTCTTTGTTTCTTTTGTGCAACGTGCCCTTCAGGATGCACCACGTGCTCCAAGGGTGCCACTCGCCTCTTGACTGATTGGTAGACATCAATAACCCCTAGAGAAAACACTCTACCAGGTGAACATGTGGGAGACTAAGGGATTCTAAGGAATAAGGTCCCCGCCTTATTGCGCGCCCTTTAAAATCATCGCGACCGACTGTTGCAGTCTGCCCTCGTGACATCGAGGGTCCTCTCAAACTAGGTAATCGTTAACTTATAGTTTGAGCCACAGCGGGAGTGCTAATAGGCTGTGGCAGGGCTATTTTCCACACCTCTCCCTCAACTTCTCTGGCAGTCGTGTGTAGCCCCTTTACTCCATATGTGAGTCTGGTCAGCAAGTTATCATCAACCTGCATCATCAACAATCATGTTAGACATGTCCACATCATATCATCTAATCAAATGTACTAAAATCATAGTAAAACAATCAAGCCCCAATATCACACTCCTTGACTCGATCCAGAGTCCAAGGGTTCCATCGATGCCTCTACATCCTCAAGGATCAAAACCCTGCACAATCAGTAAAACTAAGTCAATAGAACATGTCTATGTCAATGTAGAAAAACATCATGTCATCTATCATAACACATCATAATCAAGGACAAAATTTTTAATATCATAATAGTTTGGATCAGTTGCAAGCAAGTGTCCTCAAAGAATAAGTGTTCTCAGTGCGCCAGAGCGGGATGTTACATACACCCCCTCTTGGTCTAAACTTCGTCTCGAAGTTTCATAGTATCATAAGTCTATCTATCAAACAAAAATGGAAATTGTTGGCGCATATCATATGTGTCTTCCCAGGTCGCCGAGTGCGGACTATAATTGTCCCACTGGACCTTGACTTGATCTACCATTCGATGTCGTAATTGTCGAACGCGATGATCTAAGATGTGGACTGGCTCACCTATGAGTGCTCCCTCATTTGATACCTGCAAGGAACTCATTTCAATAACATGTGTAGGATCACTAATATAATGTCTCAAAACATAAACATGAAAAACATCGTGCATACGCCTCAAGGATCCAGGCAAGGCTAGTCAATAGGCCATGGGCCCCTTTCTCTCCACAATCTCGAAAGGTCCCCCGAACCTGGGAGAGGGTTTAGCTCCCTTTCCAAACTTTATCGATCTCTTATGCAGTTTAACCCACAAGAAGAATCGATCGTTGACCTCATAACTACAGTCAATTCGGTGCGCATAGACATAACTCTTTTGTCGATCCCGTGCTTCTTTAATCCCGTGTCTTATGATTTTCATTTGTTCTTCCATTTCTTGGATCGCTTCTGGTCCCACTAGGACCCTATCCTCAAGCCAATCCCAAATCAACGGTGTCTGACACGGTCACCCGTAAAGAAACTCAAAAGGCACCATCTTAATGGTGCTTTGGTAACTACTGTTGTAAGTGAACTCTACAAGTGGAAAAAATTCTTCCCAGCACTTTTGTTGGTCCATCACGTACATGTGCAACATGTCTTGTAAGGTTTGGTTCATTTTTTTGGTTTTCCCATCAGTCTCTACGTGATACACAGTACTAAAGTTAAGTTGGGTTCCCAAGGACTCTTGGAAACTCGTCGAGAGGTAGCAAGTATATGTTTTTAAAATAGCTTTTATAGAAGTATACATCATGTGGATACAACTATTGGATGGGATTAAATCATTTGAGTGGGTTAAATGACATCCCTGTCAAGGCTATGGATTCCTGCTAGAAGCAGTGTCTCTATCAACGATATTGAAGTTCTTTTATAAACATCATGACTCTTTTATTAAGACATTATTTCAGGTTATAATCCCCTGCAAAAAAAATTCTATTGTCTGGTTATAACAATGAGCTTATCCTAATACTATATGATCTCAGAGTGAATTTATTTTAGGGCGCTTAAATCATTTTTCAAGTCTTATTATTTTTTTCCTAAGATGAAATATTACCAGATCAGAGATAACTGCTTCACCCAGTAAGTCGGCATTTGTTGGGCCCCAACAACTCCCCCTATATTTTCACAAAATTTAATGGGCCCCTATTAGAATCTTGATAATTATAATGAGCTACAGAATCAACCTTTTCAAATAGTTCCATATCTTAGCTTTCTTTGAGACAAACTTAATACATTCACTATAGTATGAGACATTTATTACAAGAGTATATGTCAAAAGATATAAATGAGCATACAAATCTCAATTTAAACAAAAATGTTAATTTTTATCAAATTTTTACTTTCGTTTAAATTATGATTATGTGTTCATTCTTTTTCTCATTAGAAAGTTTGACTGTTTTGAATAATATGTTTAATACTTCATATAATATCTTGGTTGGTTTCACATTTTCATGAAATCATTTGGTGATATTAATTACTTAAATTCTTTTTTCATTTTGCATCTCATTTCAAAATAATAATAATCAAAGAATTATCTATCATTTGTTTGATTTTGTAAAAAATCAAAATTAATATTTTTTCTCCATTAACTTGAAGCTTCTAGATCATACTTGAAATAAAATTATAAACAATATTTGTTTATAAGTTATAGCTAGTTTAAAATTCATTTTTTATTTTTCTAGATTTTGTTTTGTTCACAATTTTTAGGTTATCAAATTAGGTTTCTTTTTGTTTCACAGGTTTCTATTATCAAATAGTTGATACGGATCTGATCATGGCTTGATTTTATTATCCAAATACATTCAAGATGATTGATCCAAAAATAATTTTGGATTGCTACAAATAATTTTATGAGAAACAACAGATAAAATTTGGAAAGGCGTCAAGATCAGACAAACGATTTTGCAGAACAGATTGCAGCCAAACCATGAGGCATTTGAAGAAACGGTTGAAAACCCAGAACCCAAATGGATCCATTTACCTAATGCATAGATATTTTAACAAAACAATGCAGGGTTTGAGAGATACTGGTGTCTTTTTACAAGGCAAATTTCAGGTGGCAAAAATTAATAGTGACACCCAGATTATTCATTCATTGTATAAATATATGAGAAAGTTCAGAGCCAGGAGGATCCAAGAATTGGAGAGGAGGATTTTAATCCTTTCTATTTTGTATATTATTGCTTTTGTAAACTTTTTATTTCATTTCAAATGGAGTAATGGATGGCTGAAATCTTTGGGAGAATGGACGAGTATTTTCAAAGAGGAATATGGAATTCCAGGTTGCTTAATGACTTTTGTCCTGTGAGTAAAATGGTTTTATTTTTATTATAATATATTCATATTATTTGAATAATTGATTTTGAATTGATTTAAGTAGATTTAGTCTTTTTTATCAATACATGGTTAATTATTATCATTTATGTATTATTTTTTTCAATCTGTAAAGTCTATTATCCAAAACATTTCTTCCAGGACTACAGAATGGACAAGTGATTCCAAAAAATTAATAGAATGACATATATGCATTTTGGCTTGAGCCTTTTGTTTATAATGTTGTTATTTATGTTTTTTTCAATCATGTTACATGTGCAGGTCTGATATCTTTAGATTAAATGATCTGTTATGTGTAGGAGGTTTATATTATAAATACCATCTATCATTTGCTTCATCAAAATACAAATGTTGTGATTATATCTTCGATTTAAATAATGAGATTTATGTTTGAGTTTTAAATTGAATGATAAAATGCATAGATTGCTTCCAAATTTATCTTGTTGTAATCATGTATAATTATCAGATCACAGGTTTATGTTTGTGTTTCCTTTTCTGTCATTAAAACCTAAGTTGCCAGTACATGTTCTGAATTTATTTAGAACAGTCGTAAGGTTCATTGCAGATTTCTCTCTTGGACATGGCAGTTGCATGTTCACCACATGCAGATTCTTGGATACACCTCATTAATTCATTGACAGGATAGATTCTTTGTATTTTTCTATCATTTACATATCATTAAAACTATAATGTATGGTTCAGCCTTGACTATCCACATGTTCATGTTTCATTAAATTTTTTTGCAAGATTCTTTAAATTTATAAAAGAAAAACAATAAATATTTTTATGTTCTTTCTTTATCTGCTTCCTAGAAGCAATCATTTTTCACATCAATCTCCGTAAGTTTCGATTAAAACTTGCATCTTGTAAATAATGTAAATAAATGAGACTTGTATGTCTTCTGCTTAAATACAACTACTATAGTTACATTTGAACATATGTACATAAATATAGTGTGTTTAGTAATTAGTTAGTTATTTCCCTCTTTTATTCGTTTCTTTTAAGTTTCTTAGATTGGCTAACGAAGCCATCAAACCCGTTAGAACGAGTTACACCAAATATCTTGGGTTATTTAGACAACCCCGGATCAGACTCACTCTTCCAGTTGACGGACGATCAATTTCGCCCATCAACAAATGGCGCTAGAAGGAGTGTTGAGGTCGATTTAATGATTGAATGTTTCACCCCTCAGCTTTTCATAATTCCATATTTATAAATCCTTCTTATGTATCATCTTATAATGCACTACAAGGCAGGCTAACTATTTGAAGTCATTTTCTTGAAATTCTTAATGGCTTCTTCCCAAATCATTGTGTCAGAACATGCTTTTAATGTCTCACTACTAGTTATTTCCAACAAGACAGTTGATCTCTTTTCAGAACTCACCTTTGATGGTGAAGGGAACACATCTGCAGTAGTCCATGTTTCTAACTTTTTTTATAAGTGTTTAAGACATAAGATCACCGATTATAATGTTACATGCAGATTGTTCTCTCTCACTTTCCGAGGTCAGGTTAAGCTTTGGTTTGAATCTTTTCAGGCTAATTCTATTCATTCTTTGTCTGAGTTTGTATTTGAGATTTTATCAGATTTTAGCAACTATGATTATGATGAATTAAGTGAAGAATTAAGTTTCTTAAGGAAAGAAAATGGTGAATCATTCAATGATTTTGTAATTAGGTTCATTCATGTTGGTATTAGATTCCCTTTGAAAGAGATGTTGCTTATTAATGAATGGTTTGAATATCTCGTTTCTCTCTTAGAAAAGCAAGATCAATTAATTTTTAACCAATCTGAGTTGAGCACTAACACTCAATCTCAAAATGGTTCAAATTTTCATGTTGATCTTGAAGATTTTGAAGCACCACAATTTTTGTCGACTTCTTTCATTTTGGAAAATCATGAGCCACATAATGCAATTGTCACATCTAATCATTATTTGCAAATAATGTCTCCTCCTGTCAAATAAGGAACCTTTACTTTAAAAGATGACAGTTGTCCCACTCTCATAGATTTTTATAACAGTTGTGTAACAAACCTCCTCATTATGACAACAAACCTCTTATAACAAGTGCAATTTTTTTGTGTGTGTGTGCACGTGTGTACAAGGATAATAAATACATTTGACTCTACATCGCCATATGATGATGAACATGACGCCTGCAATGAGATGACAACATAAATATCTAAGACGCACATAAACCTCTGCAGGAAATGAACGACAATCAACTGACAAATAAAAAGACTGACTACCCGCCCATCCGACCCTGCTATGGTTAAAACCTCCAAGACACATAAGCAATGCTCAAGCCCAAGTTCCCATCGATTTTATCCATTTAAGGTCTCAAGGTTTTGTTAATTATGGAGCCTGATTATCTTCCTGATTCAGAGGTCCTTGCTTTCAGCCGTGTTTATACCCCATGAAGTATTTACACCCCAGAAGTATGTAGACTCTTCCACGCAGGGGAGGGCAGAGGGGGGGTACCCCCTCTGAGGGGTCCGGGGGCAAGCGGGCCCCCAGCGGGGGTTCGGGGGTAGCAACCCCCGATGGGGGTTTGGGGGCAAAGTCCCCGAAGCAAAAATTGCCTTGTAAAAGTATATTGTAATTTCATTGTAAATCTGGACCGTTCATTATAAGGTCGTAGATCTAATGGTAGATATTATGTTAGGGTTTTTTTCCCTAGAAGGAAACCCTCTTTTATGAGGGAAATGTATTGCGGCTATGGATTATGGTGAATATTGTATTCTGAGAAAGGAGACTGTGAGAGAAAGAAGAGGAAGTTACAACGGGTTTTGTTGTAGGTTGTATCCCTTCATTTGCTGGATAATAATAAGGGAAGGACATGGCAATTTCTCTGGTGGATGTAGCCCACACTGGGTGAACCACATAAATCTGTGTCTCTCTTGTATTGTGTGTCTTCTGAGTTTTGTTTCTGCATTTGTTTTATTTTATTGCTCTGCGGTCCTGTTTTACTAACAGGTTGGCGACTGTTCTGAGGAACATGGAGGTGTCTACATCCATCCCTTCATAATAGACCAAGCAATAGATGTTACAACCAATTACAACAATAATAAATGAACATCCATGTCCTCCACGGAAGGTGCAAGTCAGAAAGGACTCTGATAACAACCAACCACTATTTAAGCCTCGACGATTACTACGACTCAAAATGGCATTAAAGGAAGATCAATCACTCCATATGATTTCCATTAGTTGACGAGTTACCAAGTCTAAACTTAAGATAATGTACATTCAATTAAATGCAAATCCCCATTTACTAACTCATAATAACTTATTGTACTTAATTCAAGGACATTACATTTTGTATTTGTTGGTACCACTGAAAATTTACAATAACATTTCCATAAAATAATAACAACCTTACATCTTATATCACGCTAACCTTGCAATAAATTTCAATTACAATGCATCTTATATGTTATCAAATAACAATAAAACCACAATCACCTTTTCCATACATGATAACCATATTACTTTTTATATTATAAAAGCATTGCAAATAAAATAACTAAACTACAGTAACATTACCATCAATGATAACATCCTTACCTTTTATATTATAAAAGCTTGCAACTAAAGTAACTAAACTATAATAACTAAACTATAAATGATGGCATCATTAAAATCCTTAACATTACCATAAATGACAACATATATTATAAAAGCTTTGCAACTAAAGTAACTTAAACTATAATAACTAAACTATAACATCATTACCAAATTTTATTATAAAATCTTTGCAAATAAAATAACTATTCCACCATCGTGGCCAGCCAATGACTTATCACCCACTAAACCCTACTATTGACCTAGGTTCACCAATTAGAAAAAATCATGAAGACAGGTTTCAAACTGCTATAAGATTTTACTCCGATGTTATTCTTAACATGGCATTATTCCTAACGCAACATTATTCATTAGGCAAAAGAGAATTTAACCAATTATCTACAATTGAAGGGGGTTAACCCAATTATCAGTAGTTATGAACCTAAGGGTTAAATTTAACATCGTCAAGTAAAACAAAAAAGTCAATTTCATTCCATAACCTTCTATCTAAATGACTGACAGCAAACTTGCCCAACTCAAAACCCAAAGGGAAACTACCGTAATAAAGGAAATTGTCTGAAAGGTAATGCACTTACTAAGAAACTGGTGAAACGGTCTGTCCAAGATATTGGTATCGCTGCAAAAGGAAAGAAAAACTCAACGCTAGACCAACAAAGAAAAGGGGATGTGGTCAAATTTTTGAATCATTGGGTTAGACACTCGGAGAGCAGGTAGTAAATGAGGTGCAAAAGGTACTGGAGGAAGGAGGAAATGCAGAGGCCCATCAACCTTACCCCAGGCAAAACCAGCACTAGCATCCTCCTTCACTGTCAACAATGCTCGCTACATGACTAAGGAATAGTGCGCGGTTGTAGGAATTTGTTTCAGCTTAGTTCAAAGTATAGATACCCTCTTGGATGTTGCAGGAAAAGTGGGTTCCCTCCAAAGAAGATTTAAGATAAGATCCGTAGTGAGATACTTACAGACAATGTTGCCATACTATATATAATGAACTACCCAGTGATTCTAAACATGTAATGTTGTTCAGCCAACGATCATAGTATTTGGGGTTGTTTTTGTCGCTATCTAGTCTGAGATCTAAACCTAATTAGCAAAGCATACATTCTGGTTATTTCAACCTGAAAATACCTGAAGGTACTACGAGAAATTCAAGGCTGCAACATAAGGCGATGGTCATCACGATGGAGAAGAAATCACTAAAAAATTATCATGTTTGTTTTGTGAAAATAAAGAAGCTATGTGATTCTTGTGAAATCATTGAATGTCATGGTGCCGAATACTTTTTAAAATAAAAATATGTGGTTCATGGTCTCACTTGACAAACTCTAAATTATCGTGAGAAGGCAAGGAAAACAACATCTAAATAAGTTAACTGTGGATCGTGCAAGTCCTTCTCACTTATGGAAGTAGGATTCACCATCAATAAATCTACATAAGCTAATTGTATTCAGTGTATCCTATAAACGTGGTAAAAGCACAACCTTGTCAATTATAACAACCTACGAAACAACAATCCTTAAAGATCATCGCTAAATCATCAAACGCTCAATCAATATTGGTAAATATTGGAGGTAAGTCCTCAGGTGGATGGATATTCCAGGCTATATTAGCCATTATCCAAATATGCACAGACAGAAACAAATTTGACAATGAATAATAATTATACAGTTAAATTTCACCAATTAAGATATGAAGGCACAAGGCTAGATTTTACAGTTATCACACATTGCAATCGCTGAAGATATAAATATATATATCTATATATACCCCTTTTTTTATATATATATTTTTTCATCCATTGCCGAAATACCACAACAGAGGTAATAGTTTCCATCAGTTACACATTTACAATCATGGAAGTAATGTAAACCAACTAATCCATCATGAACCGAACGCAGATTGAAGTTAAATATTTGTTTACATCTCAGAATACCAATATAAACCACTAACAACAATAAGAGAACGTGAGAGCCAAGGGATAACTTATCGAAGGGATCACAGGGGTTCTATCGGTCAAGGCTTTGATATAAACAAGAAGGAGGCCAAATAATCTAGAAGCCAAGGCCGTACTGAAGGATGTGAGTCAACAATCAACTAGGCTAAGGAAAAGGGGTCTGCTATCAATCTAAACACCCCATCCATTACAATCAATAATCAAATCCAATCATAAGTCATAATGTAATCTACTCTACATAATAAAAGAGCATACCTTTTCCTTATCGGTCGCTTCGATGATGCCCACGCGCTCTATGCAGATCCCGCTCGCCGATCGTCGAGACCTCGCCGGTACCTCCCAACCAATCACTAGGGGCACTCTACTTCCCCCTTAGCCCCTCGAGTCGTAAAGGGGCCACACACTATCCAGATGGTACGTCTAGCTCCCATCTCACCTCGCAAGCCTGAGCTACCACTCCTATCTGAGCTGGAAATCCCAACTCCCCAAAAGTAATCAGTCAAGTCACAAATCCGACAATGTAACGTTACGCTAACAGTCGATCCCCTTCTTCCTTCTCCTCTCTCTCTTTTTATGTTGCCTCAATCCCTAGCTTCCTAATTTTTATATTTCCCTCTTTTACTTTATTTATTAATTTAGTATATTTTTAAACTATCAAAAGTTAAAACAATTTGAATTCTTCTTTACACTTTTTTCCACATATTTTTATTTAATTTCTTACTCCCTTCATTTTACCCAAAAATTTATGAAGACCAAAATTATGGCTTAAGTGTTTTTTTTCTTTAAATTTATTATTTTATTTTTATAAAGATATTTTCTTGAGGGTAGACAAAATTTTACCCCTAACAAAGTTTTAGACTTAGGACTTAGATTCTGAACTGGGCAACATGTTAATTAGGGAAGTTTTTTTAAAATTTCGTAATGAGATATTTGTCTTAGGGCCATCTACGTTGGTTCCTTTAACATCATCAATGCGATGTGCCCTTCAGGATGCACTATGTTCTCTAAGGGTGCCACTCGCCTCCTTTGTTTATTTTTCACGACGTGCCCTTCAGGACGCACCACGTGCTCCAAAGGTGCCACTCGCCTCTTTGTTTCTTTTGCGCGACGTGCCCTTCAGGACTCACCACGTGCTCCAAGGGTGCCACTCGCCTCTTGAATGATTGGTAGACATCAATAACCCTTGGAGTCAACACTCTGCCAGGTGACCTTGTGGGAGACTAAGGGCTTCTAAGAAATAAGGCCCCCACCTTATTGCGCGACCTTTAGAATCATCGTGAGCAACTATCACAGTCTTCCCTCATGACATCATGGGTCCTCTCAAAAAAGGTAATCGTTAACCTATAGTTTGAGCCACGGCGGGAGTGCTAGTAGGTTGTGGCAAGGTTGTTGTCCACACCTCTCCGTCAACCTCTCTGGTAGTTGTGTGTGGGCCCTTTACTCCATATGTGAGTCTGGTCGACAAACTATCGTCAGGCTGTATCATCAACAATCATGTCAGACATGTCCACATCATATCATCTAATCAAATGTACTAAAATCACAGTAAAACAATCAAACCCCAATAGCACACTCCCTGACTTGATCCGAAGTCTAAGGGTTTCATCGATTCCCCTGCATCCTCAAGGTCCAAAACCCTACACGCTCAGTAAAACCAAGTCAATAGAACCTGTCTATGTCAATGCAGAAAAACATCATGTCATATATCATAATGCATCATAATAAGGGACAAAAGTTTTAATATCATAATAGTCTAGATCACTTGCGAGCAAGTGTCCTCAAAGAAAAATTGTTCTCAGTGCACTAGAGAGGGATGTTACATACACCCCCTCTTTGTCGAAACTTCATCCGGAAGTTTCATAGTGTAAATTCCGAAATAAGTGTGTCACAGTATCATAAGTCTATCTATCAAACAAAAATGGAAACTGTTGGCGCATATCATATGCGTCCTCCCAGGTCACCGAGAGCGGACTATAATTGTCCCACTAGACCTGGATATGATCTACCGACTGACGTCGTAATTGTCAAACGCGATGATCTAAGATGCGGACCGGCTCAGTCGTGAGCACTCCCTCATCTGATACCTGCAAGGAACTCATGTAAATAACACGTGTAGGATCACTAATATAATGTCTCAAAAAAAAAACATGAAAAACATCGTGCATATGCCTCAAGGAACCAGGCAAGGCTAGTCGATAGACCACGGGCCCCTTTCTCTCCACAATCTTGAAAGGTCCCCCGAAATTAGCAGAGAGTTTATCTCCCTTTCTAAACTTGATTGAACTCTTATGCGGTTTAACCCACAAGAAGACTCGATCGCCAAACTCATAACTACGGTCGACTCGGTGCGCATCGACATAACTCTTCTATCGATCCTACGCTTCTTTAATCATGTGTCTTATGGGTTTCATTTGTTCTTCCATTTCTTGGATCACTTCTGGTCCAACCAGGACCCTATCCTCATGTCGATCCCAACTCAAGGGTGTCTGACACGGTCACCTGTAAAGAAACTCGAAAGGCGCCATCTTAATGGTGCTTTGGTAACTGTTGTTGTAAGCGAACTCTACTAGTGGAAAAAATTCTTCCCAATGCTTTTGTTGGTCCATCACATACATACACAACATGTCTTCCAAGGTTTGGTTCATTTGTTTGGTCTACCTGTCAGTCTCTGGGTGATACACAGTACTAAATTTAAGTTGGGTTGCCAAGGCCTCTTGGAAACTCATCTAAAATCATCCAGTAAACATTGATCCTCAATCAGATATAATCCTCTTAGGCATGACATGCAGCCTCACAATATCACCGATGAAAACTCTAGCTATGTTAGGTTCCTGATACGTCATATGCACAGGAATAAAGTGAGCACTCTTCGTCAGAGTGTCTACTACTATGAAAATCGAGTCATGTCTCCTTGCCGTCAGTGGCAATCCAACAATAAAATCCATTGAAATAACCTTCCATTTTGATTTCGGAATGGCATGTGGTTGAAGTAATCCTGTTGGGCGTCTATGTTCAGCCTTTACCTACTGACACTCTAGACATCTGGCCACATAGTGGACTATGTTGACCTTCATTCCCTTCCAGAAGAATAAGGGTTTAAGGTCTGCCCTCATCTTCGTGACCCCTGGGTGAGCCATGTAAACTGCTCTATGAGCCTCGCTCAGGATCAACCTCCTCAACTCGCCATTTGGAGGTATGTAAATCCAACCCTTAAACCTCAATAAATCATCGCTATCAAATGAAAATCCCTCATATCATGGTACCATCATTGTGTTTTGTCTGATAAAACCCTCGACCTCTTTGTACCAGTCATCGTCACACTGTAAAGTGAGAATCTTCTCATGTAGATTCATCTGAAGAGGCAACACCGAAAAGATGTGTGGTCTCTGACTCAAATCATCCGCCACTCGGTTCACTGTTCCCTTTATGTAATTAATCTCAAAGTCGTACTCGCAAAGCAATTCTGACCAACGCTATCGTCGCGCGTTCAGGTCAGTTTGCGTAAAAATGTGTTGTAGTCCACAATGATCAGTCTTTAGTTCAAATTTTCATCCAACAAGGTAGTGTCTCCAAATATTCAAGGCATATACGATGGCTAATAACTCCAAATCGTGCATCACATAGTTCTCCTCATGCCTTCTCAACTTCCTCAAAATGTATGCAATCACTCGTTCGTCTTGCATCAAGACTCCCCATAAGCCTTCCTTGGATGCATTTGTTCATAACAAGAAGTCTGTGTCCATGTCAAGGACCTTTAGTATCGACGTTGTCGTTAAAAATTCCTTAAGCCTCCAAAATGCTTCCGTGCATTTCTTGGTCCAAACAAACTTCTTGTTTTTCTTCTGCAATTTCGTGATCAGATTTGCTATATTGGAAAATCCCTCAACAAATCGTCGATAGTATCCTACTAAACCCATAAAGATATTCACTTCTGTGAAATTCGTCGGTGCAAGCCATTCCATAATAGCCTCGACCTTAGATGGATCCACGACAATACCTTCGTCGGAGATGACATGCCCTAATTAGTGAATCTTCAATTGATAAAAAGAGCATTTGGACAATTTCCCAAACAATTTGTGCTCTCGCAGACATGATAGTACCAAGCGCAAGTGTTCATCATGCTCCTCCATCGTACGAGAGTAAATCAAAATATCATCGATGAATACTTGGATGAACTTGTCTAAGTACTCACGGAACACCCAATTCATCAAACTCATAAATACTCCTGGGGCATTTGTCAGTCCAAATGGTAAAATAGTAAACTTGTAATGTCCAAACCTTGTCTTAAAGGCACTCTTAGGGACATCATATCTTTGATCCATAAACTCCTTCACCATCAGAAGGTGTTCTAGACCTTCTTCTACTCCCTTCTCGTTTAGCGCAAGGATCACATAAAGCTTGCACCCCTTGCACATACTCTTCCGTAACTGTAAGGAAGAGACAAACCTCAGAGAAAATCCCTAGTTCCATCCTACAATCACATGTCTCTGTCCCTCTTCGTCGACCAAGCTCAATCATTTTTTATTACAGTTGAGTATCGCCTCATGCGATTCCAACCAATCCATACCAATCACATCATAAGATCCTAGGATCATGACGTACAGGTTGGCCCTTGTGACAAACTCTCCCAGGTTAAGGGGACAACCTGTAACCTTTCCTCCAACCTTCTGTTTGGCTCCCGAAGCCATCTCTACGAAGCTAAACTAGTCCTGTTCGACTACCTTTACCTTAAGCCTTTTTAGCGCTACACCAAAAATGAAACTCTTAGTAGCACCAAGATCTATCAAAATACTAAGGGTCAGGTTAGCGACAATACCTGTCATCCTGAGTACAGTCGACTGATTCCCTGCCTAGTGGTTATTCGCCGCTGCATGAATCCAATGGGCCTTGCCCATATCTCCCACTATAGTGGGTCCGGCTAATCCGGATGCTCTGGTCCTCTCCATAGGGCAGTCACACCGGTAGTGTGGCTCCCCACACATCCAACACCCCTTCTTCAACCCAGTAGTCCTAGTACCCAAAGTAGAAGATGACGGCCCACCGGCCTAAAACCCTGGTCTGTTATGTTGAACAGGCCTAAACTATTGTTGTTGCAGGCAACGCTACTACTGATGCGGTGGTCCCTGATATGGTGTCCGTTACTGAGGCGGCGGTTGCCGGGGTGTAGTGAAAGTGGATCCCCTCTGGAAGCCATGATATCCCGGCATATGTCTCGCTGGTGTCTGGTGCTACTATGTTCCAGATGAAACCTGCCCTACTGGTCTCACTGGAGTCCTGGTCTGACCCCCACTGATAAGCTCCTCCTCTACTGTGAGGGCCTTTTAGATGACATCATTCAATGTTTGAGGGTTCAAAATCCTAACCTTTGCATGTAGACTGCCATTAAGGCCAAACATGAACCAGTTGACTTTAAGTTTCTTCGTGTTAAGGTGCAGAGCATACTGGAGCAGTTCCATAAAATGGGCCTTGTACTCCAGCACCATACGACCTCCCTGTCATAAGGTGTTGAACTCATTGAGCTAACGCTCAATGAATTCCTCTGAAAGGTACCTCTCTCGGAACTGTTCCTCGAATAGTTCCCATGACATGTCTTCGATGGCCATGTTCAACTGTGGTAGGAGCATATTCCACCATAGAAGAGTGCTCCCCTTCAGTTGAAAGAATGGCATGCAGACCTTCATGTTGGAGGTATAATCACGAACTGCGAAGCACATCGCCATGTTCTCCAACCATGCCTTGGCGGTTGCATCATCCGGGGCACCAAAGAACTCAGTAAATTTGACTTTCTCAAGTTCATAGTGAATGCTACCAATAACGGTTGGTGTGTGTGGCGGAACCTCAGCGGGTGCTGGCGCTCTGGCCTCATCTCTATCCAGACGGTTGATCAGTACCTCAGACATGCGCTGAAAGGATCTCATCATCCTGTCTAGATCGCCAAATGCTATCTGATCCTACCTGAGAACCTGCTCGTCTTCCTGGGGGTTAGAACCCTCCGGTGTGGATGCTATGGGAGGTGTCGTGCCTCCTCTCCTAGCACCCCATCGTCTTCCTCTGCCGCATCCTCTAACCATGATTACCTGCACGCACACAATCAACTCGATTAGCAACAGTATAATCCAATCTTGTCAACAAAATTCGTATCTATCCCAAGTCGTGGGTTATACCTGCTCTGATACCATATGTAACAAACCTCCTCGTTACAACGACAAACATCTTATAACAAGTGCAATTTTTTTTTTGTGTATGCATGTGTGTACAATGATAATAAATACATTCGACTCTATGCTGCCATATGATGATGAACATGATGCCTACAATGTGATGACAACATAAAGATCTAATACACACATAAACCTCTGCAAGAAATGAACGACAATCAATCGACAAATAAAAAAACTAACTATCCACCCGTCCTACCCTGCAATGGTTAGGACCTCCAAGACACATAAGCAACACTCAAGCCTAGGTTCCCATCGATTTTAACCATCTAAGGTCTCAGGGCTGGCGACTGTTCTGAGGAACATGGAGGTGTCTACATCCCACCCAGCACAATAAACCAAGCAATAGATGTTACAACCAAGTACAACAATAATAAATGAATATCCACGTCCTTCACGGAAGGCACAAGTCAGAAAGGACTCCGACAACAACCAACCACTATTTAAGCCTCGGCAATTACTATGACTCAAATTGGCATTAAAGGAAGATCAATCACTCCATATGATTTCCATTAGTCAACGAGTTACCAAGTCTAACATTAAGACAATGTACATTCAACTAAATGCAAATCCCCATTTACTAACTCATAATAACTTATAGTACTTAATTCAAAGACATTACATTTTGTATTTGTTGGTAACACTGAATACATAACAACCTTACATCTTATATCACGCTAAAATAATAACAACCTTACATCTTATATCACGCTAACATTGCAATAAATTTCAATTACAATGCATCTTATATGTTATCAAATAACAATAAAACCACGATAACCTTTTCCATACATGATAACCATATTACTTTTTATATTATAAAAGCATTGCAAATAAAATAACTAAACTGCAATAACATTACCATCAATGATAACATCCTTACCTTTTATATTATAAAAGCTTGCAACTAAAGTAACTAAACTATAATAACATTACCATAAATGATAACATCCTTAACATTACCATAAATGACAACATATATTATAAAATCTTTGCAACTAAAGTAACTAAACTATAAATGATGACATCCTTAACATCCTTAACATTACCATAAATGACAACATATATTATAAAAGCTTTGCAACTAAAGTAACTTAAACTATAATAACTAAACTATAACATCATTACCAAATTTTATTATAAAATCTTTGCAAATAAAATAACGATTCCACCATTGTGGCCAGCCAATGACTTATCACCCACTAAACCCTACTATTGACCTAGGTTCACCAATTAGCAAAAATTGTGAAGACATGTTTCAAACTGTTGTAATCTGGCATTATTCTTAACATGACATTATTCCTAACGCAACATTATTCATTAGGCAAAAGAGAAATTAACCAATTATCTACAATTGAAGGGGGCTAACCCAATTAGTAGTAGTTATGAACCTAGGGGTTAAATTTAACATTGTCAAGTAAAAGGAAAAAGCCAATTTCATTCCATAACCTTCTAACTAAATGACTGACAACAGACTCGCCCAGGTCAAAACCCAAAGGGCAACTGTCGTAATAAAGTAAATTGTCTGAAAGGTAAAACGCTTACTAAGAAACTGGTGAAATGGTTGTCCAAGATATTGGTATCGCTGCAAAAGGAAAGAAAAACTCAATGCTAGACCAGCAAAGGAAAGGGGACGTGGTCAAATTTTTAAATTGTCAAGTTAGACACTCAGAGAGCGGGTAGTAAATGAGGTGCAGAAGGTACTGGAGGAAGGTAGAAATGCAGAGGCCCAACAACCTTACCCTAGGACAAACCAGTGATGGCATCCACCTTCAATGTCAACAATGATCGCTACAGGACTAAGGAACAACGTGTGGTTGTAGGAATTTGTATTAGCGTGGTTCAAAGTATAGATACCCTCTTGGATGTTGCAAGAAAATTGGGTTCCCTCTAGAGAAGACATAAGATAAGATCCATACTGAGAGACTTACAGACAATGTTTCCACACTGTATATAATGAACTATCCAGTGATTCTAAACCTGTAAAGCTATATAGCCAATGATCATAGTATTTGGGGTTGTTTTTGTAGCTATCTAGTTGGAGATCTAAACCTAATTATCAAGGCGTACATTCTGGTTATTTCAACTTGAAAAGACCTGAAGGTACTATGAGAAATTCAAGGCTGCAACATAAGGCGACGATCATCATGGTGGAGAAGAAATCACTGAAAAATTACCATGTTTGTTTTGTGAAAATAAAGAAGCTATGTGATTCTTGTGAAATAATTGAATGTCATGGTGCCGAATACTTTTTGAAATAAAAATATGTGGTTCATGATCTCACTTGACAAACTCTAAATTTTTGTGAGAAGGCAGGGAAAACAACATCTAAATAAGTTAACTACGGATCGTGTAAGTCTTTCTCACTTACGGCAGTAGGATTCGCCATCAATAAATCTATGTAAGCTAATTGTATTCAGTGTATAATATAAACGTGGTAAAATCACAACCTTATCAATTATAACAACCTACGAAACAACAATCCTTAAAGATGATCACTAAATCATCAAACGCTCAGTCAATATTGGTAAAGATTGGAGGTAAGTCCTCAGGTGGATGGATATGCCAGGATAGATTGGACATTATCCAAAGATGCACAGACAGGAACAAATTTGACAGTGAATAATAATTATACAGTTAAATTTCCCCAGTTAAGAGATGAAGGCACAAGGCTATATTTTACAGTTATCACACATTGCAATCGCTGAAGATATATATATATATATATATATATATATATATATATATATATATATATATATATATATATTCATCCATTGCCGAAATACCACAACAGAGGTAATAGTTTCCATCAGTTACACATTTACAATCGCGGAAGTAATGTAAACCAACCATTCCATCATGAACCGAACACAGATTGAAGTTAAATATTTTTTTACATCTCAGAATACCAATATAAATTGTTGACAACAGTAAGAGGATGTGAGAGCCAAGGGATAACTTATCGAATGGATTACAAGGGTTTTATCGGTCAAGGCACTAAAATAAACAACAAGGAAGCCAAATAATCCAGAATCTAAGGCCGTACTGAAGGATGTAAGTCAACAATCAACTAGGCTAAGGAAAATGGGTCCGCTATCAATCTAAACAACCCATCCATTACAATCAATAATCAAATCCAATCATAAGTCATAATGCAATCTACTAAACATAATAAAAGAGCATAACTTTTCCTTATCACCCGCTTCGATGACGCCTACACGCTCTGTGTCGATCCCGCTCGCCAACCATCGAGACCTCACTGGTACCTCCCAGCCAATCGCTAGGGGTACTCTACTTCCCCCTTAGCCCCCCCGAGACACAAATGGGAAACACACTATCCATATGGTACATCTAGCTCCCAACTTACCTCGCAGTGCTGAGCTACCACTCCGATCCAAGCTAGAAATCCCAACTCCCCACAAGTAATCAGTCAAGCCACAAATCCGGCAGTGTAATGTTATGTTAAGAGCTGATCCCCTTCTTCCTTCTCCTCTCTCTCTTTTATAGGGTGCCACTCGCCTCTTTGTTTATTTTTCACGATGTGCCCTTCAGGATGCACCACATGCTCCAAGGGTGTCACTCACCCCTTGACTAATTGGTAGACATCAATAACCCCTGGAGTCAACACTCTGCTAGGTGAACTTGTGGGAGACTAAGGGCTTCTAAGGGATTCTTTCCTTGATATTCTAATACTTTATTCTCATCAGGAATATTTTTCGTATGTGAATTCTTTTGAACAATCCCATGTTAGTAATTGCATGTATTATGATAGGGTTGCATATTGGTTGGTGTATTCATATCTCGAAACATTTCCAGGGAATGATAAGATTATCTTCACTTTATTGAGAGATCAAGGAGGTAAATTTAACACACTCATTTTACATCCTTCAGATGGAGAAAATATGGAACGAAAGGAAAATTGTCGGGAGGATCAGGCACTTCTATCTAGGCCGATGGTTATGTCAGGTCCCCATAATTCTCACAAGCTTCACAATCTCATTTTTTCATATTTTTGTGACCCATATAATGACAAAATTACAGAATGGTTGTAGGATTCACACAAAAAGAATGTTCAAGGGAATGGTAAGGTCATGCTTGCTTTGTTTTTAAATGATGATGATAAAGTTAAGTATGATATATTTTTGTTATTTTTCGATATACTACCATTCTTGTTAGTAATATTTGATCTTGTTTCCATTGCAAGATTGGAGTTACTCCTATGGCTACATTAGAAGCATGACTTCACTTAGTATTTTTTATTTGTTTAGTAGTTAGAGTAGATTTAGGAGTAGGTTTTATTTTAGTTTTATTTATCAGTTTTTCTCTTTGTAATAATGCATTTATGAACACAAGCGAGCACACCAAGAGAAACATAATATGAATGTTGTCAGGGAAGTCCACTTTAAATCTTTTTCTCTCTTCTTTTCGTTGAATATTTCTTTTCAAAAACACAGTATCATCATGAAAAATTTAAATGGAAAGTAAAGAGATAAGTAAATTTAAACTATCAATTCAACCCTAACCCAAGGTGCCATGAGTATAACTGCACTCATCTTAATAAGGATTTTCCTATTTTTAGTCTCTTTTATTTTTAATAATAACGCTTGGTCAAAGTAACATCTTATGCATCACTATCTTAAGAAAAGAAATTGCTCGCACATGATATTTTATATGATTTAGTTCTTCCTTTATTTTACAGTGAGATGATAGTGGATACAAAAACTGAAGTTTATCTTTGACCAAAATCTTTTCCTAAAAAGTTTTCTTTTTCTATTTTGATTTTGTGTACTTCTGATTTTGAATCCCATTAATAAAATTTGATTTGGTTTGTTGTGTGTTTTTGTTTTCTTTGATTATTTTGAATGAGTTTTCTTCTTATCTTTTTTTTTGAATCAATATATTTTTTATCAAAGAACTATTGTTGAATCAAGCATTTATTTTAATACTTGTGTTTTTCAAGCAAATTGAAATAGTTCAAAGAGGTCCTGGTATTAAAATATAGCTCAGACAATTGATTTTTAAGTCAATTGTCCCTCTCATTTTGTCCCCAAATTATCTTTGTTAGAGTATTACACCAGAGATATGGTTTAAATCTTTGAGAATTACGATGTTCTTTAAACTTTTTACGCCGTCCATATTCTTAAGGAATCACTTTTAAGTGATTCCCCATTCTCTAGATGATTTCTTAAAGGAAATCTAAAATCTCTAAAACATGATAAAACTTCCAATTTTGAAAGCAAATAAATAACATGGTTAACTATTCACTTGTATTGCAATTAACCTCTAGTATCACCCCACTCTGTTTGTCATCAAGAAATCTATAATGGTATTATTATTTAAAAGTGGCATAAGGGGGTTGAAAGCACTTATGTGTGGGAAGTGTGTGTAAACCCGTCGGGGTACTGAATAGGCTCGCTGGCAGCGGGTAAATGCACACATGATACCAAGACAACTTCGTCGGGGTACTGAATAGGTATGCTGGAAACAAAGCAATGTCGGGTCTAGAGGTAGAAGGTATATGTTTTTAAATTAGCTTTTATGGAAGTACACATCATTTGGATACAACTATTGGATTGGATTAAAGCATTTGAGTGGGTTAAATGACATCCATGTCGAGGCTATGGACTCCTGTTGGAAGCAGTGGCTCTATCAATGGTATTAAAGTTGTTTTATAAACATCGTGACTCTTTGATTAAGACATTATTTCAGTTTATAATCCCCTGCAAAGAAAATTCTATTGTTTGGTTATAACATTGAGCTTATCATAATACTATATGGTCTTAGAGTGATATTATTTTAGGGAGCTTAAATCCTTTTTCAAGTCTTATTATTTTCTTCCTAAGATGAAATATTACCAGATCAGAGATAACTGCTTCACCCAGTAAGTCGCCATTTGTTGGGCCCCAACAACTCCCCCTATATTTTACAAAATTTAATGGGCCCCTATTGTAATAACCGTATTAATTTAAACATCAATTTATTCCATAAATTGAAACAGTAACTTCTACTTGAATGCAGAAAAGTCAATTATTTTTTATAATTCAACACATATGCATGTTAAATTTATCAACGAATAATAATTTCGTAACAGAATAAAACAAATACGTAAATTAACATACCTTGGTCTGATGCTAACCCTCTGCTTGTCTTGTTGACCTTCTTGTTGTTGCCTTGCCCAGCTTGAATCCATGGACCAACTTTGCCCAAACCATGTTTCCACCCTGCGAACTAGGATAGCTTCCTAGCTCCAGGATACCATATGGATATCCTGGCCCCCGTGCCCAAAACCTCCAGCAAACCGGTGCCCCCTGTACTAATCCTTCTCGACTACAGAACTCAAACTCTCGTGTGCAAATACAAGAGAACCCCTCCAAGAAATGATCCCCCTTCCCGTAAGACTCCTCCGCTCATATACCTCCTTCACTGCCCTTTCTCCTCATTTATTTCCTCACCTACACATTTATTATCTTATCCGATTATTAATGCTTTATCCTATTATTAATTCTCCTTATCCTTATTTATTAATGCTCCTTATCCCCTCCGTATACGTAATCTTTTAATTTAAACAATTAAATTTACTAACCCTTTTAAATTTATTACCCTGTTCATTCAATGTGATATGTAATTAATTTAATTAATTAATTAATCAAAATTATAAAAATTAATTAATTAATTAATATTTAATTAATATTATTATGCCAATCTTTGTTTAGTTAAAACCATGTTAAGACAATTAATCACCTAATTAATTTTTACTTAGTAATCCTTAAACATATATTCAACTAGGGTTGTTACATACACCCACCCTTCAGGAAACTTCATCCCGAAGTTAAGGTATCTTATGGTCAAAGGAAAAGAAACATGGTTCACACATTCATAACAATTAACCGACATTATCAGTAAGTACGTCCAGAAAACTCATACATACTAGTGTATGTGTACAAGAAATGCATGTGTAGCTAATACATACAAGTCACGTGCATGTACTAATAATCAAAACTATCATCCTTTAGTAATTTATGTATGCATCCAATCCAGTCAGCAAGACTAGTCTTTTATAAAAGACAACAAACTAATCAATTGTTTGAGAAATCCTTTAATTACTATTATCCGGTTGAACAATTTTATTTAAACGACTGTGGTTTAGTTACGTAATAATGAATATTCATATATACACATTTGTCTCTTTTTTTTTGAAGGGAAAACATTAAATTCCACCACAAGATAGATCTCCATACCTTCTCAACTATTACTACTCATCCTTATTCCCTAACCTACTTCCATCTCCATTCCTATCCTTCCTCTGCTAGACTATCTTGGAGCGTCAACTATATTTACCTAACTCCAAATAGAACCTGTAAGAGGAAGTGTCACTATCTCGACCAAGCTTCCCTAGCAGGCATTTGATGTCTTGGGGAGCGTGAACTAACACAATCCTCCCATGACTTCAGGTTTCAGAGGATACACGGTGGGAAATGCCTCCACCCCTCCTAATCATAACTAGGGTCCACACCCTACAATGGAATATATAGTGGCACCATGTTGTTGGGGTTTTTGTCATCGTTTATTCGGTTTTGGGCAGTGTCATCACCTGAAATCATGCACTGGTCCACATATCATAGCAATGCATCCAAACCAATATAATTTCACATACAATATTCATACCATAATGTTTCTCAGCTAGTGGTCATCATATCCACTTTCATCATCTTTATACCTTGGCTATTTAATAGCCCATAACCTGCAGATTAGTCTGTAACACAAACTCATACATTTCTATGCATTATCATCATGTAATTGCATACTATCATCATTTCAATTTGGTATCTCTGTACCGATAAATTAACATCAAATTTTTCCAGTTAGAAATAGATCTCATAATATCCCATAATTCAATTTCGACACCCATTCATAAGATTATCATTTATCCAAAATAGATTGCATCATATCCAACATCATCCCAATAACATTTAAACATTCATTAAATTCACATTCTCACAATATGTCGCATCATATACATCATCATGAATAACATTTAAACATTCGTAAAATTTGCATTCGCATAATAGATCGCATTACATACATCAACATCAATAACATTTAAACATTCGTAAACGTTCATACATTTAAAGTTTAGGTGTATCTCTTAATAGTTTCATTGTGACTAGAAAATAAATTATATAGGCCTCAGGTAATCCTGGCTATCTAAGTCAAAAGGTGGTGTTACTTACACCCAACCTTCGAGAAACATGCTCTCAAGGTGGTCCAAAAAGTGAGGGATAGTCTCGCCGTAGTGTCTCGGCGTAATCCCAAGTAGTAGATATTGGACTATACTTGTCCCACTGGACCTTAAATTGGTCTACCAGATGGTTCCTGAGCTGTCGGACTCTACGATCCAATATGCGTAATGGATCTACCGTGAGGGTTCCCACGTCTGATACCTGCAATTCCTTCCAATTGAGTTTATGTGATTCATCAGCAACATAATGACGTAAAATAAATACATGAAATACATTATGAGTTTTATGCAAGTGGGGTGGCAGTACGAGATGATAGGCACTGGGTCCAATTTTCTCTTGGATTCTAAACGGTCCTATAAATCGAGGTGACAACTTTGTCCCCTTCCCGAACTATATGGTACTCTTATTAGGCCTGATACGAATGAAACCCTGGCCGCCCACTTCATAACTTCGATCGGTCTTGTGTGCATCTGCATAACTTTTCTACCTATCCTGTGCTTCCTTTAGTCTTTGCCTAATCTAAATCACCTGTTCCTCCATCTCTTGAATCAATTCTGGCCCAATTGTTACTCGATATTCTAGTATATCCCAACTCAATGGCATTCTGCATGGCCTCCCATAAAAATCTTCGTAGGATGGCATTCCAATGGAGCTATGATAACCGTTATTGTAGGCAAACTCTACCAAAGGTAGGTACTTCTCCCACTGGGTTTGATTATCCATTACATACACCCTAAGAATGTCTTCCATGACTTGATTTACTCTCTCAGTTTGCCCATCTGTTTCAGGATGATAAGTTGTGCTTAAGTTCAACTAAGTACCCAACGCTGACTGTAAACTTGTCCAAAATCTAGAAGTGAATATAGAGTCCTGATATGAAATGATCTTCTAAGGTATCATGTGCAAACGGATAACCTTGATTACAAACAAACTTGCCACATCAGTGACATCGTAAGTGTCTCTAACCGGAATAAAATGGGCACTCTTGGTCAACTTATCCACTATCACAAGAATGGCATTGTGTCTATGAGATGTGAGCGGCAACCCCACAACAAAATCCACAGAAATGACTTCCCATTTGGACATAGGAACATCATGTGGTTGTAGGAGGCCTGCCAGGTGATGGTGGTCGACTTTCACGTTTTGACATTCTAGGCACTTGGTGATGAAATGGACTACATCGCGCTTCATGCCCATCTAGAAGAAGAGTTTCCTTATATCTGCATACATCTTCTTCACACTTGTATGCGCACAATAAAGTGCTCTATGGGCTTCCTTCAGTATGATGCTTTGAATATCCCCATTCTCAGGGATGTACATCCTTCCTTGATATCTTAACAGTCTGTCTATTTCCAGACTATATCCTTCATACTTTGGATCTAACTACCTCCCGCTCTGGAGGTTTGAAGTAACCTTTAAATACCAATTGTCTCGTTGGAGTTGTGCCAACACAGGTTCCCTCAGATTGACCTTTAAGGTTACCAAGGAGAAGATACGTGGTCTCCTACTCAAGGCATATGTGACCACATTTTCCTTTCCCTTGACGTATGAAATACCAAAATCATACTCACTCATAAACTCACTCCATCGCCTTTGCTTGGCATTCAGATCTCTTTGAGTGAAGAGATGTTTTAAACTTTGATGGTCCATTTTGAGCTCAAAGTTTCGCCCCACAAGATAGTCCCTCCAAATTTTCAGAGCTAGCATTACAGCTGCCAAATCTAAATCATGAGTCACATATAACTCTTCATGTTTCTTCAACTTCCTTGACACATAGGCTATAACTCCTCCATCCTGCATTAGCATGGCCCCCAACCCTTGCTTCGAGGCATCCGTGCATACTATGAAGTCCTTTTCCATATTCGACACTCGTAGAATTTTCACACTGGTTAATAACCTCTTAAGCTCAATGAATGCAATATCACATTCTTCTGTCCATTCATACCTGACCCCCTTGCGTTGCAAAGTGGTGATGGGTTTCGCTATTTTTGAGAATCCTTCCACAAATCTCCAGTAATAACCTGCTAGTCCCATGAATCTTCTCACCTCATGGGAATTTTTCGGCACTGGCCACTCCATAATGGCCTTTAATTTTTCTGGGTCCACAGAGATTCCTTCGCTGGAAATGATATGACCTAAATAGTGAATCTCTTTCTGGAAGAAGGAACACTTTGACAACTTCCCATATAATTTGTTCTCCCTAGGGTAGGACAACACTACTCGTAGGTGTTCCTCATGTTCCCTTTCATTCTTGGAATAGATGAGGATGTCATCTAGAACGACTTGTACAAATCAATCTAAGTACTTCCAGAATATGCCATTCATGAGGCTCATGAATACTGCTGGCACATTGGTCAATCTGAAAGGTACTACAACAAACTCGTAATGTCCAAACCGAGTTCGAAAGGCAGTTTTAGGGATATCACCTTCCTTAATCCTTAACTGATGATACCCTGATCACAAATCAATATTTGAGAATACCGTTTCTCCTTTCATATGATCGAAGAGGTCATCTATTCATGGCATTGGGTACCTATTTTTCACTATAGCACGGTTCAATTCCCTGTAGTCTACACACAGTCGTAAGGATCCATCCTTCTTCTTTACAAAAATTACTGGTGCGCTCCAAGGTGAGACACTGGGCCTTATTAGCCCTAAGTCCAGTAACTCTTTCAACTGCATTTGCAATTCACAAAGTTTCGGCGCTGTCATCCGATACGAAGTCTTGGAGATTGGTTCTGGACCAGGTTTTAGCTCAATAGTAAAATCGAGCTCCCTCTCAGGAGGTAACCCTGGTAACTCGTTCGGAAAAATATCTTTAAATTCTGACAATACCGGGTACTGATCAAATGAGGGTCCCTTCCTTTCATTCACTACTTCCACTACATAAATTCGACACCCTTGCCTCAATCATCACTTAACCTTCATAGCTAATATAAAGCATAATGACACTTTTCTCTGTACACCCTGGATCTCTACTGGTCTTCCTTCATCCTTGACACAAAGCACCCTCTTTGCGAAACAATCTACCAAAGCTCAGTGAGCTACTAACCAATCCATTCCAATGATTAGGTCATATGCCCCGAGAGAAGTGAAGTATACCTTCAACCTGGTAGTACACACTTCCAGGTCTACTATACAATTATCGACACTAGGTCCTATCGCTTGTTTTTCCCCCAAATCCATCTCGACTTGTTTAAAGTCATCGTGCTTGTAGGCTGCCAACCCACTCTTTTCTAATGTAGATGGTGAAATGAAACTATCTGTCACACCAGAATCAAATAAAATCTTAACATTGATATGATTTAGCGTACCTGATGACTCCACCACCACGGATTGATGTTCGGCCTAGCGATTGTTAACTGCTGCGTAAATCTGGTGGCTGCTACTTTCTCTCCCCATCGATGCCTTTCCTTCTCTATGCACAAACCCTGATTGTAACTTTGGGCAGTCACGCTGGTAATGGGGTCCTCCGCACCCGCAACAGGTAACACGATATTGAACCTGAGTATTTTTATGTGACTGTCTCTGAAATGAGTTCCTTCCCCTAGAACCCCTACCCCTACTCGTTGTTCCCTGAGATGGTCATGGACCTGTCTATGCCATTGGCGATGAATGAGATGTTGCACTCGCTGCCATTGAAATCCCTGTGACTACTGTCCTTGGAGCGACTATGTTACCATATGGCGGTGTCCTTGAGCCCCCTCCCCTAGGAAATGTCCTCGGGGCCTTCCCTACAAATCCAGGATGATGCGGAAATGTCGGTCTTGTACCCCCGGTTAAGTTCATGTGTTCTTCTGCATAACGCACATTTTCCACCACCTCTACTACTGAAGACGGTTTCCACATCTGCACCATAACTCTTATCTTAGGGTTCAATCCATAGACGAAGCGCTCTACCTGTTGTTGGTCATTATCCATATACGAAACATATTCAACCAATTCCATAAATCTGATCTCATATTCTTCTATAGTTTTGTTTCCCTATACTAAGGCATGAAATGCCCCTACCTGTTGTTCCTTGTACTATGCTGGTAGATATTTCCTTCGGAACCTCTCCTGGAAAAGTTCCCAAGATACTATGTCTAGGTAAGGTGTAGTTGTCTTTCCAGGTTGCCCCACCAGTTCAAGGCACTGTCTCTTAACTGAAAAATTGTGATCTTTTCCTTTAAGTTGGACGCATAGTCCCTTAAGGCAAAATACCTTGTCATTCCTTCCAACCATGCTTCCACGCGTTCACTGGCACGACCCCCGGCAAACTCCGGAAGTTTGATCTTCTGCAATTCTCACGTGATGTCTTCGGGTGGAGGTTCTCCCCTTGAATCCCTTGACACTTTTGGATTACCCATTCCAGACGATGGGGGTTCCACTTCAGTCCCTGTCAGTTGTCGCCCCTTTAAAGTCTCATTAATGGCTTCCAACGAACGTAGTATGAGAGCTAGTTCGGGCGATGGTGGTGGTGGCCCTGGCGGTGTTGGTGGTTCTTGCGACGACGCTCCTCTGCCTCGACTCCCTCGAGTCATGACCATCTTGTATGCTTTAATCTGCATCAACCAAGTTGTCAGGGTGAGTTCAAGGATGTTTCAAATTGGTGCTACTCAAACTAGAAACAGGGTTAGGCGTAAGTTTTCTTTACTTGTCTGTAAACAAACATTACTCCTTTAGGGGATTGGCTAGGTTAGGGTTAGGATGAAGCATCTAAGCTTGATTTCTTTGCCCCTATAAAAAAAAACCATTGGTTCCCTTGCCCTGTAGCTATGCTATCCTTGCGCCATACTCACCAATTCCTATGCTTACTATCCTAGTTCATATGCCTCCTCCTTCCCTCTTGTTCTAGTCTAAGTCCTTTTAACTTTTCACTTACAACTAAATATCCTTCGATGCTTGACTCGTGATATTTTCCTTGGCACGTAGTGTTGGCATTGTCGAATGCTGCATTGAGATTTAGCATTGACTTGACTGGTGGAATGGAGTGGAGGGACTTGGCGCTTGGCTCGATGAGTTGTGTGTACGGTCTCGTGAACCTGACGCTTGGACAATCAGATTTTATACTTGGGATACAAGGATCAACAATGCTAAATAAGCCTTTACCTTGATTTCCACTGCCTTTACTAATTATGATTCAACTCGGTTAGCTAGCTCTGAATCACTAGGTTAGGTAATAAGCCAATTAGTCTTAATCTTCATACTATATCTTCCTGATAATAATACCACTCTAATCCCTACAATGTTACCATTAATCTAAATAAGTAAAAGAATTTATTTGTAAAGACTTATGAGGGCACATTGGTGTTAGTGTTCTTCTTAAGGCACTTCGCTTGGTGGGGGGTCTTGGTTTCAAAACCCATGGACTCTCTAACATTTTAATTTAATTAATTAATCATAATTACTTTTAATTAATTAATATACTTAGTTGTAATTTGTTGTATATATATTTAAATATATGTATGTATATTATATTATTATTATTATTATTATTATTAATTTTTTTTTTGTTAAAAATAAAAAAATTTATGATTTAAACCATTGAAATTTAAATTTAGTAAAATTTAAAAAGTTAATTTAAATAAAAAAAATAGAATATAAAATTAAATAAAGAAATAAAAATATTAAAAAAAAAATCAAATCGGGCACGCAAGAAGCCCACGTGCCCGCTTCCTCCAAAATAATGCTACACCTATCTCTCCAATCCCTAAACGCGTCCTTCCTCTACCGCCTCTCCACTTTGCTCCGTCCCTCTCGGCAGGCTCAATGCCCTTCTCTGAGCACTGGTGCTTGGGCGATGGCTTCTTTGTATTACATTTTTTGTTTGGCTTGGAGGTGAGTGAGCTCTCTCGTTCCTCTGGCTGTTGCGTGCTCCGTAGTTCCTCATGGGTTTCTACTAGCTATTCTTGTCATTTCTGACTCGGGATAGTTTCTTCATTTTGGTTTGGCAAACTGTAGGGTTTCTGTGAGGCAAAATGGCTGGCGAGGCGATTGCTACTAGAGTTGTAGCCAATGTTTCGAGCATTTTTTTATTATTATTATTAATAGGAATCTCTTCGTCAACTACTACAGTGGTAGCAGTGCCATCACCCTCTATGGATCGAATGATATTCAGCTTCAAAACATTGGAAGCATTTCTGGGCCTTTTTATTGAAATTGGCCTCAAAATGGAGAAAGGAGAGCTGTGAATTCCAAGTTTCCTCTCTAGGCCGAGTTTCTTCTTGCTAGGTTGAAAACCATCATCCAAGAGGCTGAGTTACTTATTGAGTCAAGTATTTATTGCATGTTGGGTTGAAATCCTTGATATTTGGGACGATTTTATTCTTGGAGCCGAGCATAAACCCTTTTGGGGTCGATTTCTTCACCTCAGAGGTCGATTTCATCAACTGGAGGGTGAGATTTTCATTTGTTGGACATTGAGAGTCTGGAACGAGTTTATATTGCAGTCTGGGCGAGTTCTCTGGCATGATAGTGCCTTTGGTAGCTTGTCTGAAGGAATTTACAATGGATGGCGAGTTATTTTCCCATAATCTGAGTCATTTGCTAGTAAATGAGGTAGTCCCAAAGCATGACCGCATTTCTTGAAGCAAAAAGGAGGTCAATTCCATTGGGGACGAAATCTAATCACATCTGGACAGTACATCTCATTTGTGGATCGAGTTACTGTTTTGAGGGGCTGAAATATCAACTTTGTTGGGTGCCTCCTTCATTATGGGCACATTACTTCTCTTTTGGGCACACTTGTTTAAATATTGTTCTCTTATTCTTATTGTTGGGGGATATTATCTCACTACTGAATGCTTGGTTAATTTCTGAGAGCCATTCCACCATTGCTAGGCATTTTTCTCTTGTTGGGGTGCCACATTAATAATACAGAAGGCTATTCCTTCATTGTTGGGCGCTATTCCTCCTGGTGGGCACATTTTTTCTTGCTGGGAATTACCTTTGGGTGCCTTCCTCACTTTGTTGGGAATTTTCCTCTACTTCTAGGAGCTTCAAACATTGTTAAGGTACAAGAATGCTGATTTTTATATCCCTATAAATCTATAGCCATCAGCTAGTACCACGGGCTCATATTTGAAGGCATATATCAGCTGTATGAATATATATCTTTCTCAGGCAACACTATTTTCAGCCTAGAATCATATATTAGTCTTAGTTTATTGTGTTTGCAACTGCTCTATACTGAATATCATTATCAGATTTAATGTTTAATGGGTGGCTGAGTTACTGATAATTTTATGTAGTATCATTGCGGATGAATATACCAAACAACAAATTCATTATATTTGTTATGTGCCAACCTTTTGACCAATATATTAAGCTAGAGTAGTGAGTACATTTGGGAAACATTATCTTTGAATTGTCATCAGTTGTCCCATTGAAAGAGATATTAAAATTACATCTGCAGGAGCTTGTATACAAACTATTTGAAGAAATTTCTCAGTGACAAACCCTCCTTAAACCCAGAAAAATTATTTGTAACGTAAAGGCACATAGAATCTCCATATATCAACAGAGGTGAGATTTCCTCAAATTCTGAGCGTGTATACTATAGAAAAAGAGCACATTAGTGCACTGCATACAACATTGTTGAATGGCAACATGTTTGTCATCTTGAAGAGGGTTGAATTGGAGAGATGGGGGACGAGTTTGACTACTGGGTGGTCGTGAGGCTTGTGGGAAGGCGTTCTGAGATTTCTGGTAGCGTGGGAAGACTATTCCATTTCCTATGTACCTTGCAGCACTCCCTATCGGTTGCTGATATAAGCCATTTCCAGGTGATGAATTTTGTTGGATCTTATTATGTTTGAGGAACCATATCTTTGTCTCTTGAAACATGAAGAATTAGAGTATGATAAAGAAGATCAATTAGTCATTGTGTAGGATGCGTGGCTTCAACCTTTTGATTTGATAAAGATGTGTAGGGTGCGTGGCTTCAACTTTCGATGTGGTTAAATAAATGTTTTTAATAGATGCATTATGCACAAACAAAACCTTGTAGGATCCTACTCCTCGACGACTTGTGGAATCGGTGCATAAATATGTGGTATATATTAAAATAGGTTAAATGTATAAGTATATATATATATTACTCCATTTATATGCACATATTTTTTTTTTTTACAGTTTAACTAACTGTCTTTTACATATGCCCATTTATATGCCTATAATGTCATCTAGCCTAGGAAGCATATATATATTGATCTTCATATAATAGATATTAGTGGGTTTAGCTTGCAGGAGGTGGAGCTGGAGCTAGAGCTTGACCATTCAGGCCCAGATTTCAAACAAATAGCTCTGATACCATGTGTAATAACTGTATTAATTTAAACATCAATTTATTCCATAAACTGAAATAGTAACTTCTATTTGAATGCAGAAAACTCAATTATTTCTTATAATTCAGCACATACGGATGTTAAATTTATCAATGAATAATAATTTCATAAAAGAATAAAAAAAATACGTAAATTAACATACCTTCGTCTGATGCTAACCCTCCGCTTGTCTTGTTGATCTTCCTACTACTGCCTTGCCCAACTTGAAGCCACTGACCAACTCTACCCAAACCATGTTTCCACCCTGCCAACTAGGATAGCTTCCTAGCTCCAAGATACCATATGGATATCCTGGCCCCCATGCCCAAAACCTCCAGAAAATCGGTGCCCCATGTACTAATCCTTCCTGACTACAGAACTCAAACTCTCCTATGCAAATCCAAGAGAACCCCTCCAAAAAATGATCCCCCTTCCCGTAAGCCTCCTCTGCTCATATCCCTCCTTCACCGCCCTTTCTCCTCATTTATTTCCTCACCTACACATTTATTATCTTATCCGATTATTAATGTTTTATCCTATTATTAATGCTCCTTATCCCCTCCGTATACGTAATCTTTTAATTTAAACAATTAAATTTATTAACCCTTTTAAATTTATTACCATGTTCATTCAATGTGATAGGTAATTAATTTAATTAATTAATTAATCAAAATTATAACAATGAATCCCGTTCTGGATTCGAAACGTCGATGACAAAATGACACTAACTGTGGATTCTCCGGCAAACAATTAATTAATTAATAAATATTTAATTAATATTATTATGCCAATCTTTGTTTAGTTAAAACCATGTTAAGACAATTAATCACCTAATTAATTTTTACTTAGTAATCCTTAAACATATATTCAACTAAGGTTGTTACACCTATTAGAATCTTGATAATTATAATGAGCTACAGAATCAACCTTTTCAAATAGTTCCATACCTTGGCTTGCTTTGAGACAAACTTAAGACATTCACTATAGTATGAGACATTTATTACAAGAGTATATGTCGAAAGTTAGAAACGAGCATAAAAATCTCAATTTAAACAAAAATGTTAATTTTTATCAAATTTTTACTTTTGTTTAAATTATGATTATGTGTTCATTCTTTTTCTCATTAGAAAGTTTGACTATTTTGAATAATCTGTTCAATACTTCATATAATGTCTTGGTTGGTTTCTCATTTTCATGAAATCATTTGGTGATATTAATTAATTAAATTCTTTTTTCATTTTGCATCTCATTTCAAAATAATAATAATCAAATAATTATCTATCATTTGTTTGATTTTGTAAAAAATCAAAATTAATATGTTTTCTCCATTAAATTGAAGCTTCTAGATCATATCTGAAAGAAAATTATAAACAATATTTGTTTATAAGTTATAGCTAGTTTAAAATTCATTTTTTTATTTTTCTAGATTTTGTTTTATTCACAATTTTTAGGTTATTAATTTGGGTTTATTTTTGTTTCACAGGTTTCTATTATCAAATATTTGATACAAATATAATCATGGCTTGATTTTATTATCCAAATACGTTCAAAATGATTGATCCAAAAATAATTTTGGATTGCTACAAATAATTTTATGAGCAAGAACAAATAAAATTTGGAAAGGCGTCAAGATCAGACAGGCGATTTTCCAGAACTGGTTGCAGCCAAACCGTGAAGAATTTGAAGAAATGGTTGAAAACCCAGAACCCAAATGGACCCCTTTACCTTAAGCATATAGATTTTCCCAAAAAAAATGCATGATTTGAGAGATATTGATGTTTTTTTATGAGGAGAATTTTAGGTGGCGAAAATTAATAGTGATGCCTAGATTGTTCATTCATTGTATAAATATATGAGAAAGTTCAGAGCCAGGAGGATCCAAGAACTGGAGAGGAGGATTTTAATCCTTTCTTTTTTGTATATTATTTCTTTTGTAATATTTTTATTTCTTTTCAAATGGAGTAATGGATGGTTGGAATCTCTGGGAGAATGGACGAGTATTTTTAAAGAAGAATATGGAATTCCAGGTTGCTTAATGACTTTTGTCCTGTGAGTAAAATGGTTTTATTTTCATTATAATATATTCATATTCTTTGAATAATTGATTATGAATTGATTTAAATAGCTTTAGTCTTTTTTATCAATACTTGGTTAATTATTATCATTTATGTATTAATTTTTCCAATCTTTATAGTCTATTATCCAAAAAAATTCTTCTAGGACTACAGAATGGACAAGTGATTCCAAAAACTTAATAGAACGACATATATGCATTTTGGCTTTAGCCTTTTGTTTATAATGTTGTTATTTATGTTTTTTCTAATCTTGTTACATGTGCAGGTCTTATATCTTTATATTAAATGATATGTGATGTGTAGGAGGTTTATATTATAAATACCATCTATCATTTGCTTCATCAAAATACAAATGTTGTGATTATATCTTTGATTTAAATAATGGGATTTATCTTTGAGTTTTAAATTGAATGATAAAATGCATAGATTGTTTCCAGATTTATCTTGCTATAATCATGTATAATATAGAGATCACGGGTTTATGTTTGTGTTTCATTTTCTATCATTAAAACCTAAGCTGCCAATACATGTTCTGAATTTATTTAGAACAGTCATAAGGTTCATTGCAGATTTCTCTCTTGGACATGGCAGTTGGATGTTCACCGCTCATGCAGATACTTGGATACACCTCACTAATTCACTGACAGGATAGCTTCTTTGTATTTTTCTATCATTCACATATCATTAAAACTAGAATGTATAGTTCAGCTTTGACTATCCACATGTTCATGTTTCATTAATTTTTTTTGCAAGATTCTTTAAATTTATAAAAGAAAAACAATAAATATTTTTATGTGCTTTCTTTATCTGCTTCCTAGAAGCAATCATTTTTCACATCGATTTTCGTAAGTTTCGATTAAAACTTGCATCTTGTAAATCATGTAAATAAACAAGACTTGTATATCTTCTACTTAAATACAAAAACTATAGTTACATTTGAACATATGTACATATATGTAGTGTGTTTAGTAATTAGTTAGTTATTTCTCTCTTTTATTTGTTTCTTTTAGGATTATTAGATTGGCTAACGGAGCCATTAAACCCATCAGAACGAGTTACACCAAATGGCTTGGGTTATTTAGACAACCCCAGACTGGACTCGCTCTTCCAGTTGAAGGGCGGTCAATTTTGCCCGTCAACAAATGGTGCAAGAAGGAGGGTTGAGGTCGATTTAATGATTAAAAGTTTCACCCCTCAGCTTTTCATAATTCTAGATTTATAAATCCTTGTTATGTATCATCTTATAATGCATTACAAGGCAGGCTAACTATTTGATGTCAATTTCTTCAAATTCTTAATGGATTCTACCCAAATCACTGTGTCGAAACATGTTTTTAATGTCTCACTACCAGTTATTTCCAACAAGACAGTTGATCTCTTTTTAGAACTCACCTTTGATGGTGAAGGGAACACATCTGCAGCAGACCATATTTCTAACTTTTTTTATAAGTGTTTAAGACATAAGATCACTGATTCTAATGTTACATGCAGATTGTTTGCTCTCACTTTCCGAGCTCGGGTTAAGGTTTGGTTTGAATATTTGTGGGATAATTATATTCATTCTTTGTTTGAGTTTGTGTAATGCCCATATCATTTTAAGTATTAATTTACTTTCATAACAAATCCTTCAGGAAACAGAGATAACAATTTCACAGCATATATTTATTTTCTCAACAACAAATTTCGGCAATTTAGATTTATCAAAGGGTAATAACTTTCTGGTAAAATGAGATAAATGCATAAATTTGACAAATACCTGGTACTGATGCCAATTTTTGTTGCCTTACTGCCTCTGCTCCTGTCGATACATGGATCAATCCTGCCACGAACAAGCAATTAACTGCCCAAAACTACTGTCCTCCCTGCCAACTAGGAAAACTACCTAGCTCCAAGATATCTACGGATATCCTGGCCCTCCGTGCCCAAAACCTTCAGCAACTCGATGCCTCCCTTGATCAAAGCCACAATCCAGAAAACTCTGTTCCTTTCTTATAGCAAGCCAACATCCGACAAAATACCACAGGCTCACAGCCAGTACAGTAGTGTACAGAATATTGCTTCTCACAGTAGATACCATGGTGAAGAACTCTCTGCTCACCACAGAATACCACAGTTCATCGCAAAACATAGAGTCCAAAGGCCCGCTGCTCACCCAGTACAATAGTTCACAGCCAATTATCACAGTACACAGAATCTCTCTGCTTCTGGCGAATACAGTGGTCCTGATCGCATAGCCCCGCATCATCCATCCCCGCAGAATGGCCTGCACATCCCCCTCTTCCCGTCCCTTATTCCTCCCTGTCGCCTCACGCAGTAACTCTACCACCAACCCCCTCCACGCATCCTCCGACCTGCGTCCCCCAATAAATTTTATTGCCTCGGGATTTATGGGCTCCCGCACCCTGCATACGCAACCCTGTGCATACGTAACTCTGTTGCTATCTCCTTTCTTACTGACTGTATTTTAAATTGACTTATCAGATCATTGAATGTAGTCTGCAATCAATGTTATTTTAATTGTAATTCTTCCTTAATTAAATCTTTCTTAATAATCTTTAATCATTTATCAGTTTAGGGGCGTTACATACACCTACCCTTCAAGAAACTTCGTCCCGAAGTTAGGGTATCAGATGGTACCAGGAAAAGAGCATGGTTCATACATTCACAGCAAGGAACTGATATTATCAGTAAGTAAGTCAAGCAGTTCATACATACTAGTGTACAAGTACGAGGAATGCATGTGTAGCTAGTACATGCAAATCTCATGCATGTACTAATAATCAAACTCTCATTCTTTAATAATGTATGCAAGCATTCAATCCAGTCAGTAAGGCTAGTCTTTTATAAAAGACCACAATCATTTTCTGTGTGAGAAATCATTTTATTACAATTGTCCAGTTCAGTAATTTGTTTTAAACAGCTGTGTTTTGATTTCATAAAAGAATATTCATATATACACATTTTTCTTCCATCAAATTCCACCGCAGGACAGATCCCCATATGTCTCAACTATCTACTCATCCTTCCTTCCTAACCTACTTCCATCTCCCATACTATCCGTCCTCTGCTAGACTATCTTGGAGCGCCAACTATATTGTCCTAACTCCAAATAGAACCCGTAAGTGGAAGTGTCGCTATCTCGACCAAGATTCCCTAGCAGGCAACTGACAGTCCTCATCACACGTCTTGGGGAGAGTGCACCTGCACCGTCCTCCCAGGACTTCAGGTTTCAGAGGATACACGGTGGGAAACACCTCCACCCCTCCTAGAAGTACTAGGGTGAACACCCTATAATGGTGGATACACGGTGGGAAAAGCCTCCACCCCTCCTAGCAGTACTAGGGTCAACACCCTACAATGGAGGATACACACAGGGACACCGTGTTGCTGAAGATTTTGTCATCGTTTAATCGGTTTTGGGCAGTGTTAGTACCAAAATCATAGCATAATCATGCATTAGTCCACATATCATAGCAAAGCATCCAAATCAATATAATTTCCCTCATATTGTTCATACCATAGTGTTTCTCAGTAGTGGTCCACATATCCACTTTCATCATCATTATCACTTGGCTATTTCATATCCCATAACCTGTAGATTAGTCTGCAACACAACTCATATATTTCTATGCATTATTATCATATAATTTCATACTTTCGTCATTTCAATTTGGGTATCCCCGTACCAATATATTAACATCAAAGTTTTCCAATATGAACTAGATTTCACAATATCCCATAATTCATACTCTTTACTCATTCACAAGATTATCATTTACCAAAATAGATTTTATCGTATCCATCATCATTCTAATGGTATTTAAACATTCAACAATTTCTCTTTCTCAACATGTCGCATCATATACATCATCATCAATAGCATTTATTCATTCATAAAATTTTCATTCACATAATAGATCGCATTACATGCATCATCATGAATAACATTTAAACATTCATTATTGTTCATAAGTTTAAAGTTTAAGTATACCACTTAATGGTTTCACTGTGACTAGGAAATAAAGTATATAGGCCTCAGGTAATCCTAGTCGTCTATGTCAAAAGTGGTGTTACCTACACCCCATCTTCGAGAAACTTGTTCTTGAAGTGGTCAAAATAGTGACGGATAGTCTCGCCGTAGTGTCTCGGCGTCCTCTGTAAAGGTCCTAACCCGCACATAGGTAGATCAATGTATTCAGATGTAATAAAGGTCAATATTAATAAGACCTTTCAATAAAATAGAATAAGGCGGATGTAAGAAGACCTAATAGAAGCTTCCGCTTCTAGAAGGATCTTCCTCTAG
>ML781981.1:539104-554763 GCA_009831015.1 Picea engelmannii | reverse complement strand
TGTAATTTAGATTAGTAATGTTATTTTAATTATGCCGGCTTTAGGCCATTATTTGTAATTATACCTCCTAGTCTCCTATATATACCAAGGAGACATTTTCATTTTGAATCATCTTGTACTTGAACATTTTAAGTGGGGTAAAATGAGGTTGCCCCCTTGAAGAGGCTTATTATCTGAAATTATCTCAGTTTCAAGGCGTTGAGTACTTTTCCTGAGGTTTTTCCATGCTATATTGATGTTTGGTTCTTAACAGAGTTACTCCTAAATTCACTCCTAGGTGTCCCTAGATTCCCTCACAGGTTTTAAATACTTCCCTAAAATGAAAAAGCTAAGTTAGTTCAAAATTAGAAGGTTCTTGAATGTAGATTCTTTACTAAGTTGACCTCTTGCTTTTTACCATAAGTTCCCTCTTTCCCTTTTTATGTCACCTCCATCCCCTTGTTTCCTAATTTTTATTATTCCCTTATTTCCCCTTTCTATTAGAGCCAAAATGGTAGTTGCGCAAATTAACCCCTTTTTCCTTTTTATTAATAATTTAATATCTTTTACACTTTCACAAGTTAAATAATTAAATTCTTCTTTATATTTTATATCCACAACTTTTAATTAAATTATTACTCTCTTCATTTTACCCCAAAAATTTATGAAGACCAAAATTATTACTTAAATGGTTTTTATTTTAATCTTTACCATTTTAAATTTTTAGAGATTTTTTCTCAAGGGTAGAAAAAATTTTACCCCTAACAAAGTTTCAGACTTAGGACTTAGATTCTGAACTGGGAAACATTTAATTAGGGGAGTTTTTTTTTAAATTATTTATGTTTTAAATGTCTTAGGGCCATCTAGGTTCAACCCTCTATCATCATCAACGCGACGTGCCCTTCAAGACGCACTAGGTGCTCCAAGGGTGCCACTCGCTTCATCTGTTCCTTTGCACGACGTGCCATTTAGGATGCACCACGTGCTCCAAGGGTGCCACTTGCCTCTTTGCTTCTTTTGTGCAATGTGCCCTTCAGGATGCACCTTATGCTCCAAGGGTGCCACTCACCTCTTGATTGATTGGTAGAAATCAATAACCCCTGGAGTCAACACTCCGGTAGGTGAACTTGTGGGAGACTAAGGGATTCTAAGGAATAAGTCCCCTACCTTATTGCGCGCCCCTTAGAATCATCGTGAACGACTGTCGCAGTCTGCCCTCATGACATCATGGGTCCTCTTGATCTAGGTAATCGTTAACCTACAGTTCAAGCCACAATGGGAGTGTTAGTAGGCTGTGGCGGGGCTTTTGTCCACACCTCTCCCTCAACCTCTCTGGTAGTCATGTGTGGCCCCTTTACTCCATATGTGAGTCTGGTCGGCAAGATATCATCAGCCTGCATCATCAACAAATCATGTCATAACATATCCACATCATATCATCAAATCAAATGTACTAATATCATAATAAATCAATCAAACCCCAATAGCACACGCCCTAACTCAATCCGGAGTCTAAGGGGTTTTATCGATGCCTCTGCATCCTCAAGGTCCAAAACCCTGCACACTCAGTAAAACCGAGTCAATAACACCTGTCTATGTCAATGCAATAAAACATCATGTCATCTATCATAACACATCATAATCAAGGACAAATGTTTTAATATCATAATAGCCCAGATCACTTGTGAGCAAGTGTCCTCAAAGAATAAGTTTTCTCAGTGCGCCAGAGTGGGATGTTACATACACCCCCTCTTGGTATAAAATTCATCTCGAAGTTTCACAGTATAAATTCCACAATAAGTGTATCACAATATCATATGTCTATCTATCAAACAAAAATGGAAATTGTTGGCGCATATCATATGCGTCCTCCCAGGTCGTCAAGTGCAGACTATAATTGTCCCACTGGACCTTGACCTAGTCTACCATTCGACGTCGTAGTTGTCGAACGCAATGATCTAAGATGTGGATAATCTTAGCCATGAGTGCTCCCTCGTCTGATACCTGCAAGGAACTCATGTTAATCACATGTGTAGGATCACTAATATAATGTCTCAAAACAGATACATGAAAAACATCGTGCATACGCCTCAAAGAATCAGGCAAGGCTAGTCGATAGGCCACGTGCCCCTTTCTCTCCATAATCTCAAAAGGTCCCACAAACCTAGGAGAGAGTTTATCTCCCTTTCCAAACTTGATCGAACTCTTATGCGGTTTAACCTGCAAGAAGACTCGATCGTCGACCTCATAACTACGGTCGACTCGGTGCGCATTGGCATAACTCTTTTGTCGATCCTATGCTTCTTTAATCCTTTGTCTTATGGTTTTCATTTTCTCTTCCATTTCTTGGATCTCTTCTGGTCCCACCAGGACCCTATCCTCAAGCCGATCCAAACTCAAGGGAGTTTGACACGGTCGCCCGTAAACAAAATCAAAAGGTGCCATCTTGATGGTGCTCTGGTAACTGTTGTTATAAGCGAACTCCACTAGTGGAAAGAATTACTCCCAACGCTTTTGTTGGTCCATCACGTACATGCACAACATGTCTTCCAAGGTTTGGTTTGTTCATTTGGTCTATCTGTCAGTCTCTGGGTGATATGCAGTGCTAAAGTTAAGTTGGGTTCCTAAGGCCTCTTGGAAACTCGTCCAAAATCATCGAGTAAACATCGATCCTTGATTGGATATAATCCTCTTAGGTACACCATGCAACCTCACAATATCATTGATAAAAAATATAGCTATGTCAGGTGCCTGATACGTCGTATGCACGAGAATAAAGTGATAACTCTTCGTCAGAGTGTCTACTACTACAAAAATCGAGTCATGTCTCCTTGCCATCAGTGGCAATCCAACAATAAAATCCATCGAAATAACTTCCCATTTCGATTTTGGAATGGCATGTCGTTGTAGTAATCCTGTTGGGTGTCTATGTTCAGCCTTTACCTGCTGACATTCTAGACATCTGGCCACATAGTTGACTATGTCTTCCTTCATTCCCTTCAAAAAGAATAAGGGCTTAAGGTATGCCCTCATCTTCGTGACTCCTGGGTGAGCCATGTAAACTTCTTTATGAGCCTCGCTCAAGATCAACATCCTCAACTCGTCATTTGGTGGTACATAAATCTGACTTTTAAACCTCAATAACCCATCGCTATCAAATGAAAATCCCTCATATCGTGGTACCATCATTGTGTTTTGTCTGATAAAACCCTCGACCTCTTTGTACCAATCATCATCACGCTATAAAGTGATAATATTCTCATGTAGATTCATCTGAAGAGGAAACACAGAGAAGATTCGTGGTCTCTAACTCAAATCATCGACCACTCGGTTCACTGTTCCCTTTATGTAAGTAATCTCAAAGTTGTACTCGCTAAGCAATTCTGACCAACACCGTTGTCGTGTGTTCAGGTCTCCTTGCGTAAAAATGTGTTGTATTCCACAATGATCAATCTTTAGTTCAAATTTTTGTCCAACAAGGTAGTGTCTCCAAACCTTCAAGGCATATATGATGGCTAATAACTCCAAATCGTGCGTCCCGTAGTTCTCCTCATGCCTTCTCAGTTTCCTAGAAATGTAAGCAATCACTCGTCCATCTTGCATAAAGAATCCGCCTAAACCTTCCTTGGATGCGTCTGTGCATACCAAGAAGTATTCATCCATGTCAGGGACCTTTAATATAGGTGTTGTTGTTAAAAAATCCTTAAGCCTCTGAAAAGCTTCCACGCATTTCTTGGTCCAAACAAACTTCTTGTTTTTCTTCTGCAATTCCATGATTGGATTTGCTATCTTCGAAAATCCCTTGACAAACCGTCGATAGTATCCTGCTAAACCCATAAAGCTACGCACTTCTATGACATTCGTCGGTGCAGGACATTCCATAATAGCCTCAACCTTGGCTGGATCCATGGTGATACCTTCGTCGGAGATGACATGCCCTAAGTAGTGAATCCTTGATTGATAAAAAGAGCATTTGGACAATTTCCCATACAATTTTTTCTCTCCCAAACATTGTAGTACCAAGCACAAGTGCTCATCATTCTCCTCCATCGTACGGGAGTAAATCAAAATATCGTCAATGAACACTTGGATGAACTTGTCCAAGTACTCTCAGAACACCTCGTTCATCAAACTCATAAATACTTCTGGGGCGTTTGTTAGTCCAAACGATAAAACAGTAAACTCGTAATGTCCAAACCTTGTCTTAAAGGAAGTCTTAGGGATGTCATCCTACTTGATCCACAACTGGTGATACCCTGATCACAAATTGATCTTGGAGAACACCGTCGCACCCTTCATTTGATTGAACAGATCATCAATTCTTGGCAAGGGATATTGATTCTTGATCGTATCCTTGTTCAGTTGATGGTAGTCAATGAAAACCCTCCAATATCCATCCTTCTTTCGTATGAAAATAACAGGTGCACCCCATGGTGATACACTAGGACGTATCAGTCCCAGGTCCAGCAACTCCCTTAGTTGCATTTTCAGCTCTTGCAACTCTAGGGTCGACATCTGATAAGTCATTCTCGCTATTGGTTCGGTCCCCAGTTTCAGGTCTATGTTAAACTCCAATTCCCTTTCTGGTGTCATCCCAAGTAACTCCTCTGGAAATACATCTGCAAACTCCTTCACCACTGGAAGGTGTTCTAGACCTTTCGTTACTCCCTTCTCGTTTAGCGCAAGGATTGCATAAAGCTTGCACCCCTTGCACATACTCTTCCATAACTGTAAGGAAGAGATGAACCTCAGGTAAAGTCCCTGGTTTCGTCCTACAATCACACATCTCTGACCATCGTCATCAACCAAGCTCAACCATTTTGTCTTACAGTTGAGTATCGCCTCTTGCGATTCCAACCAATCCATACCAATCATGACATCATAAGATCTTAGGATCGTGACATATAGGTTGGGCATTGTGACAAACTCTCCCAGGTTAAGGATACAGTCTGTAACCTTTCCTCCAACCTTTTGTTTGGCTCCCGAAGCCATCTCCATGAAGCTAAACTCATCCCGTTCGGTTTCCTTTACCTTAATCATTTTTAGCGTTGCACCTGAAATGAAACTCTTGGTAGCACCAGGATCTATCAAAATACTAAGGGTCTGGTCAGCGATAGTACCTGTCGTCTCGAGCATAGTTGACTGATGCTCTGCTTGGTGGTTATTCACTACTGCATGAATCTGATGGGCCTTGCCCACATCTCCCACTGTATTGGGTCCGACTGATCTAGATTCTCTGGTCCTCTCCACAGGACAGTCATGCTGGTAGTGTGGCTCCCCACATGTCCAACACCCCTTCTTTGGCCCAATAGTCCTGGTACCTTAAGTAGAAGATGATGGCCCACCGGCCTGGAACCCTGGTCTATTCTGCTGAACATGCCTAAACTGTTGCTGCTACAGGCGACACTATTGTTGATGTGGTGGTCCCCGATAAGGTGTCCACTGCTGAGGCGATGGTCATCGGTGTGTAATGAAAGTGGATCCCCTATGGAAACCATGATATCCTAGCGTATGTCTCGTTGGTGTCTGGTGCTGCTATGTTCCAGATGAACTCTTCCCTATTGGTCTCGCAGGAGTCCTAGTCTGACCCCCACTGATAAGCTCCTCCTCTGATATGAGGGATTTCTAGACGACATCGTGCAAGGTTTGAGGCATCAAAATCCTAACCTTTGCACACAGGCTATCGTTAAGGCTGAATAATGTGAGTGTATGAATTCACTACCCAGAGGTCTTCGATGACTCGTCGAGAACAAACAAAAGGATCTTGGTGATCATGAGGAGAACTTCATTGATTTCGAATAAGGACTTGACTGGACTTTTGGGATGATTGGACATGAGGTCAAGAGACAAAATGTAGAAAGGACGACTCAGGTTGGGTAAAAATTCCCTTGGACAATAACACGATAGATGATTAGACTCAGGAAACATGAAATTAACATAAGTTCATGATGCAAGAGGAAACACAAACTCTCCATGTGTTTGGAAGAATAACCAAACAGAGGAGGACACAAATCTATGTAGAGACAACAACTTCCTATGTTCATATGAAATCCCAAAGATTGAAGAACAAACGAAAGGATGTGCTTTGTCCAAGGGTGACTCATTGTGCTGCCATAAAAATAAAATATATTTCCCGTCCTCTTTTTGGGGTTTTTTTATTTTTTTGTCTCTTTCAATATTTTTAAAGAGCTTGAAAAAGGAAAAAAAAAATTACGTTACAAAGGAGGAACGAGTGTCGCAATCATACTAGCTCCAAGTGCAAGCAACACACTAATTATCAAAGCAAGGAGACATGTGCAGGAAAAGGACACTCAGGAAAATTCCTCCATGGGTCAAGGTCTCAAGACGTAGAGGCAAAGTGATACAAGGCTTGCATATAAGGCATGCTTCAAAGGTTCAGTTGAGAGCAACATGGAGCCAACATTAGGCCAAAGACACAGGGATGAAAATGCGATTAATAAGACACAATGAAAACCCCCTTCAATGTAATTTTAATGAGCTCAGAGAAGGTAAGCTCGGTAGTTTTTTCATGTTTAGAGAGTCTGAAAAAACGTAAAAGAAGACTCTGCTGGGGTACCTTTTTCGAAGGTAGTCTAGTCGGTTTGAAAAATGGGTAAACTAGCACTGAAAATATGTCTATTCAAAACCATTTTAATGTGTGTGACAAAGACAAGATCACTCGCCAATATTTTCAATTTTAAGGAGTCTGAAACGAGCTTAATTATGGACTCATAGCCTTTTTTTAGATATAGTCTCCTTAGCACGAAAAAGTATAAACTTTACTTAGGATAACTCTCCCGGCGAGACGAATCTCTTGAGGTGTACCTTTTTCCTCCTTAATATACAGGCTAGAAAAAGGGGTAAACTCATGCCAGTAGATGTTTTTCTAAAGCAATTAATGAGTTTTAAAGAACAAGGTCAACCGACGATCTTTTCAATTTTAAGGAGTTTGAAAAGAGATTAACTATGGACTTTGTAGGGGATGTTCTTCTGGACCAGTCTAACGAGTGTGAAATAAAAAGGTCACTCGACAATCTTTTCAATTTTAGGGAGTCTAAAAAGAGCTTAACTATGGACTTCGTGGGGGTTCCTTTTTCATAAATTTAGTCCCTCAGGCCCGAAAAAAGGTTAAACGTATACCTGAGAATACTCTTATAGCAAACTGAAGTTCCTAAAGTATACCTTTGTTCGTAAAATTGACCATCCAGACCGAAAAAGGGGTAAACTACTACCGGACAGATGTGCCTTCAAGTTTTAGTTTGGCGAGCGTGAAGGAAAACAAGATCGCTCGACAATCTTTTCATGTTTAGAGAGTCTGAAAAGGGATTAAAGAAGACTAATCTTTTGGGAGTCCCGAGGGTGAGGCCAAGAGTGATGACACATCATACGTATGAGGCTCAATCTTGTAATCAATATAGGACTAACAAGGATTATTGATCCTAAAATCATTAATGACGACATAGACGCCAAAATGCAATAAGGATATAACTAGGGAATCCATGTAGAGGTAGGCTCTACCACTAAATTACAACACTTTTAAAACATCAATGATGGTTATGTGTCACAGTTCAGTGGGATCGATCCTATCGAAAAGCGGAAAAGACAACAAGATGCAAAAAGTGGAGGTGGAAACCTAACTTATATGCAAAAAGTTGGGAAAATGACTTTTACCAAAGGACCTTTTAAAAGTGACCCGTCTCCCAAAACGTTTTCCAAACCAAAAGTGAAGTGTATTGTAACATCCAATGAGAAACTCAAGAACCACGTTAAATGATTTTCAATCCAGAAAAAATGATAAAAGGGTTCAAAAAAGTGGAAAAAAAGGCAAAAAAAGTCTATAAATAGAAGTTGATAGCTCATTTTCACCATTGCAAATCGAGAATTAACCAAAAAGTGAAAAATACCCCTTTGCTAAAAGAGTTGATTATGGGAGCTTCAGAGGATGAAATGAACTTCCACTCTGACCAAGTAAGTACAAAATCACCCCTCTTGCATTTCCTAACCTTATTTATGTATTTATTTTAGTTTTGGGGGGAGTGCGCCGTCCTAAAAAAAGGGTGGCCCTACGTGTATGCAGGATTTCCAATGATAGCCCGCATATGCCTGCAGGCAGAAAACAATATTCCACATGCATACATGACTATGTCCAAGACAACCTGCATACACCCTCAATAACATAGAAAAAATGAAAAAACAAGAGTTAACTCTTCCCTTGAACTTGTCATGTTACAGGATGTATGTTCACTGGAGGGAGAGGCAACACGAGGATATTGATATCTTGGTCGATGCGGACACTGTTTCTATGGCCACATTGAAATAATGTGGGTTATGAAAGTTCTTTCGATGTCCATTTATGAGGGCACAACCCAGGCTGTTGAATGCCTTAGTGGATTATTGGCACCTCGACGCTAAGGCGTTTATGCTTGAGGGGCAGTCGTTGACTCCAACGACTGAGGACATATACTTTCTGAATGGTGTCTCGAGGAGAGGGGAACCAATCAACTTGTGTTCATTTCCCCCTAGGCCCCACAACATCATCGAGTTGATTGGAATGCATTGCGAGGACAGAACTGAGAAAGTAGGTTCTCGGGTGCCAATCCACAAGATTACCAACCTATCACTCAAGGTGATAGTTCTTCTTATTGGGTGGATCACTAGATCTAAGGCCTTACATTAGGCCTCCTAAGTGCACATGTATTGTGAACTACAGTTCCTAAACGCATGACTATTCGATTGGAGCACAACCATGCTTGACTGCATAAAGAGGAAACTCACAAAGTGTCGAGGGCAGAGTAACAAAAAAATTGGGTTTTGTATCATTTTATGTTAATTCTTCTTTGAGAGGGTACCCAACCATAGTCCACGAGAGAGAGTGCGGGGGCATATGGCCTCCTTCCTAGAAGTGAGAAGATGGGCAGTGTTGCTACCGTGACAGGGGGAGGAAGGACCATAGAGCCCTTCGACGATGCATTTTTTTACTAGTGGACACGACAGATTCTAGTGATCAAGGACTACCCCTATGATGGAATCAACTTTTCTAGGGATCCATACATGCCCATACCTCCCGAGGAAGAGAGAGGAGAGATAGGTATGTTTGTTTTTAAAGTTATTTTATTTTTATTTTATTTTTAATATATACCATTTTTATGCGAATCAGAGTATTTGAAAACTCTGTATATGTTATTTATAGATGTGGGACCAGTGCGTCTAGTAGACTTCTCGAGGACCAGGTGATGTCCTTGACTAGACGAAGTACCAGCTGCAGTCGTCGAACTAGTAGCAGTAGCAGAGGGACCTCTAGCGAGAGAGGCTGAGAGAGTTTTGAGACGGGTGGAGAAGAACCTCACCGTGCTCACTCGTGCAGTTCCCATGGCCGAGAAAGAGGATCTCCCACCATTGATGCAACCTCACGTAGTTGGGGTTCCATAGACCTGGGTCCAACTCTTTCGATGTTTGGTGAATGATGTTGTTCACTATAGCAGGGCCAATGAGCCCCATGCTTAGCTAGGATGGACCACTTACATGTCGAGGGCACTCTTTTGTATGTTTTTGAGTGCATAAGCCCCATGATGTATACTAGATATGTATTTTTGAGGCATTCGCTCCCACCTATGTACTCTGAGACTTTTGATATATGTGCATATTTACATCTCTTATGTCTTATGGATCACATTTTTACAATGTATGTACATGTGTATGTGTGTGCTTCTTTTATGTGTGTGCAATATTCCAATCTAATAATTGATTAGCTAGAGTATCTGTCATTTGATTTAATCTCCTAGGAACATGGATATATGTAATTTAATAAAAGCATCGTTCTAAGAGACATACCCTAAGGAATCGTCGGTGTAGAGTAGGATCATAAATGTGGTAAATCCCATTTAACTGGGACACAACCAACTGAGCATATAAGTAGAACCAGAGGTGAGATATACCATGTGACAAAGCATCATGAAGAAACTCTATTACTGCGTTGTACTTGACAACTTTGTTTGTGGTGTCACCTAAACAGATACCTCCAGAAGATAGAAACTGGTCGTGAGGCATGGAAATCACCTAAGCTGCAGAAGAAATCTTTCGAGTGTGTCGGCTAGCATCGTTCATGAACCCAACAAACACCTCTGATTCACTTGGCATCTGCCACAGTGAAAAATATGACATAAATAACGACACGTCCATAAAACAAAAAGACAAAAAACTAACTATATAAGAACTATACATGTGTACAAGAAGTCACCCAAGGTGATCAACCTACGAGTAATACTTCTTTAGGTAGAGCCCATTTCTAGGCTCCACCAAAGCATTTCCTTCATAGTCAACTAGACGATAAGTGCCCTTGTTTAATACCTCCTTAACTATGAAAGGTCTGAACCACATGGGTTTGAACTTGCCTGCCCCCAGGGGATCCTTATCTTTGTCGTAGACTAGGACAAGGTCGCCTTCAGAGAAAATCTGAGGATGAACGAACCGATCATATTGACACTTGACTCATTTCTTGTGAGCCTCATTATCCAAGGTTGCATCACGGCGTTGCTCATTGAGATGATCGAGATATAATAAGCGTTCCTCAAGTGGTGAAGTGTCTGGCAATAGCTCTACTACCAAATTTAGAGATGGGATATGGAATTCTATAGGAAATACTACTTCTAGCCCATAAACGAGTTGAAAAGGTGAGAAACTAGTGGCAGTCTTTACAGACGTTCCGTAGACCCATAATGTCGATTACAACATAAAATGCCAATTTGACTTGGCAGAATTGATTGTTTGTTGCAGAATAGTATTGAGAGACTTATTCACAGCCTCCACCTGACCATTCGCTTGTGGGTATTAGGGTGATGAATGTTCTTTCCTCAACCCAAGCTTTGATGTTAACTCGAACATCATTTTGTTTTGAAAGTGACTTCCATGGTTAGTGACAATCTCCTTCGGGATTTCGAACCTTGCTACTATCTGGTTAAAAATAAAGAGATTTTTTGTTTCACCATCATTATTGAACATTGGCATAGCTTTGAGCCACTTTGTGAAGTAGTCTACCGCTATGATGATATAATTTTTTAGGGTCCTAACCCGCACATAGGTAGAAAAATATATTCAGATGTAATAAAGGTCAATATTAATAAGGCCTTTCAATAAAATAGAATAAGGCGGATGTAAGAAGACAAAAATAGAAGCTTCCGCTTCTAGAATGATCTTCCTCTAGATGCTTCTTTTTAGTATAAATAGGAGTCGAGGGTATGAGAAACCTAGCTTGGATATTATTGCAATAGAGCTCTGCTCAACTGGAGGTTGCCCCCTCGAAGAGGCCCGTGAACATTTCTTTCATATTCAAAGTGCTAATTCTGTTGTTATTCTCATATCATTTCAGTGTTATTGTGGTGAATGTTCTGGTTATATTGTTGTTATTCTACCATTACTAGCATTTTATTTCAGTTATGCATACATTTTATATATGGTATATTACAATTGGTATCAGAGCACTTTCCTCAGTAGAAAGTGTGGGTTAAATTTTTTTTTTACAGTAGAGACGTATTCCAGCATCTTTAAGCCACATAGATTTGTTGTTACGCACATAAACCCACCGTTGATGGATTCATACATGCAAGAAATACAAGTGGTACTTAAGCGCACATTTGTTGGCCACCCTTGTAACCCCTGTTGGTACCCCTTCGAGTGGTAGTGCATCAGACAACACCTATATACGGATCGACCTAGATTACTTGAAGCCCTCTTTAGATAAACCGATTGACCGCTTGACTGCTATAGTGTCACCAAGAACAACACTCGGGAAGATACTCTCTAGTACCTGGGTAGTTGGGTAGTACAGCTAAGGGTACGATCTATCCTCCTTAGTTAGTTCCCTAAGATATTGGGTTGAGTACTACTGTTGGACCCTGCACATATATCAGAGAGCTATAACACAGGGCAAACCCTTGTCTGTAAAATCCTTGAATACCTAACCCTTGCGGGATAGAAACATAAACAAATTAAAATAGACAATATCTATTTTCGCGCAACTGTGTTCGATTTTCCATGTAAATACACATTTCTTTCTGGTTACGAAATTAGGCATTTCCTTGCTGCAGTATTCTTCAGACTGGAGTATAACTCTGTAAAAAAAGAAGTCTAGAAATTTTTTCACCATTATTTCAGACCTATTACATTGAATTCATCTCTTTTCCCTTATCACATTCATCCATATCATTTTTTTGGCCAAAATTTTTTACCCCGCCCACCCCTTTTCAATTTCCTCATCCTCATGGACCATACTCATGGCCAATACTTGGAAGCTCACTTCAACACCTTGTAATCTGGTCTCATTAAGACCCAACAAGAACTGAAACAACATAGTGCCAATGTTTCTGCCATCAATACAACCATGCAATCCTCAATGGGGGAAATCAAACAAGACCTCACCACCCAGCTTGAATCAGTCTTTTTGGCACTCTGCACCAAATTGCATATCCCTACAAATAACACTTCCTCTTCCTCACCTCCACATATTGAAGGTGACCATTCCTCTCATTCCCATACCTTACAGAACCATCATTTTCAACATGACCTACACCTTCCACGGGTGGATGTGACCAAATTTGATGGCTCAGACCCCACTGGTTGGGTAACCCAAATGGAACATTACTTCTCTTTATATGGAATTACAGATGACTTGGCCAAACTCCAGTATGGTTTTCTCCATATAGATCAAGAGATTTGGAAATGGAGAAAAACTTCTCGTCAGTATATTGCTTGGTATATTATTTGTGGAAGATCTTTATGAACCCTTTGACACTGACACCAACCATTTGGGTTGTTTGAAACATCTGAAACAATTAGGAATAGATGAAGACTTTATAGTTTCCTTTGAGTGCTTGGCTTTTAGAACAGAGGGCATGTTTGATGCCTTTTCTGAGAGTGTTTTATTAGTGGCCTTAAGGATGAAATCCAGGTCCATGTCCTCATGGCATGGCCTGAGAGTTGGGTGCAGGCTACCAAAAGAGCTAAATAAGCACAACAGGTTGTATCTGCTCAAAACCACAAACCCCCCTTTATCCCTCGCCCTAAACCAATAAATCCCACTACTCCCTCTACTCCACTAAAGATCCAAAAATTAACCAGGGATGAAATGGATGAATGCCAACTCAAAGGCCTTTGTTATAACTGTGATGACAAATATTTCTTGAGCCACAAGTGTAAAGAACAAAATATTTTTATGGCCATCTCTGAGGAGATTTCAGAAGAAGATGAAGAAACTCCCTCTGTGTCTAAGTCACCTAAATCCACTGACATAACCCCTCCCTCAAACCCTCCTGAAGTATAACCGGTCATTTCCCTCAATGCTCTCATTGGCTTCTCCACTCCGCAAACCCTCAAGCTAATCAGTTACATCAAGCATCAGAAGTTCATCATTGTGGTTGATAGTGGCAACACCCATAATTTTATTCATCGCCGCATTGCCCAAGAAACTCATTGCTACATCCATGCCGTCAATAATTTCCAAATCATGATTGCCAATGGTGGTTCCATGAAATGTGGAGGGCGTTGTGAAAATGTGCATCTCCAAATTGGTGACTACCACTTGAAATCCCATATGTTTGCTATCGACATGGGAGGTTGTGACATTGTGTTGGGTGCAGACTCGCTAAGGAATTTGGGTCCCATTCTCATGGGTTTTAAAGACTTAACCATTGTTGTGGGGTATTCTACCCTACGGACTAACAAGCTAGGGCTTTAAACTTGTACGCAGATCATGACCCTTCATAAGCTACCTTTAACCTTCTACCCTGAATCTAAAACCCTTTTCCTTAAGAAAACAAGGGAAAAAATAACTAACCTTTTTATCGACGGTTGGTGTAGCTCCTCCGTTGAGCTTTATCTCCTTGCTGCTGCTGCTCCTTCCACAAAGCGATCCTGCAATCAAGACAAAACTATGCATGCATGCTATTGTTCTACTAGGGGGTTAGAGATTAAACACAAATCACATAAAACATATAGGACTCATGTATTTGGGATGGGAAAAGTATCTTTTTATTGATCTCAATATGAACCAACTTACAATGATTTTTGAGACCGGCCACCGTTCCTCGATCCTGATCCTGGGCTCCTCCTCTTCTTGTTCCTCCAACTGCTTTGCTTGAATTCTCCTAAACCTTGAGGAAAGGCTAAAGGGTTGGGACAAAACGGACGAAAATTGGGCAGAGTTTCTTTGCTATGATTTTTCCTCCTTTGAATAGTACCCCTACCCCTTCTTTTATAGGCTAGAAGGAGCTAGGGTTTTAGACGAACTCTCGGCCATGCATGGATGGGAGTTCCAGTTAACTGACCCAAAGATTTTTGTCCCGGCGGAAACTTTCCTAATTTTTTTCTTTGTTAGGTAAACGCGGGCTGTAGTGGGCTAGCCCGCGGTCCACCGCGTGCAGTAGAAGGCCGGTAAGTGGTCCAACGTGCCCAGTGTTAGGTTAGGGCACGGGTTGCTTGATTTAAGTGGTTTTTCAATGTTTTATTCAGCATGGATTTGGCAAGGAAGAGACATGAGTTGGCTTGATGCCAAGTAAGCCTGTGTGGTGAATTTTAGGGTTATAACAGATGCCCCCTAATGTGTGAGGTCAGAAGATCATATGATGGCCGAAATACATTACCAATTCTTTACCAATCTGTACTGATATGCTGAATGAGTGAGCCCAGGAATCAGGAATCAGGAGGTGTCATCTGCAAAAAATATCAAATGTCCCACCGAGGCGGGCATACCCATGCTCGGGATAAATCAGAACCATGGCTACCAATCAAATACACTGTAGATCCATGTCAAATAACTAGTAAGAGTAGCCGCGAACAATACACAGTGGAGCTACATCTCGAAATCAGAAAGATATACATAGAAAGTATCCATCTCTCAGAAGCTAATTTGGCCTGATGGTTGTACTTTAGAGCTCGAGCAACAACTTCAAAATCTTCTAAACTCGGGTAGGAGTGTAATATGAGTGTACGACTACACTACCCAAAGGTCTTCGACGGCTCGTCGGTTATGGACTTGATAATATTGATGATCGGACTGAAGGCTTCATTGATTTCGAACAAAGACTTGATTGGACATTCAAGATGGTCGGGTATGCGAACAAGAGACATATTGCAGAGTGGTCGACTCAGGCTAAGTAACAAATTTCCCTTGGACAATAGCATGACAAGTGATAAGACTCAGGCAGCATATCTATTAATCATAAGTCTACGAAGCAGGAGGCAACGGAAACTCTCCATATGTTTGGAAGACTAACCAAACGGTGGAGGACACCACTCAATATAGCGAGCAAAGCTTCCTAAGGTCGTACTACATCCCAAAGTTTGATGAATCAAACAGACAGATGTGCTTTATCCAAGGGCGACTCATAATACTGCCAATAAAGAAAATACTTTTCCCATCCTCTTTTTGGGATATATTTGATTTTCTTGTTCTTTTTGAATATTTTGAAAAAGAATAAAGGAATATTATGTTACAGTGGAGGAACGATCATAGCAAACATACAAGCTCAAGGCACAAGGACAAGCCTGATGTTCTAGGAAATGATACTCGAGAAAAATCCTCCAGTGGCCAAAGGTGTTAAGACGCAAAAGCAAACTGTTACTAGGCTGATGGGTAAAGGATGCAAGTGCGGTTGATAGAACACACAATGGTAACGTCCTTCGATGTA
>ML781981.1:527349-538900 GCA_009831015.1 Picea engelmannii | reverse complement strand
AGTCTGAAAAAATCTTAACTATGGACTCCGTCAGGAATGTTCTTCTGGACCGTTTAACGAGTGTGAAAGAATAAGGTCACTCGACAATCTTTTCAATTTTAGGGAGTCTGAAAAGAGCTTAACTATGGACTCTGGGGGGGGTTCTTTTTCGTAAATTTAGTCCCTCAGGCCCGAAAAAGGAATAAAATTATACTTGAGGATACTCTTCTAAAGAATTGAAATTCAATAGAGCGCTCCTTTGTTCGTACAGTTGACCGTCCAGACAGAAAAAGGGGTAAACTACCGCCGGACAGACGTGACTTCAAATTTCAGTTTAACGAGCGTGACGGGTCACAAGATCGCTCGATAATCTTTTCATGTTTAAAGGGTCTGAAAAGGGATTAAAAGGAGACCCGTTATGTTTTGGGAGTCTGGAGGGTAAGACAAAGAGTGAAAAAGACCCATGCAAATGAGGCTCAAACTCATATTCAGGAAAGACTACACGGACTCCCGAGCTTACTATGTTGTAAAAAACGGCATGGACACCATAATGCAACCAGGAACTACCTAGGGCATCCATGTCTTGGTAAGCTCTACCACCAAGTTGCAACACTTCTAGAGAAGAAATGACGGTTCCGTGTCACAACCGGATGGGTTCAATCCTATATTTGAAAAAAAACAGAAGGCAACGAGATGCAACAGTGGGGATGAAATCCTACCCTATATGCTTAGGTTGATTTAAAAAAAAATAAAAATTATGGACCGCCCTTATGTGTATTTTATTTTTATTTTCTGAAACTCAATGAAAAATGTCCCTATACCTGATCAAATCCCTTCCATATAACTCCAGAACCACCCCAAATGGTTTTTGGTATAAAGAAACTGATAAAAGGGGCCAAAAGGGTGACAAAAAGAGGCCAAAAAGTCTATAAATAGAAGTTGGCAGCTCATTATCACCATTGCTGATTTGGAAATTGACTCTGGAGCCAAAAGACCCCCTTTGCTACAGATCGTGATTCCGGGAGCTAAGTGGACCAAACGAACTTCTTCTCAGACCAAGTAAGTACAAACTCCCTCATCTTGCATTTCAATACTTGATTTGTTGTTTTTGGGTTGTTTTTGTGGGTGGTCGTTGCCCTCTAAGGGGTCGGCCCTAGTAACCCGTGGGTTGTCCAGAGACAGCCCGTGGGTACCCGCGCGCAGGGTCAAAATAGCGCGCGGGTACTCGCGACTGTCGCCTCTACAGCCCGCGGGTTACCCCCCACGCAACAAAAAAATTGATGTTACAAGATCTAACTCCCCTTTTTGCCTTGTGATTTTTGCAGGATGTATGTTCATTGGAGAGAGAGAGAGCACGAGGCTACCAATGAGGCAGTAGCTGCAGATCCAAATGTGATGGCCATGCTGACACAGTGTGGCTTGGTCAAGTTTTTATTATGTCTATTTATGCGCGCTCAACCAAGGCTGTTGAATGCCTTGGTTGACTATTGGCATCCTAACACTGAGGCCTTTATGATAGAGGGGAAATCCTTGGTGCCCACCACCGAGGACATCTATTTTTTGACGGGCCTCTCGAGGAGAGGGGAACCCGTTAACTTGCAGACTTTTCCTGCGGGGCTGAGCAAAGTCTCGGAGTTGATAGCAGAGTATTGCACGGCTGGGACCAACCAGGGGACTTCCTAGATACCGGTTGGCAGTGTCACCAGCCTTACTCTACAGACCATCTTATTGCTCATTGGGCGAATTACCGGCTCTTCAGCTGTACATCAGGCGTCGCACGCACAGATGAACTGTGTCGTTCAGTGCATGAATGCAAAAATCTATGACTGGAGTACCACATTGCTCGAGAATATGAAGAGGCAATTGACAGATTGTCGTCAGCGGGCACACAGGAACTTCGGGTTCGAGACTATCTTGTGCTCGTTTTTCTTTGAGAGAGTTCCATGCTTCAGTCCTCGGATGACAGTACGAGGACATCTGGCGACTTTTCCTGCGGTATGTAGATGGGCAACATTACTACCACGACAGGGTGGCGGAAGGACCGTGGAGGCCTTCAACGATGACTTCTTTGCTTGGTTGTCACGGTGGATCCCTGCCATCGAGGACTACCCATACGCGGGGATCGAATTCTCCAGAGTTCCAGCGATGCCAGTGCCTCCTGGTGAGGAGCGAGGGGAGATGGGTAAGTCTCCACCTGTACTGTTTTTTTGTTTGCATATGTAATTTTTATGTCTTTTTAGATATATATCATGTTTTTTGGATAACAAAGTTTTTGATGGGTGAACCTTGTGTTGCATGCAGATGTGGGACCTGTGCGGCCTGCCAAATTTGCATGAAACAGGCGCCGTCCATGGCCAGAGGCCGCAGCTGTCGCCGCCAGGGGAGCAGCAGTAGCCAGGAACCCTCCAGCAGGAGAGGCTGAGAGGGCTCTTGGGCAGATTGAGTGAAACTTTACTGAGCTCACCCGCACCGTTCCGATGATAGAGATAGAAGACTTGCCAGCCTCCATGCAGACTCATATGGTGGGGTTACCTCGAACATGGGTCCGACTGTTTAGGCATTTAGGCCGAGCTGTGTATGATTATAACAGGGCCCATAGGCCCTAAACAGCTTTTGTAGACTTTTATGTGCCTCGAGCACTGACATGTATTATATTTTTTGAGGGCATAAGCCCCAGTGACTCGTTATGGTTCCCATTTTTTGAGGTGCTTGCGCCCATATGTGTACTCTGAGATTTTTATGATGTATATATATGGTTTTTATTTCTTTTTTGTGTCTTTATGGATTATGTGTACAAAATGTATTTACATGTGTATGATCATGATCTTCTTTATGTGTGGTCAAGATGCCAATCTAAAATATGATTAGCTAGAGTATCCGTGATTTGATTTAGACTTCTAGGAACATGAAAATATGTAATATAATCAAAGTTGCGTTCCAAGAGACATACCCTAAGGAATCTTCGGTGTAGAATAGGATCATGCACACGGTATATTTTGTTTAGCTGCGACACAACCAGTTGAGCATCTAGATAGACCCGGAGACGAGAGATACCCAATGACAAAGCATCACGAAGCAACTCAATAATTGCGATATACTCGGCAACATTGTTTGTGGTGTCACCTAAGCATATCCCTCCGGAAGATAACAATTGACCCTGTGGTGTAAAGATTACCCAAGCTGTGGAGGCAAGCCTCCGTGTGTGTCAACTAGCATAGTCCGCATACCCAATGAACACCTCGGACTCACTTGACATCTGCCATAGTGACGAAAGATAACATTAATGACACGTCCATGACACGTTTTTTAAAAGAAACGAAAGAAAGTAATAGCACAAAGACTATACATATGTTACAAAAAGTTACCCACAGTGACCCTATGAGTAGTACCTCTTGAGGTAGAGCCCATTTCTAGGCTCCGCCAAAGCATTCCCTTCAAAATCGACTAGACAATAAGCGCCCTTTTTTAACACCTCCGTAACAATGAAGGGTCTGAACCACATGGGTTTAAACTTTCCTGCCCCCAGGGGGTCCTTATCTTGGTTGTAAACCAGGACAAGGTCTCCCTCAGAGAAAACCTGAGGATGAACGGACCTATCATATTGACACTTAACCTTATGTTTATGAGCCTCGTTGGCCAGTGCCGCATCACGACGTTGTTCATCAAGCTGCTCTAGGTGTACTAACCATTCTTCAAGCGGAGAAGTGTCTGGCAGTAACTGTACTGCCAACTTTAGAGATGGAATTTGACATTCTATGGGCAAGACTGCCTCTAGCCCGTAAACGAGTTGGAAAGGTGAAAAACCGGTTGCAGTCTTAACTGATGTTCGGTAAGCCCATAATGCCGAGTATAACATCAAATGCCAATTTGACTTGGTTGAGTTGATGGTTCGCTGTAGCATTGTCTTAAGTGTTTTTTTAACAACTTCCACTTGCCCATTGGCTTGGGGATAGTAAGGTGACGAGTGTTCTTTCCATAACCCAAGCTTTGATGTTAACTCAGACATCATTTGGTTCTGAAAGTGACTGCCATGGTCAGTGACAATCTCTCTCGAGACTCCGAACCGTGCTATAATCTGGTTAAATAAGAAGAGAGCTGCAGTCTCTCCATCATCTTTGAACGTCGGCATGGCTTCAACCCACTTAGTGAAGTAGTCGATAGCCACAATGATATAGCCGTGCCCCCTTGTTGATGGGGGGTTTCATGTAGTGTAATCAATCCCCCACTTGGTGAAGGGACAGACGGTGATAACAGGAAACATTGGAGCTGGATGTGCCCTCATCTTTCGTGAGAAGATTTGGCACGGATGGCACTTCTTGACCGACTCAATACAATCTTTGATAAGCGTGGGCCAGAAGTAACCTGCTCGTAAGATTTTTTGGGCTGTTGCCAACCCAGATAAGTGGCCGCCACAAGCTCCTGTATGACAATTGTTGAGCACTATGACGGCCTCCTCATGAGTGAGACATCGACGCAAGATACAATCTACACCTCTCCGATACAAAGTATCATTGAGTATAAGATAGTTCTTGGCCTGATGGCGGATCCGCCGACGCTCATCACGAGAAGCAGAGGTAGGACACTTCAAAGTCTAGAGATAGATCAGTATATCTCTATACCAGGGGTCAGACGATTCGATCAAAAACAAATCCCCCCGGATAGGCGATTCCTCAGTCACAACGTCACCTGAATCAACCGGAAGTTCTGAGATAAGTTTTGCGAAGACCAACCACTTTTTGGACTTGGCTGAAACGAAGTCTAAGTTGAATTATTGGAGGATCACCATCCATCTACTGATTTTTCCACCGATAACTCGTCGTGTCAACATGTACTGAAATGGATTCACGACAACTACGACAGTGGTCTTTCGAAACAGAACATAGTGACGGAACCGTTGAACAGCATGAACTGCTGCCAACGCGAGTTTTTCGAGATGTGTATAGTTAAGTTCCAATCCTACGAGGCCTCATCTCAGGTAATAGATCACGTATTCAGAAAACGAATCATCTTCCTGAACTAAAACCATGCCTATGGTTGACTCTACGGCAGCCAGATATAATAGGAAATCCTTGTTATAATTTGGTGGTCGTAGCAGAGGTGCGGTTGTAAGGGCGTGTTTCAATGTGTCGAAAGAGCGTTGCGCGGCTTCATCCCAGAGAAAAGGAACGTCTTTCTTCAGTAAACGCATGAAGCCTTTGGTAATTTCGGCATAGTTGGCAATGAAGCGTCGTAAGAAGTTCGCCTTACCTTAAAGACTTTGAAGTTGTAAAATTGTGCGTGGGGGGGGCAACTGGATTATTGCCTCCACCTTGAGAGGATCCACCATGATCCCTGTGGTTGACACTATGAAACCTAACAAACGTCCTGACGTGATGCAAAAGCTGCACTTGTTGGGATTCAAGCGAATCCTGAAGTAGAGACAGCGTTCAAAGATGAGTCTGAGGTGTGTAGGATGATCTTTTCGCTTGCGAGAGCGTGATGCTAAATCATCTAGATAGGCCTCGACTATATGTTTGAGGTCGTGAAACGCAAAAGACATGGCCCGCTGGAAAGTGGCTCCATCATTCTTGAGACCAAAAGGCATTTTTCGATAGGTGAATGTACCCCACGGAAAAATGAATGTCGTTTTGTGTTGGTCCTCGGGTTTGATTTGGATTTGGTTATAGCCCGAAAAACCATCCATGAATGAAAAGGCTTCGCAACCGGCATACTCATCAATGATCTGGTCGATGAATGGGGTTGGGTAATTATCTTTTGGACACGCCTTGTTCAAGTCATGGAAATCGGTACAGACATGAATCGTGCCTTGTTTTTTATCGACTGGAACGGGATTTGACACCCATTGAGTCAAGTGAATAGGGTATATGAAACCTACCTTAAGCAATTTCTCAACCTCCGTCTTAATGGCTACTGCTTTCCTAGGATTAATTGGAAGAAGTTTCTGTCGAACAGGCTTAGCATCAGGATAGGTAGTGATTTAGTGTTCAACTATTTTTGGATCAATGCCTGGCATTTCCTCGTAAGACCAAGCAAAAACATCGCGGAATTCTTTAAAAATATCAGTGTAAATCTGAATCTCTTCGGGGGAGCAATCCGCTCCGATGAAGACATTTTCCATGATGCCAGGGTTTCGGGAGATATTGATAGGTATTGTTTCAGCGATAGTCACCATATTTCCCTCAGCATAAATATCCTATGTAGCTAAGAGGTTAATGGGACAAGCCTGATCTCTCGCCATGGTGATAGTGAATTCTCCTGCCTCAATTCGGTGTAACTCTGGGAGGAAATATGATCTGTGATGAAGATCTTCCCAGGGTTTGTTCGGACCAGTCATTTCTTTGATTATAGCTTCATCAGAAGGCAAGACTAAATCTAATGAATCGATATCAGTAAGAGAACCCTGAGCCCAGATAGGCTCAAGGAGTGGATCCAACTCTTATGTGGGAATCGGATCAGGAGTAACTGAAGTTTGCTGGACCAAAGAGTACGCTACTTTAGTGACTGACAAGGGCGTGGCCATTCCATCATGCCCTGTCTCATCCATTGTGGCTGATGGGGAAGGAAGAGTCCACAGATTCTGAAAGTAAGTCGTGCGAAACGATGAAACATGGAAAATATCAGCCTTGTGGTGGTTCGATATAAACTTGACATCGCCTTGAGGAGGTGGGTAGTTGAAGGTACCCATCAAAGATGGGCACAAACCGACTCCTATGTTGATGACACTGGCTTGAGGATTATCTACCATGGGAACTGTGGATGCCCCCAAGGCTGGGTCAGGTCGAGAGAAGGACAACTGATCAATAGTCACTATCCGGCCTTCATGTGGAAACAGTAGGACTCGAAATATTTTAGCAACCACCGCTTGCATTGCATAAGTCCAACTACGACCTAACAATAGATTGTAGTCGATGGGGGCATCAACTACCTCTACTTCGATGCACACGGTCTTCCCCCCTAACTGTACTGGGAAAGAAGGAATAATGCCATGCGGTCGGAAAGAACGACCATCGAACACAGTGAGGAGAGTAGGGGACGGAGACAACTCAGGTTGACCAATGGCTTTCCAGCATGCTAATGACATAACGCAAGTTGAAGCGCCCTCGTCTACCACCGTGCGGAAGATATTCCATGTAAAATTTTTTGTGGGATGAGCCACTACTATCTGAAACGCGACGTGGTGTGGAAAACGAGGTTTCAAGTCAGTCGTATCTAACATGATGGTACCTGGGTTACAAGTCTCAGGAGAGCCTAATGTAGTCAACAAGGCTTTCCTCTGAGCAGGGCAACTTTGGAGGACCTCCAAAGAAGACATAGCACAAGGAGTTTGGGATAAATCTTCCACCATAGAGTAGTTCTGGGCGGCCCTTGCGTTTGGATTATGAGAAGCCCTCTTGAACGCACCTTTTGGAATGCGTGTCATTGTTTCACCCAACATCTTCTCAATCTATAGAGGAAGAGATGGGATCTCGACTTCTTTGCCCTTCTCAGGAGCACTTGGTTTGCTATAATCGTGAGCTCTGGTCGTTATGAAAGCATCACTTTTCACCATATATACGTTCACGGCGGATGAATTGTTGGGGGGAGGGCAATTTTCATGGCTTCCCCCTTCGCCACTCACAGAGGCTTGAGTTAAATTTTGCCCATGCTGGAAAGGGTTAGTCAACACGGCTTGCTGTTGCTGTGTGACAAACTTCTGGGCCTCAGCAAGTCGAGGGCATAGGTGGGTTAGGTGGTCTTCCCCACATAGGTTGCATGGATACCTCACCTTTCTCTTTTATGTGGTTCCCTCGCTAGCATTATCATTTGGTTTTTTATCCCCCTTACTCTTCTTGCATTTTTTTTTCTTCCCCTCAGGCTGCCGGTTGGCCTTCGGGTTAGCCATCTGTACGGAGTGTACTTCCGATGTTTGAGTAGGAGGAACAGCCAAAGCAGTAGTCCGACTGGCCGCTGAGTGTTGTATAGATAACTGTTGCAATTGTTTTGTCAATTGCTCAGCGGGCTTGGTTTGTGCCGAACCAACGATACCATCGGCATGTGGTCCGGCTCTCTGTCTGGTTTTATCTAGTATTGACCGTGGTGCATAAGGCAGGATGTTGTACAATAGACCAGACTGAGAATAGATAAGCTCAAACTATTGATCCCTCATGATGGCATCTTCCTCGGAGAAAACCCCTGAAGTCGCAATGTCTTTGGATAACTGCAAAACTAAAGACTTAAGGAACCACTCTAGCAGGAATGCTGGTGGGACAGGTACCTTGATAAGACTCTTTTGACGTCGCCATTCTCGAATATGATCCGAGATATGGTTCGCTGACGTCTGCTTGAAATTGGCTAGCAACTCTATGCCGACATCATATCTCACAGGTAACTGGAAATGGTTGAGGAAGGCCATCGCCAGTTCGCCAAAAGAAGAATATCGTGAACGACCAAGCTCTATGTACCATTTCGTGGCACTCCCAATAAGAGTGCGTTGAAACAATCGCAACTGGACAGAGTCATCTTTCATTGAGTTAGATGAGCACCACAAGTGGAAAGTGGTCACGTGATCACCTAGATCTTTGTTAGGCTTGGCCTCGAACTTTTGGATATCCGAAGGAAACTTCGTTGGTATAGGAGGCCAACGCGGATCGTGACAGATAGGATCATTCAACAATCGTGTCAAATCTGGCAAGTGTAACGTTGCCAAGAATGGTAGTTTAGGTTGTTGTTGATAGCTGGGATAAAAGGGTCCTGGAGTTTGACTGGCACCAGGTTGCCAGGAAAAGTTTGGTTGCTGGCCCAGGTTCTGGTAGAAACCATGGCCCAGGCCAGCGTAAGGGTTTTGCATCTGAGGAGACATCATTGGCTGATTCCCCATGAAGGACATAGGATGTTGGGCATTCATCGTGTTTGACGGACTTTGGGACGGATTACCCCATGCCGGTCTTGATGGAAGAGGCATAGAGGTATGTCCGGGGTTCCAATGGTTGTGGAAAGAGTTACCCCAGAACGACATTCTAGAGGATGGAACGGATCCTTGTGCTGAGTTCCAAGGTCCTGGTATATGTGCCCCCAGCACAGGAATAGTACCCTGTGCCGGCGTAAACTGTCCAAAAATAGGTGTACCCCCAGATGGGAAAGAAGCGGATGCGAAACTGTTACTACCAAATGTCCCATTCCAAACAAACGGTGATGAACCTACCGGCTGAGTTTGCGCAGGTGTTCCTTGACTCCCGACTCCAAAAGGACTTGTGTGTGCAGGCTCCCCGATGGACTGCTGATGCGATCCACCGAGAGAAGGGGACAAAGGAGGAATATGACCTCCAGCGTAAGGAAAAGCATTGAAAGGGACAGGAATGCCCCCAAGTTGACCTTGCAGAGGAGCGTTAGAGCTCCCTGCCCCCAGACCCAAAGTATGGAAAGTGGATGAAGTGAGTGCAGGACTAGTACCTAAACTAGGCATACCGTATGAAAACGGAGCGCCTGTCGCACTAGGTGTGTAAAGAGGTGTGGCCGCCGCGCTAGATGGGGTCGGTCCACTATGTGACATAGTTGCAGTCGAGACCATGGTGGCCTGGACCACCGACAAAGGCAAGTTAGGAGAAGCTTCTCCTGTGGTAGCAACAGTGATGGGAATGGAAGAAATCCCAGTTGAAGTAATAGAGTTTGGTTCCATCACTGGGTTAGGCACTGACAGGCGTTCGTAAAATTGAATCGACACAATACTGTCTAGCCAAGTATCAGTGTTTGAGGTTTCAACCAACCCAAGATTGGCGGTCGATTTCTAGGGGGGTTGTTCGGGATCAAAAGCCCCGGTTGCTTCGAAAGACCCTTGATGGTCTAGCTTCCGCCTCAATGGTGGCGGGGGTGGCTCAAGTATAACCGGCGGTAGGCCCAGAATCCTTCATGACCGGCGGAGCTCCGAATCCTCCACTGTGTGAGAAGATTCACGACACGCTAAGGTATTCTACACGAACAAACAGCAACACACACTAAAAGAAATCCCCTAGAAGATGAATCAAGCAAGCACTAAACTAGTTGGAAGAACAGTTACAACAACCAACACTAGAGCAACTTACAGGTGCAAGTGCAACTCGAATACGGAAGCACCCTCTGGGTATACTCTACAAAGTGTTGGTCCGATGTCCATCCTAGGTACCGCGGTATACCCCCGCAGTCACCTGTGTATGCTCCTAGAAAATATTGGCAACTAGTTTGCCGGCACGTGAACAACTATCAGGCGAGTACAGTCGGCAGTCGGGTAGACCACAATGAGCAGGGTATCAAGCTCGAAACCTGTCAAGGGTATCGAGAGAAAATGGTCCGGAAGACAACTGAGGACCTCGAACGGATTCGAGACCCATGAAGCTCCGTGGAAAATGCAAACGATGGAATCCCTTAACAAATCCTCTATATGTGTTCTCCACAACACTTGGTCCAGCTTTGGAGGGGTTATCTCCGCTACCTTTCCTTATGCGACCTTGTGTTTAGCCCCTGTGTTAGAGGGGGGTCCTGAATAACTTTCTGTAACTGGACTTCTACACTCCGTATTGACAGACTCCAATGTTTGGTTTGGGTGGCCTTGGAGAATTTACTCTCCAACCTATTCCAAGGCCCTATTCCTGAGATAGTGTATGCACCCTACAAACAGAAAATTCTACTTGATTTTAATTAGCGTTGCTTTTAATGGGCTTCTTAAGTCACAAGGTACGAAAGTGAAACTGATGGTGTGTAAAAAGACTCAAAGAAAAAATGCATAAAAAATGCGTGGAAACAAAACTTTTACTAAAATGCAAAACCAACAACTTTTCAACAAAAGACTTCTTTTCTTTTCAAGATTACTAAGATTTCATGCAGTAAATATGAAAGACTTTCGCTCAGATCTGCGAGCTACTTATGTTTGACATGCACTGCAAAAACTTATGCAAAAAGACTTCTTTCCTAGCTACTGATGCAACAACACAATCTCCAAATCAGGAAGAAAATGAAACAATTTTTTTTATTTTATTGCAAAATAACGCAACAAGGAAAAATGATGACAAGAACAAAACCAAGAGAATGAAAAGAAAACTCTGTCTTAAAGCGCAGATCATAAAAAGAATCAGAGCACAAAATGCAAAAAGCAATCAAGACAGCACCTGATTCTAACACTTGCCTAAAAACCATAAAACAAATATTTTTTTTCTCTTTTGTCTTTTCTATCAAAACATCAACTAACAAACACAGGCTAAGGATAAGATGCCCTAACCTGCTGACTGTGCATCTCCAAACTCCAAACCCTGAAAGGAGCACTTCTCAACTCAAGAGGGGATGACTGCACCACCCAGGTTGAAAGGAAACCAGACATACCCGTGACTGTCACCGAGACAGCACGCGGTCAACCGCGTGCTAAGCTACAATAGCACGCGGGTACCCGTGCTCAGAACTGAATCAGCCCGTGGGTAGGTATCAAATCTGAGAAAAAATCAAACACAGGCAGCCCAGACCTGAAAGAGGCCTCTGGTATTGACAACCAGGGTCTCCTAAAGGCTTGGATGCTTCCACTTCGACAGAAAAGGAAAATTTGCACAAAAGAAAACAAATGCAAAGAACA
>ML781981.1:459204-526805 GCA_009831015.1 Picea engelmannii | reverse complement strand
GATCATGACCCTTCATAAGCTACCTTTAACCTTCTACCCTGAATCTAAAACCCTTTTCCTTAAGCAAACAAGGGAAAAACTAACTAACCTTTTTATCGACGGTTGGTGTAGCTCCTCCGTTGAGCTTTATCTCCTTGTTGTTGTTGCTCCTTCCACAAAGTGATCCTGCAATCAAGACAAAACTATGCATGCATGCTATTGTTCTAATAGGGGGTTAGAGATTAAACACAAATCACATAAAACATATAAGACTCATGTATTTGGGATGGGAAAAGTATATTTTTATTGATCTCAATATGAACCAACTTACAATGATTTTTTAGACCGGCCACCGTTCCTCGATCCTGATCCTGGGCTCCTCCTCTTCTTTGTCCTCCAACTACTTTGCTTGAATTCTCCTAAAGCTTGAGGAAAGGCTAAAGGGTTGGGACAAAACGGACGGCAATTGGGCAGAGTTTCTTTGCTATGATTTTTCCTCCTTTGAATAGTACCCCTACCCCTTCTTTTATAGGCTAGAAGGAGCTAGGGTTATAGATGAACTCTCGGCCATGCATGGCTGGGAGTTCCAGTTAACTGACCCAAAGATTTTCGTCCCGACGGAAACTTTCCTGATTTTTTGCTTTGTTAGGTAAATGCGAGCTATAGTGGACTAGTCCGCGGTCCACCGCGTGCAGTAGAAGGCCAGCAAGCGGTCCAATGCGCCCAGTGTTGGGTTAGGGCACGGGTTGCTTGATTTAAGTGGTTTTTCAAGGTTTTATTCAGCATGGCTTTGGCAAGGAAGAGACATGAGTTGGCTTGATGCCAGGTAAGCCTGTGTGGTGCATTTTAGGGTTATAACAACCATGCAATTTGACTAGGAAGACCACCAATATAAGTTCCAAGGAATCACCGTCAGTTCACCTAAGATCATTAGTTCCCATCACATGGAAAATCTTCTCAAAAAGGGTCATTATGGAGTTATCGCCCAACTCCATTCCATACAAGCAACAGAGACACCCTCGGTACCGCAAGACCTCCAAGCCATCCTTTCTAAACATCAATTGGTGTTTTCCACTCCCCAAGGCCCCCCTCTTCCCATGGTGTTCATGATCATTCCATTCCCCTTGTACCCGGAATCCTTCCTCCCAATATCTGTCTGTATCATCACCCCTTTTCCCAAAAAAATGAAATTGAGAAAATGGTCTAGGAACTCCTTAATGCAGGTGTTATCTGCCCTAGTACAAGCCCCTACTCGTCTCCTGTGGTCATGGTCCTAAAGAAAGAAGGTTCTTGGCGAATGTGTCCTGACTTTCGTGCCCTCAACAAACTTACCATCAAAGACAAATTCCCCATTCCTGTCATTTATGACCTCTTGGATGAATTGATTGGTGCCCAATTCTTCACTAAAATGGATCTTCGTTTAGGATACCACCAGATACGTATGAAAGAGGCAAACATTCCCAATAATTCCTTTAGAACTCATGAGGGCCACTATGAGTTTTTGGTCATGCCCTTTAGCTTGTGTAATGCGCCCTCCACCTTCCAAAGCCTCATGAATCATGTCTTTTGTCCTTTTCTCCACCATTTTTTCTTAGTTTTCTTTGATGATATCCTCATCTATAGCAAAACCTAGACAGACCATCTTGCTCATGTGGATCGAGTTCTCCATCTACTCTCTCAGCACCAACTTTTCTTGAAACATTCTAAATGTGATTTTGGCACCTAAGAAGTAGAATACTTAGGTCATCTGGTTGGAAAAGATGGCGTCGGGGTGGATCCTAAAAAGATTGAAGCTATGAAAGACTAGCCTCACCCAAAGACTCTTAAGAGCTTGCGTGGATTTCTAGGGTTAACAGGGTATTATCGCAAGTTTGTTAAGAATTATGGGAAGATTGAAGCACCTCTCACTGCTCTCCTAAAAAAGAACTCTTTCAATTGGACTACAACCGTTGCTCAAGCTTTTCAGACCTTGAAGATGGCCATCTACACCACTCCAGTCCTCTCCCTTCCCTATTTCACAAAGACCTTTGTGTTGGAATGTGATGCCTCAGGGAAAGGAATTAGTGTTGTCCTTATGCAAGAGGGTCAACCTTTGGCCTTTACCAGCAAGCAACTATCCGAAATAAATCTGGCCAAATCCATCTATCAAAAGGAAATGTTGGCTATTCTGCATGCCGTGGATCTGTGGCGTCCTTATCTATTGGGGCAATGTTTCCAAATTAAGACAGACCATCAAAGCCTCAAGTATTTTCTGGAACAATGCATTTCCTCCCCAGAACAACAAAAATGGGTGACTAAACTCTTTGGATATGATTATGAGATTATTTATAAGAAAGGAAAAGAAAATGTGGTTGCGAATGCACTTTCCCAAAAATATGAAGACGAAGGATCCCTTTTTTCTCTTTCATTCATTGTACCAAATTGGCTCCAAGCCGTTCACCAGGAATGGCTACAAGATCCCAAAAGTTCACAGTTGATCCACCAATTGTAGTCCAAGGCTTTAGCTTCTCCAGGGTACTCTTGGCTCCATGAGAAACTTCAATACAAAGTCCATTTGTATTTAAGTAAAAAATCAAAGATTAAATCCATTTTACTTTTTGAGCTTCATGCTACACCCACAACAGGGCACTCCGAGTTCACAAAAACCTATGATAGGGTCAAACGTTCCTTTTTCTGGGATGGTATGAAACAGGACATTCGTAATTTTGTAGCTGAATATGATGTGTGTCAATGCAATAAGGGAGAAATAGTCAAATCATTAGGCACACTACAACCGCTCCCGATTCCACCTGCTATTTGGAAGGATATCTCTATGGATTTTATTTCCGTCTTACCCAAATCGAGAAATAAATCTGTCATCATGGTGGTTGTTGATCATCTTTCCAAGTATGCTCATTTATGATCCCTTCAACACCCATTTATAGCATCCATGGTGGCTCAAATCTTCATGGATCAGGTCTTCAATCTTCATGGCATGCCGCACTCTATTGTTTTTTATCGCAACCCAACTTTCACAAGCAATTTTTGGCAAGAATTGTTCAAGATACAAGGCACCGAATTGCATCTCAGCATAGCTTATCATCCCCAAACGGATGGCCAAACAGAAGTTGTCAACAAGTGTTTGGAAACATATTTGAGGTGTTTTTCCTTGGAAAAGAAAAATCAGTGGGCTCAATGGTTACCCCTAGCTGAATGGTGGTACAACACTTCATACCATACAACTACACGCATGACTCCTTTTGAAGCGGTATATGGACAGAAGCCACCTTCGGTTCTCTTATACTTACCTGGTTCCTCGAAGGTCCAAGAGGTTGACCTAACACTTACAGCTCGAGAGGCTATTCTTTGTACCCTCAAAGAGAATTTTGTCATGGCACAAAATCACATGAAGCAACAAGCAAATCAAGGTCGCTCTGAATGTCAATTTGTAGAAGGGGATCAGGTGTTTCTTCGACTGCAACCTTACAAGAAAAATTCCCTCAAGGCCGAGCATTGTCAGAAGCTAGCGCCCAAATTTTATGGTCCTTATACCATACTCAAGCATGTGGGACAAGTTTCATATTAGTTATCTTTTCCAAGCAATTCGAAGCTACATCCTATTTTTCATGTTTCATGCTTAAAGAAGGTGATTGGAGCTAAGTGCCAAATTCAAACCAACCTTCCAGAGTTAGCTGAAGAAGGATCCATTTGGCTATAGACAGAAGCCATTTTGGACCAGTGTGAGCATCACCTATATTAGAGAACCATCAAGGAAGTGCTAGTACAGTGGAAAGATACAACTCCAGTAGACGCCACTTGGGAACCAACTACCATTCTGTAGCAATTTCCTCATATCAAGCCTTGAGGAAAAGGTTGTTTTTAAGGGGTCGGACATGTTAGGGTCCTAACCTGCACATAGGTATAACAATATATTTGGATGTAATAAAGGTCAATATTAATAAGGCCTTTCAATAAAATATAATAAGGCAGATGTAAGAAGACCTAATAGAAGCTTCCACTTCTAGAAGGATCTTCCTCTAGATGCTTCTTTTAGTATAAATAGGATTCAAGGGTATAAGAACCCTAGCTTGGATATTATTGTAATAGAGCTCTGCTCAACTGGAGGTTGCCCCCTCAAAGAGGCCCGTGAACACTTCTTTCAAATTCAAAGTGTTATTTCTGTTGTTATTCTTATATCATTTCAGTGTTATTGTGGTGAATGTTCTAGCTATATTGTTGTTATTTTGCCATTACTAGCATTTTATTTCAGTTCTGCCTACATTTTATATCTAGTATATTACATAACAATGCCCCCTAGATAAATCCAGGTGGCATGTATTATAATCAATCCCCCACTTGGTGAAGGGACCAACAGTAATGATGGTCAACATGAGAGTAGGATGTTCCCTCATCTTCCAAGAGAAGATCTAACACGGGTGACACTTCTTGACCGACTCAACAAATTCCTTGATTAGCATAGGCCAAAAGAAACTGGCTTGTAGAATCTTTTGGGTTGTTTCCAACCCAGAAAAATGACCACCACATGCTCCAATGTGGAAGTCGTTAAGAATGAGTTCCTCTTCTTCATGAATGAGGCACTAATGAAGAATGCAGTCTACACCTCGACGATACAAAGTGTCATCAAGTATGAGATATTTTTTTTCCTAATGGAGTTTATGTCGATGCTCATCACAAGAAGTAGAGGCAGGGCACTTTAAATTCTGGAGATAGAATAGTATATATCCATACAAGGGATCTGAAGATGAAATCAAAAAAAGATCTTCTTTAATCAGTTATTCTTCGGGCGTAACATCACCTGATTCGACTGGAAGTTCTGAGATAAGGTCCGCAAAGACCAGTGACTTTTTGGATTTTGCCAAGTCAAATTCCTGGAGGATAACAATCCATATACTAATCTTTCTGCTGATTACAGATCGTGTCAAAACGTAGTGGAATGGATTCACAATGCCAATGAAGGTGGTCTTACGAATCAAAATATAATGAAGGAACCACTAGATAACATGCACTACTGCCAACACAAGTTTATCAACATGGGAGTAGGTGAGTTCTGGTCCAGGCAAGACACAACTCAGGTAATAAATCACATTCTCCTCGAGTAGATCATCCTCTTGAACAAATACCATACCGATGGTTGACTCTATGGTGGCCAAGTACAATAAGAAATATTTATTATAATTGGGATGTCGGAGCAGAGGGGTAGATATGAGGGCACATTTCAACTCTTTGAAAGAGCTTTGAGCAGCTTCATCCCAATATAAAGGGACTCCCTTTTTTAGTAAACGCATGAACCCTTTAGTGATCTCAACATAGTTTGTGATAAAATGATGAAGAAAGTTTGATTTCCCCTGTAAGCTCTGAAGTCGAGGGACTGTGCACGAGGGAGGCAACAAAACTATCGCCTCAAAATTTAGAGGATTGACCATGATCCCTGTTGTCGAAACTATGAAACCTAAAAGGTGACCCAATGTCACAAAAAACATCATTTGTTGGGATTCAAGTGAATCCGATAGTAGAAACATTGCCCAAAGATAAGTCAGAGGTGCGTGGGATGATCAGCTCTCTTACGAGATTGTGATGCTAAATCATCGAGATAAGCCTCAGCTATATGTTTGAGATCATGGAAATCAAAATACATGGCCCACTGAAAGGTGGCTCCAACATTCTTCAAGCCAAAATGCATCTTAAGATAATAAAATGTGCCCCTTGGACAGATAAAGTTGTTTTATGTTGGTCCTCGGGTTTGATCTGAATTTGGTTACATCCCAAGAAACCATCCATGAATGAAAAGACCTCACATCCTGCACATTCATCGAAAATCTAATCAATGAATGGGGTGGGGAAATTATCCTTTGGACAAGACTTGTTCAAGTCACGAAAGTCCATGCACACTCGAATCGTACTTTGGTTTTTGTTAACCGAAATGGGATTTGACACCCATTTCATCAATTGTATGGGGTAGATGAAACCAACTTTAAGCAGTTTATCCACTTCAACCTTAATAACTTCTGCTTTCCGAGGATTCACCCAATGAATCTTATGTCGGACTGGCTTGGACACAGGATAAGTCATGATCTCATGTTCGACAATTCTTGGATCAATGCTTGGTATTTCCTCATAATACTAGGAAAGAACATCATGGAATTCCTTAAATAAATATGTATAGATATGAATATCTTCGAGGGAGCAATCCACTCCAATGAATCCATTCTCCACGACACCATGGGTTCTAGAGATGTCAATAGGTATCATTTTAGGGATAGTTTCCATATTACCCTCGGCATAAACTGCATGCGTAGCCAAAGGATTAATAGGACAAGACCTATCTCCAGTCATAGTCAACATGAATTCACTTGCCTCTATTCTTCTTAACTCTGGGATAAAATAAGATCTGTGATGGAGATCATCTCAGGGTCTGTCTAGACCAGTCAATGCCTCTATAATCACCTCGTCAGAGGAAAACACCAAGTCTAAAGATTTTGTAGTGGTGAGGGAATCTTGAGCCTAGATAGGCTCGAGAACTGGATCTAACTCCTGTAGAGGAGTCAGATCAGGGTCAACCGAAGCTTGCTGGACAATAGAGTACGCAAATTCTATCATGGACAAGGGCATGGACATGTCAGGATGCCCTTTCCCTTCCATCATGGCCGATCAGGAAGGAAGAGTCCATGGATATTTAAAGTAAGTCATACAGAATGATGACACTTGAAAAATATCATCCCTAGGCTGGTTGGGGACAACTAATATGAGATTGACATCGCTAGAAGGAGACAGGTAATTGAAGGTACCCATCAAAGGTGGGCACAAACCAACCCCTATATTGACGATGTCAAGATGAGGGTTATCAATCATCGGGACCGTGGATGACCCCGATGAAGGGTCAGGAAGGGAGAAGGAAAATTGATCAATGGATACGATCCAGCCCTCATGTGGAAACAACAAGACCCAGAAAAATGTGGCAACCATTGCATGCACAACATAGGTCCAACTCCTTCCTAACAGAATCTTGTAGTCCAGAGGTGTATGGACCACTTCAACTTCGACGCACATGGTCTTCCCTCCTAACTGCATGGGGAAAGAAGGGATGATACCATGTGGTCTGAAAGAACAACCATCAAGAGCGGTAATAAGAGTAGGTGACGAAGACAAAATAGGTTGTCCAATGGCCTTCCAACATGCCAACAACATCACACATGTCAAGGCGTACTATTAACCACCATGTGAAAAATATTTCAGGTAAAAATTTTTGTGGTGTAAGACACTACTCTATGAAACGCAACATGGTATGGGAGACGAGGTTTTAAGTCGGTCGTATCAAGCATGATTGTTCCCCGATTACTAGTCTCGGAAGATTCTAAGGAAACTAACAAAGCCTTTCTCTGCAAAGGGCAGTTCTAGAGGACCTCCAAAGCGGACATTGCATAATGGGTTTGTGACAAATACTCCACCATAGAGTATTTATGGGAAGCCCTCATGTTTGGATTTTGAGAAGCTTTGTTGAACACCCTTTTCAGGATGTGTTTCATTGTTTCTTCCATCATCTTCTCAATCTAGAGAGGAACAAATGGGTTTACAGATTCTTTACTCTTTTCAGTAGATTTTGGCTTTCCGTAATTATGTTCCCTAGTTTCTATGAAAGCATCACCTTTAAACATATAAACTTTTGGGGTTGAGAGATTAGTAGAAGATGGAGGGGGTCCCTAACTACCCCCATCCGTGCTCATAAAGGCTTGAGTCAAATTTTTCCCATGAGGAAATGGGTTTGTTAACACAACAGGTTGTTGTTGTGCAAATAACTTCTGGGTCTCCACGTGTTGAGGGCACAGGTGAGTCGGGTGGTCTTCTGTGCAATGGTTACATGGATACTTTGACTTTATTTTCTTTGTGTTTCCCTCGCCAACATTGTTGGTAGGTTTCTTATCCCCATTACCCTTCTTGTTTCACTATTTTTTCTTTCTTTTAGGCTACTGGTTGGCCTCCGGGTTCGTCGAATGCACATTGTGTACGTCCGACGTTTGAGTAGGGGGAGCAGCCAAACCGGAGGTCTGGTTGGTTGTTGTATGTTGTATATACAATTGTTGCAATTGATTTTACAACTGATCAGTGGGATTTTCTTGTGCTGAACCAACTATACCATCGGCATGTGGTCCAGACTTGTGTCTGGCCTTGTCAAGGATGGACTATGGTGCATCTGGTAAGACCTCATAGAGTAAACCAGACTGAGAGTATATCAGTTCAAGCTATTTATCTCTCATTATCACCTCTTCCTCGAAAAAAACTCCCGACATTGCAACGTCCTTGGATAACTAAGGTACCAAAGACTTAAGGAACCGATCCATTAGGAAATCCAGAGGGACCCATACTTTTATCAACTCTTTCGACATCCCCATTCTCGAATGTGATCTGAGATATGATCAGCCTTTGTTTGCTCAAAGTTGGCCATCAATTCGGTGTCGACATCGTATCTCACAGGTAGTTGGAAATGGTCTAGGAAAACCATTGCCAAATCGCTAAAGTAAGATTATCTTGAGCATTCAAGCTCGATGTACCATTTCACGGCACTCCCGATAAGAGTCGTCTCGCAGCGAGTTCGATGAGCACCATAGGTGAAAAGTGGTCACGTGATCACCTAGATCTTCGTTAGGCTTACCTTCAAACTTCAGAATATCTGAGGGAAACTTAGTCGGCATAGGAGGCCAATGCAGATCATTACAAATGGGGTTGTTTAACAACCTTGACAAGTCTGGCAAATGTAACGTCACCAAAAATGGTATTTTGGGTTGTTGACTATGTACAGGAAGAAAGGATCCTATATTTTGACTAGCTCCAGGTTGCCAGAAAAAGTTGGGTTGTTGACTAGGGTTCTGGTAAATACCATGGAATTCGCCTAAGGATGGATACTGTGTTTATTGGGACATCATCAGCTGATTCCTATAAATGGACTTTGAGGGCTAGGTAGGGATTGCTCCCTGCATTATGTTCCAAATATTATAGAAATGGTTGCCCCCTGCCGATCCGATGGGCATAGGTACTGAGCCTTGCACGGGGTTCTATTGACCATGGAAGGGTTTTCCCCTAGTCGACATCCCTAACGAGGGAAATTATCCCTGCCACAGATTCTAGATCCCTTGTCAGGAGAAGACTCTTGTGTTTTCCCCTTGTGTAGGAATAGTACCCTACATGGGATTTTGTTGTCCAAAACCAGGGTTTCCCCCGACTGAGATGAAAACTGAAGAGAAAGTGTTATTTCCAAAGGCATCTAACAAAGAGAACAAAATTGAACCCACTGCCTTGGTGTAGGAAGAAGGTCCTAGACTACATGCGCCAAACAAGTTGTAGTTCATGTTCGACTCGACGGGTTGTTGGGGAGCACCATTGAGTGAGGGATACAAAGGGGGTATATGACCCCCACCATAAGGGATAGCGTTATAGGGGGGTAAGGTGCCCCCCATGGACCCTTGAAAAGGAGCGTTTGAGCTCCCTACCTCCAGACCCATGGTATGTAGGGTGCAGTAGGTGAGGACAAAGTTTGTATAAAAGCCAGGCATCTCGTATGAAAATAGATGGCTCGTCGCACTCTAGGTGAACGGATCAGTGATCGCCACCATAGATGGAGTCATACTGTTTCCTGAACTGGAGGCATTCGAGACCATTGTGGTCTGAACCGACGAAGGTGGGTTAGGAGGCAGACCCCCCCCATTAGTGGAAGTCATTGAGGGAGTGTGAGGAATCCCTGACAAAGTAGTAGTATTTGCATCCATCGCTACTTGCAGGACTATCTGACGCTCGTGATTTGTTACCCTTGGAGGGGTAAGATGTATCAAAAGTGGCACCGACAAGTTAGTGATCAAAGGGTTAAAATTCCTGAGAGATTCCACTCTAAGGTCAGAAATAGTACGTTCCTCTGGATTTGAGTGTTCTCCTCTCGCATATGGCTTTGGCACAGTTTCTTGTGGCCCTGTCACCTCAAATGACCCTTGTTGGTCAAGTCTTTCTCGTAATGGTGGTGGTGTTGGATCCAATGTAACTAGCGGCAGGCCTTGAAGCCTTCGCGATTGATGAAGCTCCTGATCTTCAACTTTTTGAAACGATCAACGACACTATAAGGCTTTTACTAACATTGAAAACCAACACACACTTGAAAATTTCCTATGAGATAAAGCAAGAAAACCACTAACTAGTTGGAAGAACAGTTACAATATCCAACACTAGAGAAACTTACTGGTGCAAGTGAAACTCGAATATGGAAGAAACCTCCAGGTATACTGTGAAAAACGTGGCCCAACGTCTTCCCTAGGTACCATGGTATACCCCCGCAGTCACCTGTGTAAGTCACTAGAATAAAGCCAACTAGGTTTCCATCTCACGAACAGTCACTAGGCGGGTACAATTGACATTCGGGTGGACAAAAATGAGTAGGGTGTCAAGCCCGAAACCTATCGAGGGTATCGAAATAAAGTGGTCCATACGACAATTAAGGACCTTGAATGGATTCAATATCCATGAAGCTTTGTAGGGAAATGCAACTGACAATATCCCACGACAAGTCCTCTATATGCGTTCCCCACTACGCTTGGTCTGACTTTGGAGGGGTTATCTCTACTACCTTTCCACATGCCCCTATGTCAGAGGGGAGTCCCAGATAAATTTCAAGTTTATTGGGATTTTTACACTCCCTAGAATTGACTCCAATGTTTGCTTGTAAGCCTTGAAGAGTTTCCTCTCCAACCTAATTCAAGGCTCTAGCCTAGACTAGTTGATTTACCCTACAAACATAAAGTCTAGTTGATTTTAAATTAGTGTTAATTTTAAGTGACTTGTTTTAAGTCAAGGAAATGGAAATGAAACTAGTGGTGTGTTTTGAGAGATGAAGAAGGAGAAATAAACAAACTAAAAGAAAAATTACTTCTATTTGACAAATAAAATTTTGCACCTAACTCTTTAACCAACTTTTCATAACTACTTTTTCTAAGATCTTTTAAAGGGAAAATTGAAACAAAATTTCACTCGACTACGAGATACATAATGTTCTAAGGAATCATTAAAGAACTTAAAGAAAATAACTCTTTTTCCTAAAAAGCAAAATAATCAACCCAACTACTTAACCAAACTAAGAAACAAAATCCTTTTTTTTTTTTTTTGAAATGCTTCAAACAAGAAAACTTGAAATAATTTTTTATTCTTTTCTTTAAAGAAAACAAAAGGGAAAAAGTAAAAGACAAGACAAGACCAAAACTAACCTCTAGCCCACTATGGATCACAGGGCGTCACTAAAGACACCAAACAAGTTGATCAAAGACTCACAGAGTCGTCTAAAACCCTTTCAAAGAAAACACAAGAAATATTTAAAAAGATAAGTAAATTGACGTCAAACCTAGGCTATGACTGTAACAACAAAGATCCTATACCTAATAAAGAAACTCTGAGAATTATGACTTCAATCAGGGAAGAGGTTGACTGCCTCTTCTTAAAGGGAAAAATTCTTGACACAAGCACACTACTAACACTTAAGCAACTTGTGTATGTATGAAAGATGTCTATAGAGTAGGGTGCGTATGTACACGTGCAAACCCACAACAAGACGTGTACACCTCTGCAAATTCTCAAAAAAGAAAACAAATAGGTATACTAACAGGGTAGGGAGAATTGGTATGGCACCAACATGTGACCAAAATCCCTTAAAGACTCAACAGACTTGCATAAACTCAAAAAAGGTAATAAAACCAACTAAACACCCAAAAAAATTCCCCTAAAACCCTAGAGGCTTCCCCAATATGGTCGCCAGTTCTGATATCGCAGGAAAACCCCCCTATGGACTACACTAGGGTTCAACATGTAGGCATAACTAACCGTCTAAAACTCTCCTACTTTTCTAACTACCCCGAACATACCCCAAATTCATATATGAAGGAAAAAGTGAAAAGATCAGGTAACTTTACCTTTCACTCCACGTCCGATGTCGATCCTCTTGCATTCGATAGCTTTGCTGACTACAAGCCTCCTCCCAAGGTCGACTTGCATTCAAAAACAGATAAAAAAGAAACTACAAACATTCATAATATATATAAATCATGGGTTAAATGTTAGAATAAAGCATAAATCAAATACAAACATTTGGTGCATCATATTTTGAGACAGAAAAGGTATTTCTTTTATTGATATCACAATGTTTACTTACAACAAGGTCGATGACTGCTCCACAAACCTGGTTCGGGCTCCTCTTCACCAAGCTCCAACTACACTTCCACATATCTTTCTCATATCAACCTCTCTCTAGGGAAATGGAATAGGCTTATGATGGAGGAAAAAGGCAAAAATGGGAAATTCTGATGCAAATCTCACAAGGTGGCTACAATTTATTAGGGCAAGGAGGTGATGTGAAATGAGAAATGTTTCACTGTTATTATTCTTATATTAGGAATGAGACCCCAACGCCTTTTATATGCAAAAGGGATGGTTATTCCGTTCGGTGATGGGCTATAGGCAGTGGGACAGTTGGGAAACTACCCAATAGACCGTAATCCTAACGAATTCCTTGCAACTTTTTTTATTTTTGCAACTTTTGCGAGTATACGCGGGCTGTAGTGATGGAGCTAGATTACATACATTGGATGTAGTGGTGCAAAAAGTGTGTGTACATGGGAAATAGTGGTGCACAAAGCGTACATCTTCATAAATAGTGTTTTTAAGAAGAGTTGCTCAGTGATGGCTTGGAAAAAATAGCAAGTAAGAGGGCCAAATTCCAGGTATGCATGTATGGAGAAATTTAGGGTTATAACAATAAGGTTGTCCCAATAGAACATTACAAACTCCGAGAGGATAAACATCACACAATACATTGTCTTTGAAGGGCTTGACATCGTATGACAGTCAACATTGTTGGTTGACGCAGATATCGCCTCCTTGGTGGAGGCATCCAATGGTGTAGGGTTGTGGGTGCGACGTTTTTCGTAGGGCTAGCCACTTGAAAACATATACTGAGATGAGTTTCTTCTGGCTACCACTATCAATGATGAAGTGCAGTAGGGTTCCTTTTACCCACATGTTTGAATGGAAGAGGTGTTCTCCTTCTTCTGACTCATCTGGTTCACCAGGCTGGAGCTTGGTGGTAGCAACGGTGGCACTGGGTTCCATGCCAATGATCCGTCTTCCTCTTCCTGGTTCTGACTTAGAGTGATAACCTGCATATGATTCAGAGGCTTTCACTTCATCCACTAGCGACTGCATTGAGAGGAATTCAACAGTGTTATACCAAGGGCTCTTATGGAAGTTGCACCACTTCCCGATATCTTTCTTTGTCATTTTGGCATCCTTCTTTTCTTGCATCTTGGACTGGTTGTCCTGATGCTATCCATGTTTTCCCATTCCTTTGTTCTATGGGTTGGAGAAACCATTTCCTGGGTTTTTCTATGAGGGGTTTCCAGGCTGAAATTGTCGCATCTTTTGTTTAAGCTTCTGCTCGATTTCGATGGAATATCTAAAGGTCATGCCCAAGGACAAGATTTCCATAAATTCCATTTAGGTATGGATGTATATATGCATATCTCCACAATACTTGAGCATGAGATGTCAACTTGAATATTTGATACCCATCTTGGTGCACAAGGTATGGAAGATATTTGTGAACTCTCATACTGCTTGAACTCTTTCTTGCCGCAGTATGGTCCATTTGGTATACAAGTCATCATAACTTCTGATAGGGTAGTATTGTTCCTTAATATTCTCCCTGAAGGATTCCCACATGGTCGTGAATGTAAAAAATGAGGGTTCCTCTATTTCCTTTTGCTCACAGAAAGTTTCCCACCAATCTTTGACATGGGGAACATCTTTGAGAAGTGAAAAAGTAATCGTTTCTCTATTTGAAAATTCATGGACAAAAAACTACCCTTCTAGTAGATTGAACCACTTTTCTACAACATCTACATCTATATGAACTTCAAATATAGGAAAATCAAAGTTGATTTGTACCTTGAAGGGGGTAGGGCCTCCGCTTGAGGAAGATGTGTTGCCTATTGGTAGCCACCGAAGGATTTGCGTGAAAATATCCATCATCTCGTTCCTTTGTTGCATGAGGGATTACTCAAGAAACATTTTGAAAGGATCTACTATCCCATCATATTTATTTTCTCCTGCCATGAGAGTTCTCTTGGGCGTGCAAGATCTTTTGTCCTCAATAGAAACAAGCTCAAGACCCAATTCTTTGTACCCTAACCTTGTTGGGGACATGCATTAAGACAACAAGGAGAAGACCGCTCTGATACCACTGATCCATATTTTATGAGAAGAACGAAATGAATACATATTATTAAAATATTCTTAACACAAAATAACAGAGATACAATAAAATTATTTTTCTATTCAATAAGGAGATAAGTTGAAACTGTAAAACGTAGTGGAAAACAATATTGCTGGAATGGTGGTAGCTTATCTCTGAGAAGCGATGTGATGGTTGCACTCATTCGTAAGAATATGGTTACAATGAGGCTCTAAAGGCCTTTTACAATACATAGGAATGTCAAAAAACCTAGACATCCAAAAACCTAACCCTAGGAGATGAATCGCCAAAAGTTATGTGGGCCCCATTTGGGTAAGTTAGTACATCAACTTCTCGGGGTCATAACTTTTGTATACGATCTCCGTTTTAGGTGCACGATATCTCGTTGGAAAGGTATAACTGAGAAGAAAAATTTTCGACTAGCCCATGTTAGTCCATTAGGTAGTAATCTGGGCCCCAAATCCCCAAAAAATATCGTTTAGGCCTCAAAATAGCCATAGAGGTTTGGAACCTGAAAAACTATCGAAAAGTTGCCAAGGTGGAAAACTGTTTTTTGAGCTAGTGGAATAGGTGGGTGGCCAGCGATATCCACCTGGATCAATTTTAGATCTCTCAAAGAGGAAATTTGAGATAGTTGAGAAAAGAAAATATTCTAATGCCCCATCCCTTACAAAGGACACTTAGGGGCTGTGTGTGTTACAGAGTGGTATGAGAGCAGAGTTCAAACTCTAGGCTTGAATGGGTCACCAAGACAACCTAATAATGTTAATATGCTTGGATTAGGAATGATACCCCAACACCTTTTATATGCAAAAGGGATGGTTATTCGGTTGGGTGAAAGGCTATAGGCAGTGGAACAGTTGGGAAACTACCCAATAGACCGTAATCCTAACAAATTCCTTGCAACTTTTACGAGTATATGCGGACTGTAGTGATGGAGCTAGCATACATACATGGGAAGCAGTGGTGCAACAAGCATTTGTACATGGGAAATAGTGGTGCAAGGTGTGTACATCTTCAAAAATAGTGTTTTTAAGAAGAGTTTCTCAGTTATGGCTTGGCAAAAATAGCAAGTAAGAGGGCCAAATTCCAGGTATGCATGTATGGAGAAATTTAGGGTTATAACAATAAGGTTGGCCCAATAGAACATTACAAACTCCAAGAGGAGAAACATCACACAATACCTTGTCTTTGAAGGGCTTGATGTCGTATGACAGTCAACATTGTTGGTTGACATAGATATCGCTTCCTTGGTGGAGGCCTCCAATGGTGTAGGGTTGTGGGTGTGACGTTGTCGGTAGGGCTAGCCACTTGACAACATCTACTGAGATGAGGTTCTTCTGGCTACCGCTATCAATGATGAAGTGTAGTGGGCTATCTTTTACCCACATCTTTGAATGGAAGAGGTGCTCTCCTTCTTATGACTCATCTGGTTCACCAGGATGGAGCTTGGTGGTAGCAACAGTGGCACTGGGTTCCACGCCAATGATCCATCTTTCTCTTCCTAGTTCTGACTTAGATTCATAACCTGCATCTGATTCATAGGCTTTCACTTCGGCCACCAGTGACTGCATTTAGGGGAAGTCAACAGTGTTATGCCAAGGGCTCTTATGGAAGTCGCACCACTTCCCGATATCTTTCTTTGTCTTTTTAACGTCCTTCCTTGCTTGCATATTGGACTGGTTGTCTTGATACTATCCATGTTTTCTCATTCCTTTTTTCTATGGGTTGGGGAAACCCTTTCCTGGGTTTTTCTGTGGGGGGTTCCCAGGCCAAAATTGTCGTGTCTTTTGTTTGAGCTTCTTCTCGATTTTCATGGAATATTGAAAGGTCGTGCCCAAGCATGAGATGTCCATAAATTCCATTTCAGTATGGATGTATCTATGCAGAGCACCAAAATACTTGAGCATGATATGTCACCTTGAATATTTGATACCCATCTTGGTGCACAAGGTATGGAAGATATTTGTGAACTCTCGCACTGCTTGATCTATTTCTTTTCGCAGTGTGGTCCATTTGGTATACAAGTCATCATAACTTTTGATAGGGTAGTATTGTTCCTTATTATTATCCCCGAAGGATTCCCACATGGCCATGAATGTAAAAAATGAGGGTTCCTCTATTTCCTTTTGGTCACAGAAAGTTTCCCACCAATATTTGACATGGGGAACGTCTTTGAGAAGCGCAAAAGTAATTGTTTCTCTATTCGAAAAGTCATGGACAAAAAAATACCCTTCTAGTAGATTCAACCACTTGTATACAACATCTACATCTATCTGAACTTCAAATATAGGAATATCAAAGTTGATTTGTACCTTGAAGGGGGCGGGGCCTCCGCTTGAGGAAGATGTGTTGCATGTTGGTACCTGCCGAAGGATTTGCGTGAAACTATCCATCATCTCATTCCTTTGTTGCATGAGGGATTCCTCAAGAAACATTTTGAAAGGATCTATTGTCCTATCATATTCATTTTCTCCTGCCATGAGAGTTCTCTTGGGCATGCAAGATCTTTTGTCCTCAATAGAAACAAGCTCAAGACCGAATTCTTTGTACCCTAACCTTATTCGAGACATGCATTAAGACAATAAGGAGAAGACCACTCTGATACCACTGATCCATATTTTATGAGAAGAATGAAATGAATACATATTATTAAAATATTCTTAACACAAAATAATAGATATACAATAAAACTGGTTTTCTATTCAATAAGGAGATAAGTTGAAACTGTAAAATGCAGTGGAAAACAATCTTACTGGAATGGTGGTATCTTATCTCTGAGAAGCGATGTGATTGTTGTGCTCATTCATAAGAATATGGTTAAAATGAGGCTCTGAAGGCCTTTTACAATACGTAGGAATGTCAAAAACCCTAGACATCCAAAAACCTAACCCTAAGAGATGAATCGCCAAAAGTCATGTGGGCCCCGTTTGGGTAAGTTAGTACATCAACTTCTCGGGGTTGTAACGTTTGTATACGATCTCTATTTTAGGCACACGATATCCCGTTGGAAAGGTATAACCGAGAAGAATTTTTTTTGACTAGTCCAGGTTAGACCATTAGGCAGTAAATGGGCCCCAAATCCCCCAAAAATATCATTTAGGGCCTCAAAACGGCCATAGAGATTTGGAACCCAAAAAACTATCGAAAAGTTGCCAAGGTGGAAAATTGTTTTTTGAGCTAGTGGAATAGGTGGGTGGCCATCGATATCCAGCTGGATAAATTTTAGATCTCTCAAAGAGGAAATTTGAGATAGTCGAGAAAAGAAAATATTCTAATGCCCCATCCCTTAAAAGGGACACTTAGGGGTTGGGTGTGTTGTAGAGTGGTATGAGAGCAGAGTTCAAACTCTAGGCTTGAATGGGTCACCAAGACAACCTAAGATTGTTTAAAAAGGATTTTATGTTATCTGGAATGCATGTTTTAAAAACACTAACATAAAATTCTAACGATGATTGTTGTTTAAACACATAGGACAAATTGGAAAAAAAAAATCATAGAGGTGAATGGTGCAGTGTAGTATGGATGACACCTCGCACCGCAAAGACGAAGAGTCTGATGGTTGGAGGGGCAAAGAAACCCCTCCATATTTTATTTCCACTATGAGATGTATGAAAGAAGATAATGAGATACTTATGAGAGCCCATTCTTAATAGGTGGAGTTTAATGCAAGCTTCATACTCCTTCAGCTCACCCGAAGAGTGCCCTGGTGATCGTCGCACTGTGTTTTGGTCTATCTCTCAGTTGAGTCAATGTTTCCAAGTCATTTGTAGTGCCTCACAATGTTTAAGAGAAGTTTTTTTGTTGTGAAAAACTTGATTTAGTTCATGGTATATCCAAGGAAGGTTCATTGGATTGCAACAAAGCATGTGCTCGGGTACTTGAGAGGTACAATGGAGTATGGATTGAAATTTATTAGAGGATATGGATTAGAGTTGTAGGGATATATAGACTCAGATTGGGAAGGAAGTGCAATATATAGAAAGATCACCTCGGGGTGTTGGTTCAGATTGGGAAGGCAGTGCAATAGATAGAAAGAGAACCTCGAGGTGTTGCCTCATCTTCAGATCAACAATGATTACTTGGTTCAGTAGGAATCAAACTTATGTGGCACTTAGTTCAATAGAGGAAGAGTATATGGCAACAAGTAAGGCTAGATATGAAGCTATTTGGCTTCAAAAATTGCTTACATGTTTAATTGGTCAAGATTTGGAGCCTACGATGACATACTGCGATAATCATAGTTGTATCAAACTCTCTAAGAATCTAATATTCCATGATAGGTCCAAGCATATTGATATCAGATATCACTTCATTTGGGATAGGATCTAGAAAGGAACAATGACGCTTCAATGTATTTCGACAGATGAGGAGGTTTCATATATTCTGACCAACCCCTTGGAGAAAGGGAAGTTTGTATTCTTCAGAGACAGAGTTGGAGTGGTGAAACATACCTTCCTCGCTAAGAGGGAGTGTTGATTTTAGTGGTAGAATTGGAAATGTATTTCCACACAGATCTATGTTTCTAGACGTGTGGAAATCGTCCAAATCCTTTTTCTCTTGAATTTACTTTAGTTAAATGAATTATTAAAGTAAATTTATTTTATTAATTAACTATGTAATTAGTTAATTGAGTTATTTATGAGACATGATAAAATCACTTAGCATGCAACAGGTAATCTAAATCTACAAGTGAGTCTAAGAATTATTCTTAATCGTAGATCACTTTTGAGATTAGAAATAGATTATAACTCATGATTATAAGAGAAAGGCTAGGGTGAAGGAGAAAGACACTTGACTTGAAAGGTGTTGAGGGAGTCGAAATAGAGTATTGGATCACAAAGGACTATGGTTCAATCTCTTGGACAAGTGAAGAAGGAACTTCATCTAGAGATCATACAGGTCAAGGAGAAGAGAGAACAAATACATACCTAGGTGGGTTTCAACAGAACAAAGACAGTAAAGATTCAAACTGTACATAGTTTGTCGCAAGGAATTTCCATACATATCTACGATTCAAAGAGGGGACAATCGAGGACATCCGCAGGTTGCAGTGAGAAAAGTTGTGGATATTCGAGGGTCATATAAATGATAGTTGTGGGTGCCTAGAAAAGTATGCTAGAATTGTTTTTACAACAGGTCAACCCTTGCCAGGTTAGACTGTAGTTGTATTTCTCTCAGTGGTCCACTATCCCTATTACGGGAGCCCTAATTTTAGCATATTAAAATCATTCTCAACATTTTTTTCCCTCGGGTCTTATACCCGGGGTTTTTACCCAAAAATTATGGTGTTCATGTTTGCTTGATTTGGTTTCCTAGTTTATGCTTCCGCTACATGATATTGAGTTGAATATTTTAGTAGTATATTATTGTTTTTTGACCTGCTAATCTGATTGCAATAAAGAAATCACTAGATAAAAAAGAACTTATATATTGGAGTAATAATTTCTATAGTGGCATGCTAGAAAGGAAGCCAGAGTGTCCTTAGGATGACAAGTTCCAATCATTAATTTTTTGACAAGTTGAGTGTGGTATAGCCGGACAGGAGAACCTTAGACCCATGATTAAATCTCAATCGTTGGTTAAGGAGACCGTAATTGCATCAACTCCATCCATCAAGAAGATAGAATATTCCTCGATACTCTGATTTCAGAGTAGTGAAATTTCCCAAACCTTTTGAACGTCGAATGGATGGTATCGAAAGGTAATATTATTTGATGATGTATCTGTTGGGGGTAAAGTTGAGGGAAACATAAGAAGGCTTGAACATCGATGAATATAGTTTTATATGGACTAAAGTTCCACCGTGGAAAGTTAGGATGGTGCCACATCGGTGCCATGTTTTCACCACGTCGGATGCCACAAGTGACAAGGTGCCATGTGGATTCCATGTGGTGGTGAGATATATATTAACCATGAGGACACAAGAAATTTGTAGGGCCATAACTTTTGATCCAGATCTTAGTTTTGAGTGAAATTATAGTCGTTGGAAAGCTCTCGACGAGCATAGGATTTTAGAGTTTTCAAAGAGGAAATTTGAGATAGTCGAGAAAATAAAAAATTTCAATGCCCCATCCCTGAAAAAATGGCACTTAGGGGTTGGGTGTGTTATAGTGTGGTATGAGAGGAAATTTCAAAATCTAGGATTGAATGGGTCACCAAGACAAACTAAGACTGTTTAAGAAGGATTTTATGTTATTTCGAATAGATATTTTAAAAAAACTAACATAAAATGCTAATGATGATTGTTGTTTAAACACATAGGACAAATTGAAAAAAAATAAATCATAGAGGTAAATGGTGCAGCTCAGTATGGACGACACCTCACACCTCAGAGAAGAAGTCTTTGATGGTCAGAGGGATAGAGAAACCCCTCCATATTTGATGGCCACTATGATAAGTCTGAGAGTATATAATGAGAGACTTATATGAGCCAATGTCGAATAGGTGGAGATGAATGTTGTCTTCATACTCCTTGATCTCACCTGAAGAGTGACCCTATGATCATCTCACTATGTTTTGGTGTATCTCTTAGTTGAGCCAATGTTTCCAAGTCATTTGTAGTGACTCACAATGTTGAAGGGAAGTTTCACCTCAAACCAACCAGTCTGTAGTATTATCATATTTTATCCTCACGTCAATCCATACTCATTTAATCCACCATATTACATCACTTTCTAGTGTCATTTTCATGTCAATGATGGAGGATACATCATGGCCCTCCTTCGTCGAGTCTATTCCTGTTGACTTCAACACATTATCCATGAATTAGACTTAGAAATTAGTTATTGCCTTGGGACCTACAGGCCTCAATGACAAGTTTCCTCTCTCTTGACAATAGGTTTACATCAATGACCTCTAATCAATTGATTCCACAATTATTCAACTTCAAATCATTTATTCAAATTCAATGGAATGTACTAGGGTACCTTGGGAGTCATGATTATCATCATTTGTGATTTCTCTCGCACTTGTTAATAATATACATCAATGATTGGTAATCAAGTGATTTCTACCATGTTCGACATCAAGACATCTATTCACATGGATAGAATTGTATTGTTTTGGGATCGGGATGAAGACCCTGGCTTGGGCGCTAACTATGTTATATGATTTCCCGAGGCTATGATGAAGATTATTTGAGTATGTAGAATATTCCAATATAGCCATCATATTGACAATATCACTGATGTATATACTATCACATAGATTCAGTTTGTATTGGTCCATGTCTATGTTTTTGTCATATCATAGCTCAACTGTGTATTCTTTTGTGGCTACGACCATATCATTTCATGGAGGTATGGATCCACATTGTATTTGATGGCCATATTCTTAGTAAGTACTTTCATGTATCCACATTGTATTGGCCAACGACCATGCTTTGAGTCAGTTTATTTCGAGCATAGGTATGCCTTCCTCGGGGATAATACATATATATTATTTGATGTTTGTTTGTAGATTCCATCAGACTCTCCTACACCAACACCCTTGCATTAATATTTTTTAAATTGTTTCGACCATCAGTTTCTCCTTTGACCTCACACTTTAGGGGGCATCTGTTACATGCTTAAATGTTGCACCACCATGTCACACTTAAGTGTTGTAAGTGTCGTATACACCTTACTAAGTGTTGCTTGCACTTTATCAAGTGTCATGTTCACCTTAATAAGTGTCGCATGTACTTTATTTAGTGTTGCAACTTTGACACCATGAAAAAACATTTTTCATAATCCCTAATAATTGTGGAGGAGAAAAACTCATCATGAGAAGGTCGAAATATTTCCTTTTACCTTGATATTTTGACCATTTTTTAAGGTCAATGCTCCCATGCCCATGTATATCGAGCATTGAAATCTTATCAATTCTCCCCTTCCCATGAATAGGGAGAATTGACAACACTCTCTGCTCAATGTTGAGGGAGCGTTGAAGTGGTTGGAAGGAGCTATCACTATCCCACTTTATTCTAAGGGTTAGATATGAGGAGAAGAGGTCAATGATTCAAGTCATATATAATATCTTTATATTAGGTAAAATCAATATCCATGAGATAGCCTAAATCCCAACTTATGGAGAAAAATCCTCATGATGGTTAAGCCTCCAAACTCCTATATAAGGAATGAATTCAAGGTGAAAGGGGAGAAAGGATTTCAGAGTGTCAAACCTTTGATCTTGTGGGAAGGAATACATTAAGACATCATCAGTCCCATCTTGAAGCATTCAATAAAGGGATGGACAAGAGAGCTTGGAGGAGTTGTTGCAACATCAACGGTGGTTTGTAAGTACTTCACCACGTTTATCCATTAATATAACTTGGATAATTCCCTTCATGCTTCTGTCTTTGATTCATACATATCTATTGTTGTAAATTCATCATAGTTATATCTATCTTCAGTTGACGATCTAGTGCAGAGAAAGATTGTTTCTTTGTTTTCTTTACAGGATCTCTCTCACACCTAGGAGCTTGGTCAACAAGGTTAGAAGTTGGAGTAGCAAAGAAAACAAACGTAAAGAGGTAAGTCACCCAACTCATTCCTCTCATTTAATTTTTGAAGTAAGTCTAAAGGGAGATTAGTGACCTTTTTTTTTTGGATCGAAGGAAACTCTATCCAAGGTGTTTTCACGTGTCTGCAGGGGGGATTCATGACAACACTAATATCTACCTTTCATTACATGTTAGGCACTATCATGCCAAAAAACATCGTTTAGGGTATGAAAACGACCCTAAAAGTTTGGTATTTAAAAAACTATTGAAAAAATACCAAGAAGTGGAACCATTCTGAATTAGTGGAACAGGTAGGTGGCCACTGGTATCCACTTGTATCAACCATGTAGTTAGCCAATAATTGGGTGTGTACCACATTCCTTTTTCTATTGTATACTGCATTATTCTTCATCCATTGGACAATATATAAAATGCACATTGCCAATTAATGGGGCACATGAATTACCATGATAAATGGCATACAGTATGCACCATGCATTTAGCCAATAATTAGGTGTGTACCATCTTCCTATATCTATCAGATACCACACTAATCACCATCCAATGGATAGGATAGAAAAGGCACATCCACAATCAGTGAATCACTACATGGTGCACATGAATTACCATGATAAATGACATACATTATGAACCATGCAGTGAGCCAATAATTGGATGTACACCATATTCCTATGTCCCTTGGATTCCACACTATTCACCATCCAATTGATGGGATAGAAATTCATATTTCCAATCATTGACTCACTGCATGGTGCACATTAATTACCATGATAAATGACATACATGTTTCACCATGAAGTGAGCCAATAATTGGGTGTATACCATCTCCCTCTATTCTTTGAATGCCACAGTATTCACCATCCAATGGGTGAGATAGAAAAGACACATTGCCAATCATTGACTGAGTGCATGGTGCACATGAACTATCATTATAAATGACACACATTATGCAACATGAAGTGAGCCAATATTTGGGTGTGTGCCATATTCCTCTATCTGTTGGATACCACACTATTCACCACCCGATGGACATGATATAAAATGCACATCGTCAATAATTTAGTCACTGTATGGTGCACATGAATTACCATGATAAATGACATACATTATACACCATGTATTGAGCCAATAATTGGGTGTGTACCATCTTCCTCTGCTTTTTTGATAGCACACTATTCACCATCCAATGAATGATGTAAAAAAGACACATTTCCAATCATTAACTTACTACATGGCGCAAGTGAATTAACATGATAAATGACATACATTATGCACCATGCAGTGAGCCAATAATTTGGTGTGTACCATCTTCCCCTGTCATTGCACATGGATTACCATGTCCTCTGTTGAATACCACACTATTCACCATCCAATGGATAGGATAGAAAAGACACATTTCCAATCATTGACTTAGTGCATGGTGAACATGAATTACCATAATAAATGACATACATTATGCCCCATCCACTAAGAAAATTATTGGGTGTGTACTATCTTTGTGTGTCTCGTCTTCTTATGTCCATTGGATGCCACACTATTCACCATCCAAACATGATAGAAAATGTTTTCCATCATTGACTTAGTACTTGGTGCACATGAATTACCATGATAAATGACATAGATTATGTACTATGCAGTGAATCAATAATTGTGTGTGTACCATCTTCTTCTATCCCTTGGATACCACAATATTCGCCATCTAATGGACAAGGATAGAAAAACCACATTGCAAATCATTGACTTACTACATGGTGCATATGATTGACATGATAAATTATATACATATGCACCATGCAATCAGCCAATTGGGTATGTACCATCTTCTTATATCCATTGGATAACACACTATTCATTATCCAATGGATAGGATATAAAAGGCACATTGAAAATCAATGACTTATTGCATGATGCATAAGAAATTGTTAGATTCACAAATTTGACTGATTATTTGTGTATAATCTCTTTGGGATTTTTCATCCTGCTTAATCTATTTTTACATTCAAAAATAAATTTTAAACAACATAAAATAGTGATTTCATGGAAATTTATGTGGAAATTTTAAACAACAGAAAACAACGATTTCATGGAGATTTATATGGTTGGATTCCCATGAAAAAAAACAGAACAATTAAGTTAAGACAACGCATATATATAATGCTTTGTATTTCAACTATCCCAAATTTGTATATTTCAAGCAATGAAACATACCAGTTGTAATTTGATGACATGGCCATTTCCGAACACTCTGTGTACCCCAAAAAAAATTATGGGGGAGAACACACATTTCTATGAACATTTCTTTCTGTTGGTCTAGCAAGCAACACATGAACAATGTCTCTAGCTTTCCAGCAGTATTCATATTAAGTATTTTTTGGGGACAACAATAAAGAAGTTTGTTTGTTGTTAATGAGCGACTGAAGGTGCCCAAGGGAGAAAAAATCTTGGTCGGCCTTCCCCTCATCTTGTAGGACAAATTGTTTACATATGTGTAAAAAAATAATATGATAAACTTATTTTAATAGCTTTCTAGAATACCTTATATAACTATAAAATCTCCACTTCTTCTCTCTTCTGGAGAGCACTTAGAAAGGTTTTTAACCCTGATTTAAGGTTTTCAAAATGAGGTTTCTTATGGATACAAGCACAATCGCCTAACTTCTTGCAACTCTCTACCATTTTTTCTAAATGAATTGATGATATGTTATGGTGTTATACGGTCTTCCCATGGAGCAGAGAGGTGAGGCAGTAAGAAGCATGGTGTATGAAGCAGGAGAAAGATCTTGAGATCCTGGAACTTGGATGTGCGAGAGTAATCAATGGTCTCCTTAGAAAAGTAGTAGAGATACAATGTCACTTAGATTCCACAAAGGCAGAGCTGCAATCCCAGTTGGCTTCCACAAAAACCAAGCTCTCTGGTGGTAATATATTAACGGTGATTACAAGATATCATGAAACTTCGGGTAAAATTACATGTAAAAGATGGTAATATCTTGACAATGATTACAAGATATCATGAAAGTTCGAGTAAAATTACATGTCTTCTATTGAATTAAAAAATGTGATTAGTGTTCAGAGAGGACCTTTTTATAGTGTTCAGAGAGTACGTTTTTGTTAAAACCATGGAAGTTTGTGGCTCTATTGTTTCAGATTTTTTCCCTGGACTTGAACTGCAATCAAACCTTATGCAACTTGTTTGGAAGAGGATCTCATAAGAAGAATGTTAATTATTTTGGCAGATAGACCAATTATAGCAGAAGAGAAGAAGAATTTAATCAAGAATGCAAATGAAAACAAGAAATCACACAGTACATCGATATTTTACCCTGGAAACCCTTAACCGAGAAAACCAACATTCCTTTGAGCGTTATTATCATTTTTTGTCTTATTCATTTATATTAAAAAAATACTTGTATAACCTTGGTCCACACCTAAGACACAATCGACACCATACCCTCTTGCACAGGAAAGAACAACCCTATAGCCAAATCGGCTTACATATGCATGACCAACAACCTACACTTACACATGCATTAACCTACAAAAGTTTATTCCATGATTACCTAATAAAAAAAACCTTTATGTCCTTACAACATGCCTCTTTATATGATTTAGAACAAGAAAAAATCTAAATATCGATGCCCAAAAAAACGGTTACAGATCCATGCATATCATTGGCTACAAATCCTGCAAATCCTGGGATTATGTTACAGTTGACTCCAAGTTGGGTTCACTAGTTAGACTTCATTTGGTCTCTAGCTGGTCGTCTCATGCTCGCACTTCGACCTCTTTTTGGTTTACTTGTTTTCGATATCTCGATCAACTTCCTTGACCTTCAACTTTATATCAATCTACCTCGACTTTTACCTATTGTTGATCCACTTCGACTTTGACCGTCAGTCGATTCACCTAGACTAGACTTTCAATACAAAGAATATAACAAGCCAACATTCTCCCACTTGTTGTCTTCTTTGCTGAAATAGAAGATTCATGAAATTTCATTCACAAACCCAAGGAAACAATTCCCATTGCCTCTCTACACCAAGATAACTTCATAACACTCACAAACTTGGTCAATGAGTCTTCTATGTTTTCCAACGTGTCCACTTTCTCCAGTAGCACCTTGTTACTTTCCACCATATCTCTTATGAAATGGTATTGTACATCAATATGATTAGTCTTTGGATAATAAGAAGGGTTCTTTACCAAAAACTATTGTGATTTTACTATCACAACTTACCTTCATAGCCCTCTTCCCAAACTCGATTTCTAAACATAACCTTTAAATCCATACTAGTTCGTTTCTTCCATGAGTAGCTGCCATGTATTCAACTTTTGTTGTCTAAAAGAATACAATCTCTTGTCACTTACTCATCCAACTTATTTCTCCACTGAACATCTTGAAGACATATCCTTTGTTCGACCTCCATCGATATAGATCTCTAGCTCAATCAACGTTGGCAAAGCCATGTACATCTAATTTACCACTGTCACCTCCAGTTTTTCCTTGGTAGCATATAGTATAGTCCTTCGTTCCACACAAATACCTGAACACTCTCTTGACAGTTGTCCAGTTCTCCTTTCCATGTTTCGACATGTACCTTCTCAACACTCCCACTGCATGGAAATGTATGGTTGAGTGCAAACCATCACATACATTAGACTACCAACCCCACTTGCATAGGAAACATGTTCCATGTCCTCTACCTCTTCCTATTTCTTTGGACACTATTCAACAGTAATCTTTTCTGATCCAAAAAGGATCCATAGAATACTAAGGACAACTCAGAATTCACAGAAGCAACTCAGGAAGCTCAGAATGGCCTCGGTAAATAGAGAAATGATAATAATTCAAAGTACCCAAAACTCATTGATATTGGCGTCATCATGAAGAGTGTGTCACAATATTTCCAACGGCGTAAATGGCTTGTCAAATGGAGTTACGTATCAAAATATATTCACGGTCAAAATTTTGGTCAACCTAGCCCAATCAACAAGAATGAATCATCATTTGCACTGCTGACGTCAACATCTATATGGATGACATAAGAATCCATACAGTGTACATGGCACACGCAGAGGGGAACACATGTCATGATGATGTCAGCATGGTGACATGGAAACACTAGAGGCTACCACATGTCACTCATTTTCAGCATTTTCGGGTCAATCTGTGGACCAATGAGGAAGCGTCACATGGTAGTCCATACAAGCATGTGACAGACCGTATGGGATGTGGCAGGTGACTGTGAAAGTGGATGGTATGGAACAATGTTTTTCTACCACATGGTAGTGGGAAAATGCCCAATGAGGGCCCAAAACCAAATTTTCAAAAATTAAAAAAAGGGGCCCGCCAAATATGGCAGCCAAACTACAACTCCAACAAATCTAAAAAGTGCCCCAAACATGGAAATGGTTCCAATATATATATATATATATATATATATATATATATATATATACCCAAAAGGGGAGGCCCGCGGAGTCGACCCCGAGACCTCCCCCTATGCAATGCCTTACAATAGCATCTGCCAATTGTTGGGCCAACAGACTCTATTGGTTAGTCCACCAAACATTTCACTTAAATTCTGAATCTTCCCATAGATCAAAGGAGTGTGCCTAATGGTATGATCGAGCATGATTTTCGAGATGAAGTACAGAGAATTAATTGAAGGGAGCAAGCACATAAACTAAGACGAGATTTCTCAAGGGCCTAGAAGTGCCAGAGTCAGATTGAGTCGTGGAGACAATATTTTTTGGGTAATTCGACACCACAAATTCAATGGTGTTGTCTATTTTCTGATTTGAGCAAAGCTTCTACAACTTAATTCCAGAATGAGGTGTACTTATGTATTTTTCCAAATTCTTTTGTTGAGTTAATAGAAAGGCCTACCCATTTGAAAGCAGGACCTAGAGACGTAGTCCATGATCTGAAAATGATAAAGACTTGTATTCTTGAAAATATTTGCAAGTTTTAATTCAAGTGTTCTTATGCAAATGGATCAATTTTGAAAACACAACTTTTATATAAATTACACATTCAATATGCATATAATCAACATCAAATAATAGTGAACAGAAAACACATAACACAACAAATGATAAAGGATTTCACCCCTCTCTTGGGCTACATCTCCTGGTCCAGCTTCCAATGGATCTTTTGATTATTTTCTCAAAGTGATAAAAATGTGTGCTTTAAAATTCTCAAAATGCCAAATAGATGGCTCCAATGGCTTCAAAACGTCCAAAAACCCCTAGCTGGGCTTTTTCGGCACCTCGTTTGGCCAAAAATTGAAGAAGATAGGCTTCCTGGAAGTTCTCCTTCAAACTTGTTGTCTCTAGATCGCCAAAATGCACCTCTGCCTCCTCAGCCTAGCCCTGACGCGCATATTTTTGTTAAAACCTAGCACTGGGCACAACCACAAAATGGTGTGAACTATAGGACGATTAGGGTGTGCCTAGCCCCTAACCGCCAAAACTGTGGTCATAAGGGTCACCATGTGACCGCGCGCACATACAAAAAGGCCAAAGTTCAAAATCTATGGAAATGTGCCAAGTGTCAAACGCGCGGGCTCTGATTGCATTTGAAACAAACGCGTGCAGAAATGGTTATATGGTGGATATGTATATCACCGGGGGCCGGGGCTAAACCCCTGGCCCGGACCGCACCCAACTCACAACATAATTCAATTCAAATAAAATTTAAATCATTTATATAATAAGAATCAATGGTGGGCACGCCGATTGGGTGGCCCTTCCCAAGGCTCTTCCCCTACCAAGAGGTCATGGGGTTGAGTCCTACCGACTACATAATTTTTATACCACTGTCCATGTGACACGTGGCGGCCGTTGATTGGGCCACGTGTCACCATTCCATTCACCACCAATGCCACATGTCAAGAAACGATTCGTCATCCAACTGCCAACCAACACCTTCCATGTGTCGTACAACCTTTCCACGTGTCGTACAACCCTGCCACATCTCATACGACCCTGCCACATCAGCATCTGTACGGACTGTATGGACTGTACAATCAACACATTTTTTTTGCATGTTTGACGATTTGAATAGAATGCGATATCTCTCTCATCCAACGTCCATTTGAACCCAAATGAGTTGCGTTGGGTTTGTGATGACGAGACCTATGCACCTGTTTGATTTGAAGAGATTCCAAGCACTTTGAATTTTGAGAAAAATTTGATCCTTTGGATCACACCGCCCCATTGGAAAGATTTTGGACCTCCAATAGACTATTTTCAGTCTATCTGAAGATGAGGGTATAGTTCCCTCACCTTTCTAACCTCAATCCACTTGGATTTTCTTGGATTGGTGCCTTTAAGACCAATTCAAAGATATTCCACTTTTCCTCGTTTTGAAGTTCTCATTCTTTTGTCAAGGATTGTGTCTTCATGCAGTTCTATAAGATATTCTGGGGAGAAATCATCTATAGAAAGAATCTGAACATGTTCTCCTTGATCATCAATCAAAGGAGGCTCATATAATTTCAAATTCTCAACATTGACAACTGCATACGTTTGCATATAAGGAGGCAAATATAAACGCAAGGCATTGTTACCAATCTGGTCAAGAATATTGAAAGGACCATATCGAATTGGTTTCAGTTTTTTACCATCTCCTTTAAGCCTGTCCTTACTAATCTAAAGCCAAAATTCATCTCCAACTTGGAAACTGTGATCAACACGATGCTTTTCATGTCTTGTCTTGTACTTGGCTTGACTCTTCTCCAACTGATCTTGTACCATTTGATGTATCGACTGAATTTGTTCAATGAACTTTTATGCCTTATCAATGTCATATTGACCATCAATAACAATATCCTTCCCAAAGATAAAATCTAAAGGAGATTTGGGAAAATAGCCAAAACATGCTTCAAATGGCGATGTTTGAGTTGAAGAGTGCTTATCTCGATTGTAAGCATGCTTGATGCAAGAGAATCCCTCACAACAAGCAAAACCAACGACAGCTAGAAGACATCCAGCGCAAGTTTTTTGAATTTTAAATTCTCTCTTGAAGTTGACGCGCCTAACTTAAATGAGATCATTTAATTTAAGTGCCTTCGAAGAAATGTACTCAGACCTTGAGCCATACTCTCTTGTCTGAGATAGACAGAGGCATTTATAGTAGTAGTTGAAGGTAGATAGAATTGAATTCTTAGATTAGATAGTTCTCGAAGGAAGAGGGAAAACCGAATATAGACACCCTTGTTTGTATCATTGTAAGTTTAGTCCAGGAAGAGCAGGAGAGTCTAGAGCATAGGAGAATAAAATATAGTGGTAAAGAACACCCATGTACAAATCTTGAATTAATAGAAGAAATTGATTCAGATTCATGGTTGTTGTGTTATTCTTTGAGTATGTGTGTTGAATTCTCTGAGAATTACTTCCTGTTACGCATTTGTTATTATGCTGTGTGTGTGATTTCATGTGTTAAGACTGAAATCTGAGAGGGAGTGAGGTGAGCTACAATTGGTTATCTTTGAGAAAGGATTCCTGCAAGGAGTGCAGTTGAGTCGTCCGCAAGGAGTACGTTGACAAAAGGCTCGGGAGTTAAACTCTTGTTCTCAATTCGCTCAAAAGAGAAAGTGGTTATACAAGTCGTGCAAGGAGTGCGCAGGCTAAGGGAGAAGGCCTCAGTCGTTAAACTGAGCAGAAGTGTTGAAGGACTGTTGCTAGGGCATACACAGAGTCAAACAAAGATCGAACAGTTGAAGTGTTCGCAGACTTGCCGCAAAGAGTGCGTACAAGGAATCTCATTGAGGTTGAAGTAAATTGACAAATCTCGGGAGGGATAGACCTCTGAGTCGCTGAAGATTCAGCGTAGACAAGTGTGGTTTGATGTCGGGAAAAACGTCGTAGGTTGGATAAATAATCTCGTGGGGAGATACTTGTTTCATCTCGTGGATTTACCAAGGGAGAACGGACGGTCGAAATCTTTTGAAGAGATTTCGCGAGATTCTGAAGATCGTCAGATCTTGCAGAGGTGTAAGGAGGTTACGGCGAGAAGACTCCGAAGGGTTTGAAGCTCAGGAGAGGTAGAGCCATCGATTTCAGGGCTGCAGGAGCCGTCAGATCTACACGTGATATCGTTTATTGGGTACTCGGGAGTTGAATCTCCAAAAGTTGGGTAGCAGGAGCAGCGATATCGCGAGACGCGATACCCCTGCAAGATCAGAGCCGTTGTTTAGGAGGACGCGTGTTAAGAGATTCTCACCTCGCAGACTCGGGTATTGGAGGAGAGAAAGGGAAGTCATTCGACTTCACGAGTGGCGAAGTAGCGAGGGATTTGTAGCCATCCATCTGAAAGGATAGGTGGCAGAGATCGGTGATCTCGCTAACTCGGAGCTCGTAGGTTGAAAACCCAAGTATTGGGTACTCCAAGTTGCGAGTGGCGAAGTAGCGAAAGATTTGTAGCCGTCCATCTGAGGGGATAGGTGGCAAGAGGTCAGAGATCTCGCGAACTCGGGAGTTCGTAGAGTAACGGCCCAAGTATTGGGTGTGTAAAGTCACGAGGCGCAAGGACGCGAGGCGACGAAGGAGCGAGGAGATCGTAGTTGTCCATCTGAGGAGGACAGGTGGCGAGAGATCGACGGATATCACAAGCTCAGGAGCTCATAGGTTTAGAGCCCAACATTTGGGTACTCCAAGTCGCGAGGTCGCGAGGTAGCGAGAGGAGGATAGCCATTGGATCCATAGCACAGGAGGGCCATTGGATCTGAGCAAGGTATCATGTCTCGGGACCTCACAAGAAAAAGTTCAAGAATTTGGACGTGGATATCGCGAGGTTGCGAGATAGCGATATCCTGATAGTTGGAGCGGTGTGGGCCATAGTGGAATGCGAGTGGAATACAGGGGGCACGAAGGATTCGCAAGTCGCGAAGTGATGAGGAGCGAACTCGTGTGGACGCTGAGTCGCGAAGTGCCAAAGGGACGAGATTCGTGGGGACGCGTGGCAGAGCATAAGGTGGGACCACGTGGCCAAAGGGTGGACACATGTTGAATTCTCGCATCTCGGGAACTCGTGGACTAGAAGGGTGCATAATCGATGGTTTAACCAGCGAGATCGTGAGGTTGCGAGATTGCGAGAGGCGCCAACATCAAGCCTAGCCCACGGTTTCATGTGGTGAAGGTGCACATAGGGAAAAGGGGCTATACCCGTATCGCCAGCTCGGGTATCGCGAAATTTGAAAGGAAGAGTTGGAGGTTTAGAGTCATGAACTCGCGAGACAATGAGATTTAGCTGACTTGGGAATAGATTTTTGTGGGTGCAGATCTCCCGATAAGGAGATAGAAGAACCTTCGAGTTCTTCGGGCCGAGAAGAAGAAGGTCCTGTGCAAGGACATGCCTGTGGGTGGTGTGCCCCTGCGTCAAGTGGTATCAGAGCGAGAAAGTTTCTTTGCTTTCTGTAGTAGAGAAAAAGGGAGAATACACCATGCCACCAAGGAGGAGAGGTAGACAATCACCCAATCTAGAGGAGGAAAGGGAGTTGTCTAGAGGAAGAGAAATGTCTAGAGAAAGAGGTAGACAAGTACAGAATCCAGACATGGAGAGAGAGATATGAAATCTTCGTGCCAGAATGGAGGACATGGAGACATCATGAAGATGAAATGTTGATGTGGAAGATGCCAGTGAATCCGAGGATGAAGAGGATGTTGGACGCAGAGGAGAAGAAATCCCAGCAGACGATGCAACCAATGAGCGTTTAATTAAGGATATCGCTCGGATGAGTTCGAAAACAAAAATGGACATTCCAGCATATGAAGGGAGTCTGGATGCGGAAGAGCTGCTAGATTGGATTAGAGCTCTTGTCACTTACTTTTATTATGAAGATATCGAAGATGACAAGAAGGTCAGACATGTTGTCGCAAGATTAAAAGGACATGCATCCTTGTGGTGGGATGAACTGCAAGCTGACAGGCATTGTCAAGGCAAACAAAAGATAAAGAGCTGGGACAGGATGATTGCAAAGATGAAGGAAAAATTCATTCCCAGGGACTATCAAATTTCTCTGTTCAAGAGGATGCAGAACCTGAGACAGAAGCTGATGACAGTGAAAGAGTATACTGAAGAATTTTATAGGTTGAATATCAGAGCAGGTCATCGCGAAAGCAATGACAAAAAGGTGGCCAGGTATTTGAATGGCCTGAGGTATGAAATTCAGGATGAATTAAATTTGGCAACCATCCGAACGGTGGAGGATGCTTAACAATTGGCTCTGAAAGATGAGGAGAAGCTGGGCCATAAACAAAGTCAGAGAGGCTGAGGCAGAAGTCATCCCAAAGGTAAATCAGTTGCCCAAGATAAATACCAAAAGCCCAAGGAGGACTGGAAGAAACCTCAGGAAAAGGTTGAAAGAGGTGGAACCTCACAGAGAAGGCCATATGTTGAGCAAAGAGAACAACATACTGAGTAGAGAGGAGGGCATGCTGGTAATAATAGGTTTCCTCGTACGAGAGGTAGAGGAAGAGGAAGAGGTGGAGTAGTTACATGCTTCACATGTGGAAAGAATGGGCACAGGTCGTTTGAGTGTCCAGAGAAAAAGAAGGAAACTGGAGAGACTCACATCACCGAGGCACAGAGGCGATATGTTGAGACAGAGCACGCTGAAGGCGGAAGATCACTAGTAATGCGAAAATTCCTTTTGATGCCAGAGAAAGAGATGGAGAACTCAGCGCAGAGGAACATTCTTTTTAGGACTACTTGCAAGACCAAAGATAGAGTATGCAAAGTCATTGTGGACAGTGGAAGCACCGATAATCTCATTTCAACCGAGATGGTAGAAAAACTGGAGCTGGAGACAACTGATCATCCAAGTCCATACAAAGTTTCATGGCTACATAAGGGACATCAGGTAAATGTCACTAAATAGTGCTTAGTTGACATCAAGATAGGAGGATATAATGATAAAATTTTATGTGATGTTATTCCTATGGATGTCTGTCATTTATTGTTGGGTAGACCATGGCAATATGATAGAAATGTAGTTCATGATGGGAGGATGAATACATATGCCCTGAAGAAGAATGGGAGGACTCACATGTTGTGTCCAATTGAGGATAAAGAAGTGAAGCCGGAAGTAAGCAACAGAGTACTTCTCATGAGTGGGAAGGAACTTCTTACAGAAGTTAAGAAGAAGGAGGATCCACAATTCTTTGTGGTTAGAAAGCCGAGAATTGTTCTGACTAACACAAGAGAGGATGATTTGCCAGAAGAAGTTTAGGAACTACTAGAAGAGTTCGCTAATATTGTGGTGGTTGAATTACCTTATTCATTACCACCGATGAGGAGTGTGAATCATCATATAGACCTTGTACCAGGAGCTAGTTTACCAAACAAAGCCGCATACAGATTGATGCCGCGGGAGAATGAGGAAGTTAAAAGACAAGTCTAGGAATTGTTGGACAAAGGCTTGGTCAGGGAAAGCTTGAGTCTATGTGTTGTTCCAACAGTACTCAGTCCGAAGAAAGATGGAGGATGGAGGATGTGAACTGATTCAAGGGTGATAAACAAGATAACTATCAGATATAGATTCCCATTGCCAAGGATGGATGATCTGATGGATTGCTTAAGTGGGGATTTTTTTTTTTCAAATATAGACTTGAAGAGTGGATATCATCAGATTCGTATGAGAGAAGGTGACGAATGGAAAACAGCATTCAAGACAAACGAAGGTTTGTACGAATGGCTTGCCATTCCATTTGGCTTGACGAATGCACCAAGTACCTTTATGAGGTTGATGAATGAAGTCCTGAAGGATTTCATCGGGAAATTTTTCATCGTGTATCTGGATGACATATTGGTTTTCAGTAAGACAAAGGCTGAATATTTGAAACATTTGGCTATTGTGATGAAGAGATTATAGCAGGAGAAGCTGTTGATAAACATGAATAAGTCCTCATTCATGAAGACAGAAATCATTTATTTGGGGTTTGTTATATCTGCAAATGAGTTGAGGATGGATCTAGATAAGGTAGAGGTGATCAAGAATTGGCCATCACCAAGGAATGTATTTGAGGTGAGGAGTTTTCATGGTTTGGCTAGTTTCTACCGAAAATTCATCAGGAATTTCAGTGGAATTAGTGCAGCAATGATGGATACAGTGAAGAAAAGACATAAATGTTTTCACTGGACAGAAGAGGCTGAGAAGAGTTTCAATTTGTTGAAACGAAAGATTACAGAGAAACCAATTTTGGTGTTGCCAGATTTTCAGAAGACATTTCAAGTGAAATGTGATGCAAGCGGGTTTGCAATAGGAGTGGTCTTAAGTCAGGAAGACAGGCCGATTGCATATTTTAGAGAGAAGTTGAATGAGGCAAAAGAGAAATACTCCACATATGATAAAGAATTCTATGCTATCATACAGGCATTGAAGAAATGGAGGCACTATTTGATTCCAAAGGAATTTGTTCTATATAGTGATAACCACGCATTACAATTTGTGACTCAGTAGGAAAAGTTGAATCAGAGGCATGTTAAATGGGTAGAATACATGCAAAATTTCACTTTTGTGATAAAGCATATTTCTGGTACTGCTAACAAAGTTGTTGATGCTTTGAGCAGGAAGTGTTTGTTGTTGCAGGAGTTCAAAGTCAGGACGTTAGGCTTTGATGATCTTAAGGACATGTATGTAGATGATCCAGATTTTAAGGAAGCTTATGAAGCAGCTGGGAATCCAGTTCTCAGAGACAGAAGCCAGTGGATAGAGTATGTGATCCAGGATGGATTGTTGTTCAAAGCCAATCAACTGTGTATTCCGAATTTCTCCATGAGGGAGAACTTGTTGAAAGAGAAACATAGTGGTGGATTAGCAGGATATTTTGGCCATGATAAGACATTTGCAAAGCTGAGTGAGTCATACTTTTGGCCAGGGATGCGGTCAGAAGTCAAAAAATTTGTGGAGAGATGCAGGATTTTCCAGCATTCAAAAGGAAGAAAGCAGAATGCAGGATTTTATCATCCATTACCCATTCCTGAGAGGCCATGGGATGAAATTAGCATGGATTTTGTATTGGGATTATCGAAGACACAAAGAGGTATTGATTCAATCTTTGTGGTAGTTGACAGGTTTTCTAAGATGTCACATTTTATTCCATGCCAGAAGACCAGCGATGCGACTCACATCGCAAATTTGTTTTTCAAAGAGATTGTAAGACTTCATGGATTGCCGAAAAGCATAGTTTCGGACAGAGACACAAAATTCATAGGGCATTTCTGGAGAACATTGTGGAAGAAGATAGAATCTAAATTGATGTTTAGTTCTGCTTATCATCCTCAGACGGATGGGCAGACAAAAGTAGTCAATAGAAGTCTGGGATACTTGTTGAGAAGCTTGGCGATAGAGCACCATAGCAGCTGGGATAGCATACTACCGCAAGCAGAGTTCGCATACAATGATTCAGTGAACAGGAGCACAGGAAAAATTCCATTCCAGATTGTATATGGAATGCATCCAAGAGGATTTTCTGAACTGAGGGATTCAGAACAGACTGATACTAGCAGTGCTAGTGCAGGAGAATTCGTTGAAGCGATGAAGGAACTTCACAGCCAGGTGAAGGAGCGACTATTGAAGTCCAGCCAGGAGTACAAGCACAGAGCAGATCAGCATCGGAGACAACTTCAGTTTGAATTTGGTGATCTGGTTCTGGTACATTTGAGGAAGGAAAGGTTCCCTATAGGAACATACAACAAGCTGAAGATGAAGAAAATTGGACCATGCAAGGTCTTGAAGAAAATGGGACAGAATGCTTATGAAATTGAGTTACCAGAGGGCATTAAAATATCTCTGATATTTAATGTCTTCGATTTATATCCATATAAATATGATGAAGCAGGAGCAGAAAGTGATGATCAACCAGAGGTCCAGTGGCCGAAGCAGATGCCAATTGAAAAAAAGCCATAGATGGAGTAGATACTGAGTAAAACAGTGGGTAAGAAAACCAGGAGGAAAGAATATTTTGAATATTTGGTCAAGTGGAAGGGTCATCCAGTTGAAGATGCCAGTTGGGAGACTGAAGCATAAATTTTGAATCATGGACATACCATGCAGGAACTCATGGACAGGAGCCCATGCAAATTTTCAAGCGAGGGAGTATGATGCAGGAGCCTCCCTCACGACAAGCAAAACCAACGACAGTTGGAAGACATCCAGCGCAAGTTTTTTGAATTTTAAATTCTCTCTTGAAGTTGACGCGCCTAAATTAAATGAGATCATTTAATTTAAGCACCTTGGAAGAAATGTACTCAGACCTTGAGCCATATGCTCTTGTCTGAGATAGACAGAGGCATTTATAGTAGTAGTTGAAGGTAGATAGAATTGAATTCTTAGATTAGATAGTTCTCGAAGGAAGAGGGAAAATCGAATATAGACACCCTCGTTTGTATAATTGTAATTTTAGTTCAGGAAGAGTAGGAGAGTCTAGAGCATAGGAGAATAACAGATAGTGGTAAAGAACACCCATGTACAGATCTTGAATTAATAGAAGAAATTGTTTCAGATTCATGGTTGTTGTGTTATTCTCTGAGTATGTGTATTGAATGCTCTGAGAATTACTTCCTATTATGCATTTTTTATTATGTTGTGTGTGTGATTTCATGTGTTAAGACTGAAATCTGAGAGGGAGTGAGGTGAGCTACAATTGGTTCTCTTTGAGAAAGGATTCCTGCAAGGAGTGCGTTGACAGAAGGCTCTGGAGTTAAACTCTTGTTCTCAATTCTCTCAGAAGCGAAAGTGGTTATACAATCCGTGCAAGGAGTGCGCAGGATAAGGGAGAAGGCCTTAGTCATGAAACTGAGCAGAAGTGTTGAAGGACTGTTGTTAGGGCATACGCAGAGTCAAACGAAGCTCGAACAGTTGAAGTGTTCGCAGACTTGCCGCAAAGAGTGTGTACAAGGAATCTCATTGAGGTTGAAGTAAATCGACAAAGCTCGGGAGGGATAGACCTCTGAGTCGCTGAAGATTCAGCGTAGACAAGTGTGGTTTGATGTCGGGAAAAACGTCGCAAGTTGGTGAAAGAATCTCATGGGGAGATACTTGTTTCATCTCGTGGATTTACCAAGGGAGAACGGACGGTCGAAATCTTTTGAAGAGATTTCACGAGATTCCGAAGATCGTTAGATATTGTAGAGGTGCAAGGAGGTTACGGCGAGAAGACTCTGAAGGGTTTGAAGCTCAGGAGAGGCAGAGCCGTCGATTTCAGGGCCGTAGGAGCCGTCAGATCTACACATGATATCGTGTATCAGGTACTTAGGAGTTGAAGCTCCAAAAGTTGGGTAGCAGGAGCGGCGATATCGCGAGATGCGATACACGTGCAAGATCAGAGTCGTTGTTTAGGAGGACATGTTTTAAGAGATTCTCACCTCGCAGACTCAGGTATTGGAGGAGTGAAAGGGAAGTCATTCGACTTCACGAGTGGCGAAGTAGTGAGGGATTTTTAGTCGTCCATATGAAAAGACAGGTGGTAGAGATCGGTGATCTCGCTAACTCGGAGCTCGTGGGTTGAAAACCCAAGTATTGGGTACTCCAAGTTGTGAGTGGCGAAGTAGAGAAAGATTTGTAGCCGTCCATCTGAGGGGACAGGTGGCAAGAGGTCAGAGATCTTGTGAACTCGGGAGTTTGCATAGTAAAGGCCCAAGTATTGGGTGTGTAAATTCGCGAGGCGCGAGGACGCGAGGCGACGAAGGAGCGAGGAGATCGTAGCCATCCATATGAGGAGGATAGGTGGCAAGAGATCGATGGATTGCGCAAGCTCGGGAGCTCGCAGGTTTAGATTCCAACATTTGGGTACTCCAAGTCGGGAGGTCGCGAGGTAGCGAGAGGAGGATAGTCGTTGGATCCGTATCATAGGAGGGCCGTTGGATCTGAGCAAGGTATCGTGTCTCGAGACCTCGCAAGAAAAAGTTCAATAATTTGGATGTAGGTATCGCGAGGTTGCGAGATAGTGACATCCCGACAGCTGGAGCAGTGTGGGCCATAGTGAAATGCGAGTGGAATACAGGGGGCACGAAGGATTCGCGAGTCGCGAAGTGTCGAGGAGCGAACTCGTGTGGACGTCGAGTCGGGAAGTTCCAAAGGGATGAGATTCTTGGGGACACATGGTAGAGCATAAGGTGGGACCACGCGGCCAAAGGGTGGACATGTGTTGAATTCTCTCATCTCAGGAACTCGTGGACTAGAAGGGTGGATACTCGATGGTTTAACCAACGAGATCGCGAGGTTGCGAGATTGTGAGAGGCACCAACATTAAGCCTAGCCCACGGTTTCATGTGGTGAAGGCGCACATAGGGAAAAGGAGCTATACCCATATCACCAGCTCGAGTATCATGAGATTCGAAAGGAAGAGTTGGAGGTTTAGAGTCACAAACTCGCGAGACAACGAGACTTAGCTGACTTGGGAATAGATTTCTATGGGTGTAGATCTCCCGATAAGGATATAGAAGAACCTTCAAGTTCTTCAGGCCAAGAAGAAGAAGGTCCTGTGCAAGGACGTGCCCATGGGTGGCGCGCCCCTGCGTCAATGTTGAATGTAGTGTAAATGCTCGTCCCAAAGTTTAGGATGCTTGCTACAATAACCACAAAGAATATGCACCACTGTTCTATTAACCACTTCTATTTGACCATCGGTTTGTGGATGAAAAGGTGTGCTCTTTTTCAGTTTGGTTTCCATGAGTGCCCATAAACACGACCAAAAGTTTCCAATAAATCAAGAATCTTGATCAGAAATAATGGATTAGGAAATCCAAAATGTACCCTAACATTATGAAAGAACATTTGTGCCATTTGCTCAACTGTAACTTGCTTCTTACAAGGCATCAAAATACACATTTTACTAAATCGATCAACCACAACATAAAGATAATCATGATTTCATTTAGACATAGGTAGACCTCCTACAAAGTCCATAGAAATACTTTCCCAAGGATGAGAAGGAACCAGAAGTGGAGTATACAAACCCAACTTTCGATTGCTAGGTTTGCTTGTGGCACATAATGAACATCCTCGAACATATCTTGAAACACTTTCATTCATTTTAGGCCAATAGTAGTACCTTTGCAAATTAGCCATCGTCTTTCCTACACCAAAGTGACCAGCAATAAGAGAAGAATGGGCTTCTCTTATTATGTTGATTCTTTCACCCTGTGGAATACATAGCTTGCCAAGATGATACAAAATAGTATCATGCACATGGTAATCCAATTCCTCAACATGGTTAGAATGACACAAAGTCACATATACTTCTTTAAAATCAGCATCTAAAGCATATTGCTCAACATAACTCTCATGCATGATAGGACTATGCTTAAGAAGAACTGAAGCACTAATAATAGGCCTTGAAAGCATATCAACAACTTTGTTATAAATTCCCTTCTTATACCTTATGACCAAGTGTAATTGTTGTAGAAAACCCATCCATCTGAAGTGCCTTGCTTGTTGTAGCTTTGTTTGTGATTGTAAGTATTGCAGTGGTTGATGATCTGTGTGGACAATGGTTTCTTTCCCCAACAAATAATGTTTCCATTTTTTCACACATTGCACCAATGCATACAAATCCTTATCATAAGTAGGATAGTTAATCATGACACCATTAAAAGTTTTAGAATGAAAACAAATGGGCTTACCATGTTGTAACAAGACTGCTCCCACTGCATAATCGCTTGCATCAGTTTGGATTTCAAAAGGTTGCGTCAAATTCGGAAGTGAAAGAACTGGGGATGAACTGATATTCTCCTTCAAAGCATCAAAATCCCTTTGTTTCTTGCCTCCCCATTGAAAAACTTGCTTGACACTTGTCACTGCATGTAATGGAGCTGCAATGGAAGAAAATCTAGCAATAAACTTTCTCCAATATTGGGTTGCTCCCAAAAAACTTCTTACCTCTATCACATTGTTGGGCTTGAGCCATTCCAATATGACTTTGACCTTGGAGGGATCAATTTTTAATTCGCCTCCACCAACAATATGCCCCAAGTAGATAAGTGAAGTTTTTCCAAACTCACATTTGGACATCTTCAAAAACAACTTTTCCTTTCTCAAAACATCCAAAACTTGCTTCACATGCTTAACATGCTCTTCACGAGATTTTCTAAAGATCAAAATGTCATCCAAGTAGACAATAACACAATCATCAAGAAAAGGCCTTAATACATCATTCATAACTCTCATGAAAGTAGTAGGTGCATTGCAAAGTCCAAAAGTTATTACCATCCACTCAAACAAACCTTGCTTTCTTTTGAATGTTGTCTTCCATGTGTCTCCTTCGGCAATCTTGATCTGATGATATCTTCTTCTCAAATCCAACTTAGTAAAATACTTAGCATCTTTCAATTGATCAAGCAAATCATCAATTCTAGGAAGAGGATAGTGATTATTTACCGTAATCTTGTTCAAAGCCCTGAAATCAACACACATTCACCATGTACCATCTTTCTTTGGCACTAACACAATTGGAGATCCACATGGCGATGTGCTTGGCATGATGACCCCTTTGTCATGCAACTCTTGGATTTGTTTTTTGATTTCAGCATTCCCCATGACTGACATCCTATACATACCAATGTTTGGAAGAGGACAATCTTGGTGCAATTGAATTTCATGTTGGATACCCCTTCTTGGAGGTAATCCCTTTGGTTCCTGAAACATCTCATCATTTGATTAACAACCTCATATAGATCATATTTCAACTTTGCATCACAACCTTGGAAAAAAAAAAATCAATATCATCTTTGGGTTTAATCATCAAGAGAACAAAATTCTTGCTAGCATTGACTAATCTCTTCATTTGTCCCACATTTACAAGTGACAAATCCATCTTCTTTGTATGGGCTCTAACAATGTACTCAACTCCATTTTTAAACAAGTGATACTTATTCTCATGACAATGAAAAATGTCTTTTCTATCATATAAATATGGGCTTCCCAACACAATACCACAGATATCCAAAGGAATAACATTAAGCTCTACCTCATCTTAAAATTTGCAGTGATAGCAAACCTAAGTTTACACCTTCTTGTCACCTGCAATTTAGAATTATCACATATCCAACCAAGAGGGTATGGTTTAGGAAGTGGAATAGTTTCCAATTTTAATTTCTTGGCAGTGTCTTTAGATATAAGGTTTGTTTGAGATCCAGTATCAAATAGAGTATCTATCTTGGTATGCTTTGAAATGACCCTTATGTGAAAAATTTATATTCTTTCTTTTTCTTGTCGAGTTTCATTAAGATTATTGTTACTTGAAGAACTAGTACTTGCAATAGAACACTTACCTTGATAACCCATGGCTATAATCTTTGTTTCATCACCTGAATCAGAACCTAAATCATGTTGTATGGTTGCAGTAGTCTTTGGCTTCCCTTTGTTGCCAAACATTTTGGGTCTTCTTTCAGGATGAAGTTTCCAACAATCGTCTTCATCATGGCCATCTTTTGAACAATGTTTGCATGTAAATCTTTATCCCTCTTTCTTAACAAAAACATTCTTTTTTCCATTTCCCTTGACCTTCCTCTTTCCTTTGTCTCCATGGCTGAAAGGCCTCTTGTTACCCTCATGATTTTCATTCCTTCCTCTTTCTTCCAAATGAGTTGCCTGAACACAAACTTCATATAGATTTGAAGGGTTAAACATGAGTATTGTATGTCTCAAATAACTATGTAAAGCTCCAATGTATTTGAGTAAAGTTTCTTGAGAAGAAAAATCTACTCCCAAAACCAAATCTCTTCTCCTAAATTCTTGAGTAAATCTTTTCACATTTTGTCCTTTAGCTTGTCTAAAATTTTGCCAATCCATAGTAGATTTTTGCATATATGCCAATGGGTAAAATTGTTTTTTAATTGCAACAATAAAATCATTCCAAGAGGTTAAAATTTTACCATGTTTCTTCATGTCCTCTTGAGTCTTGGCTTCCCACCAAATGAGTGTTGCACTATCCAATCTTAAAGAAGCAAGCTGAATCTTAGTTTCATCATCTTGAATTTTTTGTATCCTACAATACAGCTCAATCTGACGAATCCAATTATCTAATTTCTCAGCATTTACCTCTCCATTGTACATTGGCAATTAGAATTTAATATCAAGCTTTAACAAAGGAATTTGTGGAGGAGTTTTACCATGTCCTTTTGGAGAATTTGGAAGAGGTCTTGAACTGGTAGAAGAAGAGGAAGATGGAGGTGAGGGTGGTGGAGAATCACCATTCCCTCCATTTCCATTTAGAGTTTTATCACCACTGTCTCCCTTGTGCTTTGAAGGGTTGGAGCCTTCACCTTGCAACCTTGTATTCCTTTCTTCTATCAAGACTTTCATCATTTCTCTCATTTCCATGAAAGCCTTTCTGAGATCTTCATCTTCTGTAGGAATATGTTCATGTCTCTCTTCATGAGCCATACTTGGTGAATGCCTCCTTGAAGCTTGAGGTGATGATATAATATGTCTTCTTGAAGGATGAGAACTTGGCTCGACAAGTTGACTTTCTCCTCTTATGAGTTTCAAACTTGTGAGCATCAAAAAACAAAACACTTGCAAATAATCAAGCCTTCAAAAACCTATGCTCTGATACCAACTTGATCTAAAAATGATAAAGACTTGTATTCTTGAAAATATTTGCAAGTTTTAATTCAAGTGTTCTTATGCAAATGGATCAATTTTGAAAACACAACTTTTATAGAAATTACACATTCAAGATGTATATAATCAGCAGCAAATAACAGTGAACAGAAAACACATAACACAACAAATGATAGAGTTCACCCCTCTCTTGGGCTACATCTCCTGGTCCAGCTTCCAATGGATCTTTTGTATTATTTTCTCAAAGTGATAAAATATGTGCTTTACAATGCTCAAAATGTCAAATAGATGGCTCCAATGGCTTCAGAACGTCCAAAACCCCCTAGCTGGACTTTTTCAGCACCTCGTTTGGCCAAATATTGAAGAAGATAGGATTCCTAGAAGTTCCCCTTCAAACTTGATGTCTTTGGATCACCAAAATGCACCTCTGCCTCCTCAACCTAGCCCCGACATGAATATTTGTGTTAAAACCTAGCACCAGGCACAACCGCAAAATGGTGCGAACTGTAGGACGATTAGGGCGCGCCTAGCCCCTAACCACCAAAATCGTAGTCATAAGGGTCACCATGTGACCGTGCACACATACAAAAAGGCCAAAGTTTAAACTCTATGGAAATGCACCAAGTGTCAAACGCGTGGGCTCCGATTGTATTTGAAACAAACACGTGCGACAATGGTTATATGGTGGATATGTATATGAACGGGGGCCAGGGCTAATCCCCCAGCCCGGACCACGCCCAACTCACAACATAATTCAATTCAAATAAAATTTAAATCATTTATATAATAAGAATCAACGGTGGGAACATCGGTTGGGTGGCTCTTCCCAAGTCTCTTCCCCTACCTAGAGGTCGCGAGGTCAAGTCCTGCCGACTACATAATTTTTATACCATTGTCCAGCTGACACGTGGTGGCCATTGATTGGGCCACGTGTCACCATTCCATTCTCCACCGATGCCATGTGTCAAGAAATGATTCATCATCCAACTTCCAACGAACACATGTCACGTGTTATACAACCCTGCCACGTGTCATACGGACCTTCCATGTTAGCATCCATACGGACTATACAGTCAACACATTTTTTTTTCCTGTTTGACGATTTGAATAGAACGCGATATCTCTCTCATCCGATGTTCGTTTGAACCCAAACAATTTGCATTAGTTTCGTGACAATAAGGCCTATGAACCCGTTCGATTTGAATCGATTCTGAGAACTTTGAATTTTGAGAAAAATTTGATCCCCTGGATCAGTACGCCAGGGACGAACTCTGTTATCAAGTTTTTATGTTCATATTTGATGCTTATGTCTCTTTATTATTGAGTTTTTCCTTCTTTCTAGTGCACTTTAATTTATGCTCAGTTAATACAATTCTTTATAAGTCACTTCGATGAAAAGATGTTGGATCATGTTGGTATCAGAGCAATCATATTTGACTTGAATTTTTGAGTGAATACTTACTAGGGACAAGCATAAGTAGGGTGAAGGAACTCTTAATACTTTCAATCCCGAAGTTGGTCAAGCATCCCAAAGGAAGAAAATGGAAAAAGAGGACAAGTGTGATGAATAGGAGAAAACATTCAATATGGTATTTTATCGCATGTCATAAATAGTCGAGCAAATGTATGGAGACTATGAGAAGAGGATGAAGAATAAAGGGAAGAAAAATGAAGCACAAGATGATGATAATTCTTCGGTAAGTCAAGGGGCTAGATGAGACCCTCATGAGCCTCCATCTTCACCATCAAGTTCTATCTCTTCTTCCTCTGAGCATTCTCATCATTCTTATCATTCTAGCCATAAAAATTATTTTAAGAAACCATTATTAAAGATTGATGTAAAATTTTCTTTACCTATGTTTAATGGAGATGCTAATTCTGAAAAACTAGATAATTGGATCCTACATGTTGAAGTATATTGTTGTGTTCAACAGATTGATGAAGATGAAGTTAAAGTGAAATTGGCTTCACTTCGGTTGGAATGAACCACTCTCGTATGGTGGAGAGAAAAATTCAGGATAGAAGTAAGTGTGGTAATCTTCTTTCCTCATGGTCTGAATTTAAATCAACGATAAGGAATCAATTTTAACCATTGGGTTATTTACATAAAGCAGTGATGGAATGACAAACTTTAAGACAAAGTAAAGGTCAAACTGTACAAAGTTTCATGGAAGAATTTAGGAAGAAATCTCTTGCATTAAACATTCCTTTATATTCTTATGAAACTCTAATGATGTATATTGGTGCACTTCATAGTTATATTCATCATACTTTACTATTATTTAACCCCACCAGTCTTGACTAAGTTTGTGTGCAAGCCACTCACCTTGAGAATAGGGGAAAGCATGTTCAAGAATATCCCACAAATAAACCTTCCAATATCCCACATACGCAGTTTAAGAAGTTTAAAAGGAAGGACAAAAAGACCGCCACTCTAAAGAGAGAATAAGGAAAACCATCTTGCACTCATTGCAAGAAAAGTGGTCACAATGATGAACACTGTTGAAAACTACATCCAGAGAAGAGACCGAAGGAGTTCGGTGGAAAGGGGAAGACAAAGAGCATTGCTATAGTGCAACAAGATCTTGGTTCTGATTCAGGAGACGAAGGAAAGATCATAGTGGTTGGAGTACAAGGTAAAGATTCCCTTCATGCTAGTTCAAATTCCAATAATGAATCTCATGATGATGAAAGAAATATGAATGAATTATTTCATATAAGATTTGTATCTAAACACACTAAGATAGATACATTATTTGATATAGGTTACCAAGTAAATTTGATATCTGAATCACTTGTCAAAAATATGGGTCTTGATACTAAACCACATCCAAAGCCTTAGCCTGTTGGTTGGGTATGCGATAAAGAAAAAGATAATTTCACCAAGCAATTTAGAGTCAGATTTGATATTGCTTCAAATTTGATTGATGAAGTGGATTTGGATGTTCTATCACTTGATATATGTGGCATAGTGTTGGGGAGTACTTATATTTATGATAGAAAAACAGTCTTCTTTCGTCATGAGAACAAATATCACCCTACTAAGGGGGGAGTGGAATATATTATTAGAGCCCACAACATGTGGGTAAAAACAACACTTGTTAGTGCAAGACAAATGAAGAGAACCATAAAAAATAATAAGAGATATCTACTCATGGTCGTAAGGGAGAAAGATGTCGGAACATTCGACGCTTTCCAAGCATGTGATCCTTCTCATAAGAAATAATTAATTGATATTGTTTCTAAGTATGATGATATTTTCCAGGAACCAGATGGATTACCTCCTAAGAGGGAAATCCAACATGAAATACATCTTCAACATGATTCTCCTCTTCGTAATGTGGGCATGTAAAAGATGTCAGTTGTAGAGATGAAAGAGATCAAAAAATAGGTACAAGGCTTATTGGATCAATGGGTCATTAGGCTCAAATCATCTCCTTGTGGTTCTCTAATCGTGATGGTGCCAAATAAAGATGGCACATGGCGAATGTGTGTCGATTACCAGGCATTTAATAAAATCATGGTGAAAAATGGACACCCTCTTCCTCATATAGATGATTTACTTGATCAGTTAAAGAATGTTTTTTATATCACTAAGTTGGATTTGCGTAGTGGATACCATTAGATCAGGGTTGCAGAACAGGATGCATGGAAGTCTGCCTTTAAAACCAAACATGGATTTTTTGAGTGGTTACTTATGTTGTTTGGGATTTTTAATGCTCCGAAAACTTTCATGCGTGTGATGAATGATGTATTCAGGCCATTTCTAGATGATTTTTTTATTGTATATTTAGATGAAATTCTTATATTTAGCGGGACTTGGGATGAACATTTAAGGCATGTAATGAAAGTATTGGATACTTTTAAAAGGAAAAAGTTGTATGTAAAATTGTCCAAATGTGAATTTGGTAAGACTGCACTTGTGTACTTAAGTCATATTGTAGGAGGAGGACAATTGCAATTTGATCCTTCCAAGATTGATGTAATTGTAAATTGTCATGAGCCCAAAAGTGTAACCGAAATAACGAACCCTTCAATATTTTGCAGAAAAGTGGTACCAATTCCTTTTGTCTAGATCTTCCACCTTATATGCAGATCTACTCAGTTGTAAATGTGGAGAAATTGAAACTTTTTGAGCTTCCCATGATCATGGATCAGGGTGAGGAACTTTCAATAACTTCAATTGATGAGTTTGATCCTGAGTACTTGGATGATTTAAAGGAAGATATCATCCTGGACAGAAGGACAAAGAATTCACACAGGGGTGATGTTGATTATATTCGAGTACGCTTAAAGGGAACACATCCAAGAAAGGAAAAGTGGATTGAGAAGGACAATGTGAGGGAACTCTTCCCTCACTTATCTGTTGATTGATGAAAGATTTTTCTGGTCCAAAAAGATCTCAGTTGGAAGGCGTGATCCAAAAAGGATCTAGAGAAGACTAAGGACAACTCAGAATTCGTAGAAGAAACTTAGGAATCTCATAATGGCCTCAACAAATAGAGAAAGGGAAAAAATTCAAAGTCCTCAAAGTCAGTGAAATTGGCATCATTGCGAAGAGCACGTCGCAATATTTCCAACGATGTAAACAACTCATCAAATGGAATTATAGATCATAAGATATTCACAGTTAAAGTTTTAGTCAACCTATCTCAATCACCAGGGATGAGTCAGCATCTGTATTGTTGACGTCAACATTAGTACGGATGAAGTCAACGTCCTTATAGTGTATGTGGAACATGTAGAGGGTGACACATGTCATGCTGACATCAGCATGGTGACGTGGAAACACGAGAGGCTGCAACGTGTCACTCATTTTCTTCATTTTTGGGATAATTCGTGGACCAATGAGGAAGTGTCACGTGGAATTTCGTTCAACCATGTGACAGATAGTACAGGGCATGGCAGGTGACGTGGCTGGATGACATGGTAGGTGAATTTTCAAGTGGATGGTGTGGGCCAATGGTTGGTTTCCACATTTCCCATTCATGGGCTACGATGTGGTAGTGGGAAAATTCCCAATGAGGGCCCGAAACCAAATTTTCAAAAATAAAAAAAAGAGGCCCTCCAAATATGGCAGCCAAACTACAACTCCGACAAATCTAAAAAGAACTCCAAAATTGGCAACGGTTCCAATCCATTTATATATATATATATATATGGCCCGTGGGATCGACCCCGAGACCTCCCCCTATCCAATGCCTTACAATAGTATCCACCAACCGTTGGGCCAATAGACTCTATTGGTTAGTCTGCCCAACATTTCACTTAAATGTTGATTCTTCCCACGGACAGGAGGAGGGTGCTCGATGGTATGACCAAGCATAGTTTTCAAGACATAGTACAAAGAATTAATTGCAGGCATCATGCACAAAAATCAAGACGAGATTTATCAAGGGACTGGAAGTAATAGAGTCGGATTGAGGCAAGGAGATAGTCATTTTTAGATAATTCAACGCCACAAATTAGTTGGTGTTGTCTATTTTCTGATCCGAGAAAATATTTTGCAACATAATTTCAGAATGAGGTATACTTATGTATTTTTCCAAATTCTCTTGTTGAGTTAATAGAAATGCCTACCCATTTGAGAGAAGGACCCAGAGACGTACTCCACCAGGGATGAACTCTATTATCAATTTTTTGTGTTTAGATTTGATTCTTATGTCTCTTCATTATTGAGCTTTTCCTTCTTTATGGTGCACTTTAATTTATGCTCATTTAATACAATTATTTATAAGTCACTTCCATGAAAATATTCCGGACCACTTTCTCCCACTGGAATCGACACCTTCACCAGTTTGCAAACCTGCATGTTGAATTGTTTCAACATTGTTTCAATATACTTCTTTTGATTCAACCAAATCGTTCTAGCGGCTAGGTCTCTCTTAATCTCCATTCCTAGAATAAAGTTAGTTGCACCGATATCCTTCATGTCGAACATGGAGGATAATTGTTTCTTCACCTCCTTTATTGTGTCCATGTTGTTTCCAATCAACAACAGGTCATTGAAATACAAAGATACATATATGAAATGATCACCTTCTTCCTTGGAATATATGTAGTGATCAATTTTGCTTCTAATAAATCCCAAACTCAGGATGTAAGTGTCAAAATTTTGGTACCACATCCTTGGCGATTTCTTTAGACCATAAATGGATCTCTCAAGTTTGCCCACCAAAAATTTACTTTATCTAGGTGGATATTGGTGGGCACCCACCTATTTCAACTGGCTCCTGTTGATAGTTTTTTAGTTCATCACGTTCTTCTGTACTTCTTTGTAATTGTGGGTTCTACACTTCCATGTTTTTTTGAAGCCCTACACATATTCCAGGTGGATACTAGTGGCCTTCCACCTAATCCAACTAGCTTATTTTAGAAGTTTTCATGTCAACAGATATGTCTGTACTTCCAGAGCCGTTTTGGGGCCCTAAATGTTTTTTTGGTTTGCCACAGTCAAATTGTAGACAAATTCAGAGTTTGATGACATAATGTGTAGTTCTCGAGAAAACCTTTCCAATGGGCTATGAAACGCCTAAAATGGAGGTCATATGCAAAATCTATGACCTCAAGAAGTTGAGGTAACAACTTACCCATCAAGGCCCACATAAATTTTGGCATTTCATCTCTTAGTTTTAGGTTTTCAGATGTCTAGGGTTTTTTCATTCATGAGTAATGTTAAAAGGGCCTTTGGAGCCTCATTGTAATCATTTTTCTCAGACATATGTGCATAGGAGCCACATCCTTTCTTAGAGATAACTACCACCATTTGAGCAAGTTGTTTCTAGTTCTGCAGTTTCAACCTATTTCATTTATTCGATAAAAATTATTATTCAATATATATCTATTGTTGTTCTTTATATATTTGTGTTATTGTATTCAATCTATTATTCATTTTTTTCTCCTCATAAATCCAGATTAGTGGTATCAGAGCGATCTTCTCTTCATTTATTTATTTTCATGCATGTCCCCGACAAGATCTGGGTACAAGAAGTTGGGACTTGAACCAGTTGAACCTTTGCAATATCATTCGCACCGAGCATAAAAAAAACCATGGGGGCGGAAATAAAGATGATGGAGCATGAGACCCTTTAAAATGTTTCTCGAGGAAGCCCTTGCATGGAAAAGGAATGAAATGATGGACAACTTTGCATAGATCCTTCGACGACTGCCCATAAAAGAAGCATCTTCATAAAGAGGCCATGCAATCCCCTTCAAGATACATGTAAATTTTTATATTCCGTTATTTGAAGGACTGATAAATGCATATTTTGTAGATAAATGGTTGAATCTGATCGAAGGGTATTTTTCGGTCCACAATTTTTCCAATAGGGAAAATATTACTTTTTCACTCCTCAAGGCTATCCTCCATGTTAAGGATTGGTGGGATACTTACTCTGAGAAAAGGGCCATAGATGAATATACAATATTTGTGGTTTTCCCCACATGGGATTCCTTCATGGATTCCTTTAAAGAACAATACTATCCCGTTGAAATCTATGAGGACCATTACACAAGATGAACCACCCTACGTTAGGAAAGGGACTAGACAATACTAGATTTCACCAATATTTTCCATACATTGTGCACCAAATTGGGTATCAAACACTCTGAGTGACATCTAGTACTCAAATACCGTAGTTATTTGCATAGAAAAATTCAAACATAAATGGATTTTCTAGACATCGCATCATTGGGTATGACTTATAAATATGTTGTTAAGATCGAGCATAAATTTAAGTAGAAGAGGCGAGAGTTTGGATTTGCAAAATCTTCATAGCCGAAGTAGGGAAAAGGTGACCCTAACCCACACAACAAGGGATAGAGAAAATATGGACACTCTTAGGACAACCAATCCAAGACGCAACATAAGAAGGGTAATGAGAAGTTGAAGAAGGACATGGGAAAATGGTGTGAATACCATAAAATCTCTTAGCAAAAACCTGAAAAATGACACTCCAAGCAGTCAGTCATGGCCGATATTAAATATTCCAAGTCAGAGGCTGATTTTGAATATTAATCAAATCTATAAGGAGGGAAGTGGATTATCGATGATGAACTCAGTTCCATAGATGAAAAATTTTAAGGGACAAATTTCTCAAATGGGCTAATTTTCCATGTTTTTTTCGAAAAAAAGATTCACCAATTTCCATTTTTTCTAACAATGATTCTCCCAAATTCCATAGGATAAAATTGTTTTACCTTACAATTCACCAAAAAATTATAGAAACTATATAAAATCTTTAGAAATTTGAATATTTTTACAAAACTATTTCCAAACATTTTACATTTTGCATATCAAGGACTAGTAATATTATCCCACATTTCTACATGATAATATAATTTTCCATCGTTAAAATCATCCATGAGTTCCACCATCACTACCACCAAAGCCTAGCTAAGAGAAAAAGAAGATCCAGAAAAATGGGAAAACCTCTTTCACTCATAGATGTGGGTAAAGGGGGATCTGTTTCATTTCATTGTTAATAGCGACATTCAGAAGAAGCTGATCTGAGAAAAGGTCATCAAGTGGTTGGACCTGGCGATGACACCGCACCTGCAGACCTACACCATCGACGGGATTTTCCAAGGAAGAGATTTATGTGTCATCCAACAGTGTCGTCTTCCCTACGACATCAAGCCTTTCAAAGATGAAGTATTGTGTAATATTGTTCCCCTTGAATTTTTTAATTTTCTTTTAGGACAACCATATTTGTGGAAGCTACATGAAGTGTATGGGTCTAGACCCCATAGTGTTATTATCAGTTTGGGTAGACAATTGTACAGGATACCATAGGTAGCACCACCTACCACTATTTCTTTAATCTCTGCTAAGAAATGCAGTAAGGTCATTTCATAGACCGAGAAGTTCATCTTCTTTGTGATCCATGCTCACAATAAGAAAAAGGTCACCACCACATTTGTGGCCTCTACACAGAACCTCTCTTTGTAGTAGAAGAAAGTGGAAAATATCATGGAAGAGTATAGAGACATCTTCTCCTCACCCACCAGGCTACCAATGCACTGGCAATTCAAGCATCCAATTGATATAACCCCCAGTGCACCTCTACCTAATGGACCAGTCTATCATCACTTGTTGATCGAAAATGACGAAATCGAGCATCAGATCAAAGAGATGCTTGAAAAGGGGAACATCATACCCATATCCTCCCCTTGCAGAAGCTTGATTGTACAGGTGTAAAATAAATACGGGACTTGGTGGCTCTACATTGATTACAAAGCATTAAAAAAAATCGCAGTCACGAACTAGGACCCAATTCCAATGATTGATGACCTTCTTATCCAACTCAAGGGGGGAAATTTATTCAACAAGATTGACCTAAATTATGGCTACCACCATATTCCCATTGAACCAACTGATGTATGGAAGACAAATTTCAAATCTAAATAAGGTCTCTTCGAATGGTTGGTCATGCCCTTTGGCTTAACAAATGCACCAACCACTTTCATGAGGTCAATGGATGATTTATTGATACCCTTCACCAACTCTTTTGTGGTGGTATATTTGGATGACATCCTCATCTTGAACAAAAATTGGGAGGAGCACATGCAGCATATTCAACAGGTTTTGAGCACCTTGCGACAGAACAATCTATAATCCAACTTGAAAAAATTCTCCTTTGGCATGAACAAGGTCCAATACTTGGGCTACATTGTTGATGAGCATGGGGTACATGGTGATGTAGCTAAGATCCAAGTCATCTGTGATTGGCCATCCCCAACCACACTCACTGAGCTTCAGATCTTCTTGGGACTGGCCAACTTCTACCGGTGGTTCATGTTGGTATTCTCCCATATTGCATGGTCCCTTAGCCAAGTAACCAAGGGTGGTTTTAGGGAAACATTCATGTGGGGGAAGGAACAAAAACAAGCATTTGATGATCTAAAGCATCGCTTGTTCTCAACACCAATATTCTCCTTACCCGATCTGCAAAAAACATTGGAGATTGATACTTGTTGGGTATGTGTTATATTCTTTTCACGAGTAGTAGTGTCAGAGTGCTTATCATCCCCCGAGTTTTTTTTCCTCGGGAAATTTGTCACATTTTTTCCTTATTTTTTGTGTCCATTGTTGGGTTGTTTTTTGGCACATAGTTTTTGTCGATGGTTTTCTATTTTCGGTTAATGAATTAGGGTTGTTGACTAATCCAGGTCATTGGGATAGGGTTTTGGATGCCACTGGATCCTATATGTATATTGTATTGTAAACAATGTATCACTATGAATGAATATAGAATATGTTGGTTTTCCCGGTTTGGGTTTCCAGGGGAAATATATTTGTGTAATGTTTGTATTTCCCATTGTATTTTTTTTTGTTCTTTTATTGAAAATTTGTTTGTAGTAAAAATTGTACAAGGTTAAAATCTACAAGAATTATGCATCTCACTATGTTGTAGGCACAGTTCTCACTCAGCATGGTTATCCGGTAGCATACCATAGTGAGAAACTCTTCGGTACTATCTGGATGTACCCCACCTATGACAAGGAAATGTATCCCATTGTACAAGCCCATCGTCAATGGAACCATTACATTCTGGGAAATGAGACAATCATCCATATTGATCACAAGCCTCTATAGTTCATACAGATAAAAGGGAAGTTGTAGAATGATCTCCATTAGAAGTGTTCCACCTACCTACAACAGTTCCATCTCAACATCAAGTATAAGGTAGGGAGAAAAAATCATGTCATTGAATGCCTCAGTTGACCTCCCGTGGTTTCACTCACCATCGTGCTCCATTCCTGTGTGCATGAGGCATTTGAGTGGCCCCAACTTTATCAACAAGATTTGAACTTCACCACCACTTATAAGCTATTGGGTACAGGCGTGAATGTCACCTATTTTTACATTCAGGATAGACTGCTATGCCATCTAGGCTATCTTTGTGTTCCTGCAAGCGAGTGTGCATAACTAATTTGGGAGGCTCACTACAGTAAGATGGTAGGAAATTTTGGTGTGGAGAAAACTATGGTTGTTCTACAAAAACATTTTTATTGGCCAAAACTTTGATAGGACGTCAACAAGTATATTAGATCTTGTGATACATGTTCCATTTCCAAGTCATCCATCAAGAATCAAGGCTTATACACCCCTCTTCCTACTCCTGAGAGGCCTTGGGAATCCATATTGATGGATTACATGTCTGGCCTTCCATCCACCGAGGAAGGAAATGATTGTGTATTTGTGGTATTTGATTGGTTTTTGAATATGGACATCCTCAAAACCTACAAGAAGATCATCACAGTGGAAAAAACTGTTAATCTCTTCTTCAAGAGAATGTGGGTCCATTTTGCGATACCACAAACCATCATCTCCGATCGGGACAACATGTTCCTCAACACATTTTGGTTGAATCTCTGGTCACTATTAGACATCAAGATAACTAAATCCACTTCTTTCGACCCCCGAACTAACAACCAAAAAAGGGTCATAAATCAAATGATTGTGAACATCAATCCCATGTACAAATCTAAGCATCTATGTACATGGGATGGGAGTATTCCCTATGTTCATCACAACTACAAAAAATCTCTCCATAGCTCAACTAGCCATAGACCATTTTAAGTGAGGCTGGGATTCCAACCATTGGGTCCCATTGATGTTATGCTACCTCTTGAAACTACACATGAAAAATCTTCCCATGTTCATTCTGAGGTCGACAAAGACACCAAATTCATAGAGCGGATTCAACATATCCACCAACAAGTCCATGAGATTTTTAAGAAAGCCAGTGCTAAGTACAAGCAATGCCATGATCAACATAGGGTACCACACAATTTTCAGGTGGGAGACCAGTTCTGGTTACATTTGCAAAAAATGTGCCTTACAGAGCCCCATCGAAAGCTCCTCCCATTTCGCTATGGGCCTTACACTATCACCAGGGTTGTGGGTAGCAATGCTTTTGATATCAACATTCCACCCTTCCTTGGATTGCACCTAGTGTTCAATGTGGACCTCCTTCGACCATATTTTCCACCATTATTGGACACCTTAGATATCACAGAAAAACTGAAACCAATAGATATCAACCTTAACCACATGGACCAGGCATCCACTGATCAGATAGTGGACACATAGGTCAAGGGCACTCACTATTTGTTGTGGAGCCTGATTATCTTCTTGATTCAGAGGTATTTATTTTCAACTGTGTTTATGCCCAATGAATACTTTACACCTCAGAAGATTGTACACCCCTCCATGTGGGGGAGTTCCAGGGGTGGCTTCCCCCTCTATGGGGTCTAGGGGAAAGCGAGCCTCTAGAGTGGGTTCGGGGGAGAAGCCCGGAAGGAAAATTTTCCTTGTAAATGTATATTGTAATTTCATACTAAATCTAGACTGTTCATTATAAGGTAGCAGATCTGACGGTAGAAGTTTTGTTAGGGTTTTTTTCCCTAGAAGGAAACCCTGTTTTATGAGGGAAATGGATTGCGGCTATGTATCATTGCAAATATTTTATTCTAAGAGAGGAGACTGTGAGATAAATAAGAGGAAGTTACAGAGGGTGTGTTGTAGGTTGTATCCCTTCATTTGATAGATAATAAAAAGGAATTATCTGGCAATTTCTCTGGTGGACGTATCCCACATTGGGTGAACCAAGTATATCTATCTCTCTATTGTATTGTGTATCTTTTGTGTTTTATTTCTAATTTTTTTTTTTATTATTATTTCTCTATGATCTTGTTTTTCTAACAATTGGTATTAGAGTGAAAGGTAACTTGTAGGAAAAGAGGGTTCCTGGTTTGAGTGGGAGCAATGGCGGAAGATAGAAAGTTTAGGGTTGAGAAATTTAACAGCCAAAACTACCAATTATGGAAGATGCAGATGGAATATTATTTATATTAGAAGGATTTATTCCTACCATTGGGTGGAATAACAAAGAAGATGACAGCCATGAAGGACTAATAATAGGAGGTTCTTGACATAAATGCACTAGGAATGATACAAATGATCCTGGTAGTGTCGGTGGCCTTCAATATTTCGAAAGAAAAGACAATGAAGGAGCTAATAGATGCATTAGCCAAACTGTATGAAAAAACCTTGACCTCCAATAAGGTATTTCTAATAAAGAGATTATTTAATATTAAGATTTCATAAGCTGGGTCTATTTCAGATCATTTAAATGAATTTAATATGGTTACTAATCAACTAAGTTCTATAAAAGTGGACTTTCATGATGAGGTTAGGGCTCTTCTAATCTTGTGCTCATTTCTAGAAAGTTGGAATGGCTTGGTTATGGATGTAAGTAAATATGTCTCTGATTTAAACACTTTAAAATTTGATGATGTTATTGGTGTTATCCTTAGTGAGGAAATGTAGTGGAAAAACATAGGTGAGACATCAGGTAATGGATTAAACATTGAGAACAGGGGAAGAAAAAAGGATAGAGGAAAGGGCTCAGGGAACCGCAATAATTCTAGGAAGGGAAGATCCAAATACATACTGGAAAAGATAGAGTGTTGGAATTGTGGGAAGAAAGGACATATGAATAAATACTGTAGAGCTCCAAAGAAACAAAGAGATGGACATCATGAGAAAAATTAGGAAGCAAATGTAACAGGTGATGTGTTACAAGATGTTTTGATTCTTTCTATAGATAATATTTATGAGTCTTGGGTAGTAGATTTAGGGGATTCATTTCATTCCACACCCCATAGGAATCATTTTCTAGATTATGGTCAAGGTGATTTTGGATAGGTTCATTTGGGTGATGATGCACCATGCAAAATTGTTGGAATGAGAAAGGTAAAAATAAAGAAAATGAATGGAAACTAGTGGTTGTTGAAAGAGGTAAGACATGTTCCATATCTAATTAAAAATATGATTTCAATAGGACACTCGGAAAGTGAAGGTTGTATATCTATATTTACAGATAAGGCATGAAAGGTCACCAAATGATCACTAGTGATAGAAAAATGAGAGAAGGTAGGTACATTGTATTTATGTACTGGTAATATTGACTCCTCTATCTCTTTAGCTTCTATAGGAGTAGATACAACATTGTGACATCATAGCTTTGGACACATGAGTGAGAATGGGATGAATATACTTCATAAAAGAAATGTGTTGCGATATCCTAAACAAATTGATTTGGATTTCTGTGAGCATTGTGTTTATGAAAAACATAAGAGAGTCATATTTCTCAGAGTCGAAAAAAAAAAAAGAGTGAAAGGTTATAGCTTGTGCATACATATGTATGGGGACTAGATCATGTATCATATCTTGGTGGCTCTCATTATTATGTTAATTTTATTGATGATGCAACTAGAAAAACTTGGTTTTATTGCATTCAACAAAAATATTATGTTTTTGATACTTTTAAGAAATGGGAAGCTTTGGTTGAGAATGAGATAGGAAAAATGTTGAATTTTCTTAGATCAAACAATGGAGATGAATATTACAGTAAGGAGTTTTATTATTACTATTCATACCATGGGATTCATAGAGAGAATATAGTTCTAGGAACAACACAATAAAATGGTGTGTCAAAAAGGATAAACATGACAATCATGGAGCGTGCAAGGAGTATGAGATTGCATATTGGTTTTCCCTTATAGTTCTGGGCATATGCTATAGATACTTCTATTTACTTAATAAACAAAGGACCTTCAATATATTTGGCTATTAGAATTCCATAGGAGACATGGACAGGTAAAAAGGTAAACTATTATTTTTGGCCATATTGATAAAGAAAATATAACAAAGCTTGAGGAAAAATCCAAGAAGTGTACCTTTATTGGATACAATGTTAATGATTTTGGTTATCGCTTATGGGATTATTAAAAAATCACAAAATTATTAGGAGTAGAGATGTCATATTCAATAAGAAATCATGTACAAAGATCAGTTGCAGAGAAATAAACATGAAAAAGAAAAACCAGAATACACAGTGCTTGATGAGATCATTGAAAAATAAATTCCAAAGGTACCAGAAAATCAAAATGTACAACAATAGGAGAAATATGTACCTCAAACTCTTGCAATTGTTGTTAGAATATCTACCAGGTTAAGTAGACCCCCTGAACGATACTCTCATTCATTTTGTTATTTATTGTTGACTGATTCTGGTGAACCAGGATGCTATGAAGAAACAATGCAGGTAGACACTAAAAATAAGTGGGAGAAAGGCATGAATGAGGAAGTTGATTCCCTGTTAAATAACTAGACTTGGGATTTGGTTCAAATTCTTGCAGGAAAAATAACACTACAGAATAAATGGGTATACAAGTTGAAGAAAGAATATAGAGGCAAAAAGAGGTACAAGGATAGACTTGCTGTAAAGAGGTTTGCACAAAAGAAAGATATAGATTTTGATGAAATATTTTCTCTCGTTGTTAAAATGACTTCAATTAGGACAATTTTAAGTCATGTGGCAGTGGAAGATTTACATATTGAATAGTTATATGTAAAAACAACTTTTCTCCATGGGGATTTGGAGGAAGATATTTATATGCAACAACCATAGGGGTATGAGGTCAAAGGGAATGAAAATTCGGTATGCAGGTTGAAGAAGAGATTGTATGGCCTAAATCAAGCTCCAAGGAAGTGATATTTGAAGTTTTATAGGTTTATGACATAACAAGATTATATTAGATGTCATTCTGATCATTGTGTTTATTTTAAAAGGATAGAAGAAACTATATTATCTTTCTATTGTATGTAGATAACATGCTTGTTGTAGGGTCTAATATGTAGGATATAAATGTTCTCAAGAAAAAATTAGCTAATTCATTTGCGATGAAGTATTTGGGTGTTGCAAAGAAAATCCTTGGTATGAGAATAACACGAGATGGGGAAAAACACAAATTGACATTGTCTCAGGGTGAGTACATAGAGAAGGTGTTGGAGAGGTTTAGAATGCAGAATGCAAAACCAGTTAGTACACCTTTTGCCAACCATTTCAAATTAACTAAGGAAATGTGTCCCAAGACAAAGGATGAGATAGAATACATGTCTAGGGTCCCTTATTCATCAACAATTGGCAGCTTGATGTATGTGATGGTTTGCACAAGACTAGATATTTCACATGTAGTGGGAGTTGTGAGTAGGTATATGAACAGTCCAGGTAAAGAGCATTGGGAGGTAGTAAAGTGGATTCTTAGGTATTTGAAAGGTACTTCTACTCATGCATTATGTTTTGGAGGTTCAAACATTATTCTACAGGGATATGTTGATTTAAATATAGCAGGTGACAAAGAAAGCAGGAGGAGCACCACAGGGTATGTTTTTACTATAGGTGGAACAAGAGTAAGTTAGATTTTGAAACTGCAAAAGGTTGTTGCACTTTCAGCAACAGAGGCATAGTATGTTTTTTCTATAGAGGCTAGAAAAGAGATTATTTGGGTACATAGGTTTATGGAGGAGTTGAGAAAGAAGCAAGAAAATAGCAGGTTGTACGGTGATAGCGAGAGTTCCATTCATATTTAAAGTAACTCAGCCTTCCATCCAAAGACTAAGCATATACATCTCATGTACCATTTCATATGATCCATCTTTGAAGATGGACATTTGAAGTTGGAAAAGATACACAATAGCCAAAATCCTGCAGCCATGTTAACAAAGGGAGTAGCCAAGGACAAATTGAGTTCCTGATCAATTTTAGTTGGTCCTCAAGTATGAAGGTGAAGATGAGAAATTTTCCAAGTTGAAGAAGGATCATAGTCCAGTAGATACAACAATGGTGGAGTTGTTGAGATCATTCTCCAAGTGAGATATTGTTGGTTGTGGAGCTTTATTATCTTCCTGATTTAGAGGTATTTGTTTCCAATCATGTTTATTCCACATGAATACTTTACACCCGATAAGACTATACACCCCTCCACACGGGGCAGTTGTACAGTGGGATTTCCCCCCTTTGTGGGGTCCAAGGGGCCAATCCCCCTGGCTGGGGGGTCCATGGGCAAGCGGGCCCCCAAAGGAAAATTTTCCTTCTAAATGTATATTGTAATTTCATACTAAATATGGAGCATTCATTATAAGGTCGCAGATCTAACGGTAGAAGTTATGTTAGGGTTTTTTTTCTAGAAGGTAACCCTCTTTTATGAGGGAAATGTATTATGACTATGTATCATTGAGAATATTGTATTATGAGAGAGGAGACTATGAGAGAAAGAAGAGGAAGTTATAGCGGGTGAGATCTAGGTTGTATCCCTTAATTTGTTGGATAATAAAAAGGAAGGAACTGACAATTTATCTGGTGGACATAGCCCACACTGAGTGAACAACGTATATTTGTGTCTATGTTGTATTGTGTATCTTTTGTGTTTTATTTCGACATTTGTTTTTATTTTATTTCTCTGCAATCTTGTTTTTCTAACATGCGCTAGCAGAGGATCCAACTTTATCAGGTTGTTAAGGCAGGACAACTCCTACAACAAGGAAAGTGGCTCACCTAGGGCCAATTTCAGCAGAATTTTCATCACCTGATGGGAGAACTCAACGCAATGGAGACCATTTTTTTCTAAGGGGGGAGGACTGATCTAGGTGGATATTGGTGGCCACCCACCTATTCCAACTGGCTCCTCTTGACAATTTTTTAGTTCAGTATGTTTTTCTGTACTTCTTTGTAATTGTGGGTTCTACACTTCTAGAGTTGTCTGAAACCCTACACATCTTCCAGGTGGAGAATTATGGACTCCCACCTAATCCAACTAGATTATTTTGTAAGTTTTCATGTCAACACATCTTTCTGTATTTCCAGGGCCATTTTGGGGCCCTAAACAATGTTTTTTTTGGCTTGCCATAATCAAAATATAGACAGAGTTAGAGTTTAATGACATAATGTGTATTTATCGAGAATACCTTTCCAACGGGCTATCACGTGCCTAAAACCAAGGTCGTATGAAAAATTTATGACCCCAAGAAGTTGATGTACCAACTTATCCATCGAGGCCCACATAACTTTTTGCATTTCATCTCATAGGGTTAGGTTTTTGGATGTATAAGGTTTTGGAATTCATGAGTAATGTTAAAAGGGCCCTTGGAGCCTCATTGTAATCATCTTTCTCATATAGATGTGCGTAGAAGCTACATCTCTTCTCAGAAATAGCTACCACATTCAAGCAATTTGTTTTCAGTTCCACAATTTTACAGTTTCATCCTATTTTATTTATTCAATAGAAGTTATTGTTCATTGGATATCTATTGTTGTTCTCCATATCTTTGTGTTATTGTATTAATTTTTTTATTCATTTTGTTCCGCTCATAAATCCGGATCATGCCTTCCTTTTAGTACAAATCCTTCATGTTGTTTCATGTAGATTTCTTCTTCCAAGTCCTCATGTAGGAACATTGTCTTCAAATCCATTTGTTCTATCTCTAGATCAAATGTTGTAGCCAAAGACATTAGTATTCTAATGGAAGTTAGTTTTTCAACAGGAGAAAAAATCTCACCGAAGTTGACTCCCTCAAATTGGGAATATCCTTTCGCTACTAGTCGAACTTTGAACTTCTCGATTTCACCTATGGAATTCATCTTCTTCTAGAATACCCACTTTCTACCAACATGATTTCTTCCACTAGGTAACTTGACTAAATCCCATGTCTCATTCTTGTATAAGGATTCCATCTCTTCTACCATGGCATACTTCTAGAATTTACCCTCTGTTGAGTCCACTACCTCACCGACCAACTTGGGCTGATCATCGACAACAGTTAGCACAAATGCCAAACATAAGTTGGGTAGAATATAACCTTAAATTGGTTTTCTTATTCTTTTTTACCTCCTTATCATCAGATTCAATTATTCCACCTCTTCCTCAGATTCATATTTAAATCACCTTCTTTGTTCCTCAGTTCAAATCACACCCTATCGAGATAATTCTCGATCTAAACAACTTTGTTGGGTTCATATTTACCTATGAATTATTTGAAGACCACATCTCGACTGTACACTATTCTCCTTGATGTAGGATCCCAAAGTTGACATCCTTTCATCCCTTCTTTGTATTCGGTGAAAACACATTTGACTTCCTTCTTGTCCAGCTTACTGCTCTCTTCCTTGGGAACATGCACAAATGCATCACACCCAAACACTTTGAGATGTGCCACTGAAGTATTCTTATCCGACCATGCCTCATTTGGAGTCGTGTGGACTAGCACCGACGAAGGAGACATATTTACCATATATCTTGTAATATCGACTACCTTCACCCAAAATTATTGTGTGATCCCAACACCACTGAGCATGCTCCTTGCCTTATCGATTAACGTTCTATTCATTCTCTTAGAAACTCCATTTTTTGTGGGGTATATGGTGTGGTATTTTGGCGTGCTATTGCACACATATTACATAACTAATCAAATTCATTTCCACAGAATTCACCACTATTGTCAGTCCTAATCACTTTAATCCTCTTCTCTATCTGGTTTTCCATAAGAGATTTAAACTCTTTAAATCTATCGAAAACATTGTATTTCTTTCTCGAGAAATATATCCATGTCTTCTAGGAAAAATCATATATGAAGGAGATATAATATGGGGATCCATCAAGGGAAGGCATTGTTACTGGGCCAAACACATCACTATACACCAGTTCTAGAATCTCATTTTCCCTTGTCACTCGAGATGGGAACCTCACCCGACTTTGTTTCCCATATATACAAGGTTCACAAAAATCGACTTTTGAACCACATTCAGGAAAACCTTCAACCATACATTTTCTTTTCATAGCTTAAAGTCCTTTTTCTCCAATGTGTCCCATCCTCTCATGCCATAACTTAGTCAGGTCGATTTCATCATGTCTTGTTGAGTTGGTTTGAAATGAATTGGCTCGAGTCAAGTCGATTTGTGTCAACATCGAGTCGATTCGATTTCAAGAGAAAGGATGTTGTTGCATGCAATTGATTCGACATTCCCTAAAAACTTGTACAGGGTACCAATCCGAACTCCTCTCACTAAGACCATCACACCTCTAACCATCTTGCATGAATCTTTCTAAAACATAGTATGCACACCTGCATCACACACAGAATGAGTAACACACATGGAAGGGTTCTTTTCCTCCCATCCTGCAGTGCAAGTTAGAATCTTCCCTATCCGACAATTATGGTTGTCAAGTCGTCCCTCAAGAACACATCACCCCCAACATATCGTTCATATTCACATAACCATTATTTATGTGGTGTCATATAATAGGATGTTCCTAAGTCGATCAACCAAACTTATTTATCTGACTGTGTACTGGTCGACACTAGGTACGCATCACCTCCTTTCTCCAAGGTTGTCTTTATCTCAGTCAACTTCTTCTCATCGGATCCAGCAGTACCTTTGTTTTCCTTCGACTTACAGTCATTTTTATAATGCCCAACATTACCGCATTTCCAGTGTCTTTGCGTCGACCGAATCAGGGATTTAGATCTACCCTTTGACTTGAACTTTCTATTGGAGAATCTACCTTTGTATATGTCTATCGGTCGACCTCTCGCTACTAGAACATCTTTGGTCGATCCTTCCATTTTATTCCTTCTCATTTCTTCTGATAGCAAAGAAGAAACCATGTCCTCTAGAGCTAGTGTGGTTGTATTACTCCTAATAGCCATGCCTAATCTATCTCAAGAGTCTGGAAAAGAACATAATAGACTGATACACTTCTCCTCATGAATGATATTTATATCCATAGAGAATAATTGGCTTAACACAGTGTTAAATGCATTTAAATGACCAGTCACTGAACTGCCATCACTCATCCTCAAAAGATACAGTTTCTTTCTGAGAAACAACTTATTCACCAGATATTTTGACTGTTATAATCTTCTCATCTTGTCCCACAGTTTCTTGGCCAAATCTTCACCCGAGACATTCAACAACATTGAATCTGAAAGACAAAGACAAATCACATTTCTTTCTTTTCTTTCAATTTTCTCCCATTCTTTCGTCGACATACCTTTCAGTTGGGTACCTGGACAGACTATTGTCCATTGTTCTCGATCCACAAGAATATCTTCCCTTTTGAGCTTCCAAAGATAAAAATTCTATCCATGGAATCTTTCTATCTCTATTTTGGAACTGCTAGCGATTCTTTATTGTGATCTTTAAAATAATTTATGACTTACGATTCTTATTGTACCTAGGGCTTAGTTCTCAGATTCAATATTTGTAGATCAAGATCTGATATACTCACCAAATCATTACGCTGGTCTAATAACTCATTTCCCAGGGTAGACCTAAGCTCAGATACCACATGTCAAGAAATGCAAGACACTTCCACACTAATCCTAGCAGAGGAGAAGAAGAATTTAATCAAGAACGCAAATGAAAACAAGCAATCACACAGTACACCGAGATTTTACCTTGAAAACCCTTAACATGGAAAACCAACATTCCTTTGAGTTTTCTTCTCTCTTGTTGTCTTATTCATTCAAAATAAAAAGTTACATGTCTAACATTTGTGCACACTTAAGACACAATCAACATCATACCCTCTTGCACAGGAAAGAACAATCCTGTAGCCAAATCGACTTACATCTGCATAACTAACAACATACACTTACATATGAATTAACCTGCAAAAGTGTATTCTATGATAACCTAACAAAAACTGCCTTGATGGGTTTACAACACACCTCTTTATAGGATTTACAACAGGAAAAACCCTCAATATCGGCACCAAAAAATGGTTACAGATCCATGCATATCATTGGCTACAAATACTGCAAATCCCAGGATTATGTAATAGTTGACTACCATTCGACCTTCATTTGATCTCTAGTCAGTCGTCTCATGACCACACTTTGAACTCTTGTTGGTTGACTTGTCGTCGATATCTTTGACTTCGAATTTACCAGTTGACTTCCTCGACCTTTGACTTGTTGTCGATCTACCTCAACTTCGATCGTGAGTCAATTCACCTCGATTAAACTTTCATTGCAAAGAATATAATAATGCAACAAGAAAACGACATTATAATGGATTGTAGAACATTTAATAAAATATTACACCGTAGTAATTGGTATGGCAGAAAAATATAACCTCGGCAACTATGTTTCTCATAAATGTACAAAATTACTCGGTTGACACTTGGAAAGGTTCTAACGAAAAATTGTGTCTAGACATTTACCTTTGTCTTCCTGATTCTCCCTCGTAAATGCCCAAAAAATTGGCTTGTTGATTCCCCTGAATAAATGCCTATAAATTCTAACTGACTGGTTGGAAATCTTATAACAAAAAAATCACACGAAGACATTGCCAAGAGGATTGTTGTTTCATAGATCATTAGATTTAGTTCTCAGTATTTTGATAATTAAATACAATAAAAAAAAATTCAAAAGATTAAAAATAAAGTTTAAACATCAAATTTACAAGTTACAACTTTCGTGGTTTACAAATTCCAAACCCGAGTTCACCGTTATGATGCAAATCGGTGGACAAATTTACGGAAAAAAATAATGGACTTCAATTTTTTTTTAAATATGTTCATGTTTTTTCACGACGTTTTCGTGTATAATTGTACCTCAACGATGCTTTCCATTTTCCTATAACTGTGATGTTCCTCCTACTTTATTGCGTAAAATATTTTTATTCCTTCCTGTGTTACAAAACTCTCGTTGCAGAGTCTGCAACGAAAAGTTAAGAAATTGGTAAATATTGATAGAAACTTTCAGCTGACCATTTAACTACGCTACATGATTTATTTATGTCTATAAAATTACTCTTTGAAGCATTTGGGAATGTGTTTGTTGCTAATGAGCGACTGAGGGTGAAAAAGAGGAGAAATATTGGTCGGCCTTCCCTCATCCTATGGAACATATTTTTTACATAATGTGTAAAACAATAATCTAATAAACTTATTTTAATAGCTTTGTGGAATATCTTATATAACTATAAAATCTCCACTTCTTCACTCTTATCGAGAGCACCTAGAAGGGTTTTTAACCCTAATTTTAAGTTTTTTAAATCAGAATTAATTATGTTATTTTAGTAATTATGTTATTGTTATTTCATTAATTACGTGATTCATTTTTTTCCGCTCATAAATCTAGATCATGCCTTCCCTTTACTACAAATACTTCATGTTGTTTCATGTAGATTTATTCTTCCAAGTCCTCATGTAGGAACGTTGTCTTCACATCCATATGTTTTATCTACAGATCAAATGTTGCAGTCGAGACATTAGTTGCAAGATACCAGATATATAAAATATGCAGAACAGAAACGAAATGCTAGAAATGACAGAATAACAGTAAAATATCCAGCATAATCTTCACAATACACAGAAATGATATACGAAATAGCAACAGAAATAACACTTTGAATCA